>JAQHUG010000096.1:3171887-3211491 GCA_028555095.1 Dicrostonyx torquatus
TAATCACAACATACAGAGGAAAATTCTACATCATTACCTTAGAACAAGTTCAAACTAGACTAAAGGCTTTTTGTAAATAGATCATAAATTTAAAACTTTACAGCTATGTACAAGTTCAGAGTCACAGGTATCCAACCCATATTGCTACAACAAAACACCCTAAGGAAAGCATGCCTATTCTTTAGTTGCCAAGTCTAGCTGAGAATAGTCTATGCCTCTAAGTTTGTCACTGGCCACTGTTCCCCTCCACCCATCTGGTCACATCTTTTTCCTGTAACCTTGGAGTTATGGAAAATGGCTCAACTCCTTTGCTTACCCTAAAAATGTGCTTTTGACCAATGAGAGTTAACTCTTATAATTTTTTCATTGTTTCCAGCCCCAGATGGGAAAACAAGTTATTTGGCTAGAGGAGAAGAAGCTAGGAGGAATTAAAATTAGGACAGAAGAATTAGAATAGAGGCAAATAATAAAGAGATTTGTTTGAAGCAGCATGGTGCCAGAGAATTCATTCAACTTCAGATACACTTAATACAAGTGCCTTTTCTTGCTATAGTATTCAATCTTAACCCTGAAGGTTGGACTCCAAAGGACCTGGATGTTTTTCCTAATCTGACATTTCCTCTTTCTTCCTCTTTCTTTCTTGTTCTTATCCATGCTAATAGATGTGTCTATATTAGGAACTATTTACTGACTTCGTTGTTCTTTTTTCTGTATTTTTTCTTAAAATTTGTTGATCTATCTTCTTTAGTATAATATTATTAGTGTATCTAGATACATTGTGATGTTCTTTGTCTGACTTAGAAAGATCAGTACACATTGTAAGTCTTATTATATATATGTGTGTGTGTATATACATATATATAAGTATATATATATAATATATATAAAATGTTTTCTCTAAGTATTGATTTGTTTTTTAAAACAATCTTATTTTAGGACCAAGCCCCTGTCCTCTGTATCTAGGCTGAGCAAGGTATCCATCCCTTCATAAAGAATGGGCTCCAAAGAGACAAGTTCATATGCTAGGGATAAATACTGGTTCCACTGCTAGTGACCCCATAAAATGCCCAGGCCACATAACTGTCTCCCACATTCAGATGGCCTAGTTCAGTCTTATGGAGGGTCTCCAGATGTCAGTCAGGAGTCAGCTCCCACTAGCTCATGTCAGCTGTTTCTGTGAGTTTCCCCATTATGGTCTTGGCCCCTTTGCTTATAATATTGTTCCTTCCTTCCTCTATGACTGAATTCCAGGAGTTTGACCCAGTTAAGCATGGATTTGTTGCATGCCACATGTTTTAAAGTGTTATTTTTGTTACTTTATAATTCAAACATATATATATATATATAAGCTTAATGTGTTTTATGCCTTTAACCAATAGATCTTAATTGCTTTATTCCTAATTTAGTATTTAAATTTATTTTATTAATATCAAACTTAGTTCAACTGTCCAAAATCATCTCATATAATATTTCAATTCTGTGATATTTGTTAAAGATGTGAGCAGAAACATATACTTAATTTTGATAAATGTCCCACATTTATTAGAAAAGATTATGCACTCTTTGGCTGTTTAACATTGTATGCAGATCCTATGTCCAAGTGTATGTTTGTTGTGTTTATATATAGTTCATTGTATTCTTCAATTTTGCACATACATATTTCTTCCCTACCTATATTCTCCTTTATTTAAGTAAGAACATTCACTTTTGCAGTATTAACCCTTCCTGCATGTCTGCATACTCACTGTATTGCTTCATATTTTTCGAGACTACGTTATTATAGTAGATGCACATCAAAGTAAAATCATTTGATGTAAAATCATGTCTCCCTGGCCCATTAGCTTCATATACCATTTTTTATCTCTTAAATATCTCACCCTAAATATATTCTTTGTATGATTTTGTTAATCCTATGTTTCATTATATTTTATTTTATTTTAAAATTTATCTTAATAGTTTTCCTGACCATTATTTTTTTTAAGTATTCTATTTATGTTTACTGTGGTTGTTTACAATTTTGGATTTGTTTTGTTATTTGAAACAACTTTTAATTTTAAATATATTTTGATTATATTCTTTCCTTTCCCCAGATTAAATGCACACACACACACACACACACAGATTTATCTATGTCTATACATGCATGAACTGCACAAGATTTTTATTTTTATTGTCCAGTGTTCACTTTACTTTACCCATGTATTTAACCTTTTACATCATAACATGTTTTCTCATCTGGTAAATCTCCCACGGATAATTCTGTGATATAGTGTTATTAATTAGGTATCTGGAAAGTCTGTTTGTGAAAACTAACAACCTAAAACAGATTTCATGAGGAATGAAAGAAAAACATCTCATGTTCTTTCACATGGGACACTAGCTTCTGATTTTTACATTTTGGCGAATGAATAGGAAAGAAAAAGGTTTTAAAAGAGAAATAAGAAGAGTAAGAGAACATATATAAGATGAAAGTGAAAGGGACGTAAGATGTAATCTGTAGGCAAATAGATAACAGAAGAGAAAAATCAGCCAAAACAAAGTATGGATGGCACTACTGCAATAAACCCATGCTTTTTGTATGTGAACTTTTAATGCACAGATTATGGATTCATACCAGAAATTTGCTGTAAACATGAAAGACAAGATTAACATGAGAAAATACACCCACCTAGCTGTGGTGATCAAGCACAGTATTATAGAGGCTGTCTACAACCAAATATTTTATAGAAACGTTGAAACCTTCATAAACTTACATTTGTATAAATTTCAAGGACAGGATGTGCACTATGCTACCATTTCTTTACAACTGGTCTGTATTTAAAATCACATTTGCCAAGTTTTGCTTTACTTATTAAAACTAGTGGCTGTCATAAGTTTTCAGATAAGAAAGTGCTTCCATAGTTGTAAAAGCATACCTTCATCTAGCTTCAATCACACTGTGTCTAATGTTTTCTTCCTAGCTTTCCCTAACTAAGTCCATCGAGATAAATATAGATCAGCAATGTAGTCTCCTAAATAGGACCTGTACTATAAAAACTACAATAGACTTTCCAGTGTGGATGGGGAAACCACAGAAGACACATTTGCGGATGAAGAGCTACAGATAATTAATGTCTACTGAGAGAAGGCGAACCACTTTTCTCCAGGGATGAGTGCCTTGTCAGTAGTCTTCCTTCAACACGCATACATATGAGCAAAATATGTAGATAGATAGACAGATATAAATACATGTACAGATAGATAGATATAGATACATATACATTAGGTAGATAGATAGAGATACGTATACATGTAGATAGATAGATAGATAGATGCACACCCACATGTGTGTGTGTGTGCATGTGTTATAAGCAAAGAAGAAAAATTAATGAATTTTAGATGGAGGATAAGAAGGAGTTGGAGAAGTGACAGGGGCAGTGAAAATGGTGGAAATCCAGTGCTGGTGTGTGAAATTCTCAATTTTTGCAAAATTTCAATAAAACATAGAAGATCCTATCCATTTTCTATATCCCCAAATATATTTACCCAATGCTTTTAGTGAGAACTTTTTCAAAGTAAAGCATTTTGTTAAATCGATAAATAACTTCACACATTTTCTTTGATTTCTTAATACTACCATTTATTGAGCAGTAGAAGGGAAGACTAAGAAGAGAGGCACTGGGGTGTTGATTCTGAGAAGATGGAGTTGCTAGTTAGTGTTAGCTAGTAGGATGGGGACAGTCAGCAGTTGGGACAGAAAGGGAGGATAATGCACTCAGGTACAATTCAGATAATAACTAGTCTGGTCCTGACTCCCTTTTCCCTCTGATAAATAATAAAAAGATGGCTTAGGGGTTCCAATGGAGTTAGAGTGAAAAATTGGCTTTAAAATGTTGGCAAACTGAAATATCAAAGGGGAAGTAGGAAGTTGGTTCCTAGAAATGAGCTAGGTCTGCTAAATAATATTGAGTTTATCAAAAGTGCAAAGTCATGAAACTAGAGAAAACTATTTATTTCTCTCTTGACTCTTTTCTTAACTGGACATGAATATATATGATATTCATATATATGATAGTTGGGTTCCCATTGAAATGGAATTTCTGCCATAGAAATGAGACAAAAGGAAAGACAGAAAAAAAATGTATAATAGCAAGGACCTGCTAATATAATAAAACTTTAATCTTAAGCCACACATGACAGCAATAAAGGACAGAGGCACCAAATAATCTGTGAAATAACTGACAGGTAAGAGATCTAATAACAGGCATCAAGAGGGGTTTCAGATAAGAAATATAGACTTTTATTAGGGTTTCTATTGCTGTGATAAAACACAATGATTAGAAGCACATTTGGGAAGGAAAGTGTTAATTTTAATTAATAGTTCCACATCACAGTCCATCACTGAGAGAAGTCAGGGCAAGAACTCAGGGAGAATCCTGGAGGCCAGAGCTAAAGCAAAAGCCATGGAGGAGTGAAGGCTGCTTATTGAGTATTTACTTTCTTGGTGTTGCCTGAGCCCTCCTGTTGTGGGTGGTGCTGCCCTCAAAGGAGATGGTCTTGGAGAGTGTGAAAAGCCAGGCTAAGCAAACCACAAAGATCACATTAGTAAGCAGCCTGCCTTCATGACTTCTGCTTCAGTTCTTGTTGTCCTGTTCCTGCCCTGCTTGAGTTCCTGTTCTGATGGATTATTACCTGGAGGTGTAAAATGAATTTAAAACTTTCCTCCACAATTTTCTTTTTTTGTCAGAACAATAGAAACCTTAAGACAGGTGTCAAAAGCTTTCTTCCACCCTTGAACATAATTATAAAATGATTTCAGAAGTTATATTTGAACTGTGGGTAGGTAGCTAAGGGAAAAAAGATAACCAGAAATAACTTCAATGAGTTGAAAAAATATGTGGTCTTCCATGTAGATTACAAAACATTCAGAACTGTAACACTTCTCTAGTTTAGATGGCATGAGACCATGAGATGCTCACTCTCACTTCTCTTACTCTGGTGTTTCACAAATACCTTTGTGAAATCACTAACATTAAGAATTTGATAAATCATTATCATTAAATTATACATTAAATGATGCATTTTAAGTTACATCATTTCTCTTGTTTTCTACCTGCATCAAACCAAATTAGACAGCATACACATGATCACCTCTGATTGGTAACCAGGTTCTTTGCATACATATAATGGCTTCCAGTTTAGTGTTTTTATTGAATTCCTGTGTGTAGGAATGAATGGGTCTGTTTTTTGTGCCTTATCTTGGGCTCTTGTCAATGGTTTGTTTGTTTTGTCCAATTCCAATGAGTAAGTTTTATTTTATCTTATTATATTTTGCTATATTAAGTTTTTTATTTTATTCTCATCCTATTTGTGTTTTAATGAGAAAAAGGGAGTGCATATGGACTGGAAAAGAGGTGGGGATGAACTGGGAGGAGTAGAGAAAGGGAAAACCATATTCAAGATACATTATGTAAAAAAAGGTTTTTCAATAAAAGAAGAAAATTATTAATTATAAAAAGACTAACAAACTAGGCCACTGTGTCTGCCAGTGTGTGTACAGCAGAGTGTCTAAACAGAGAAGTGGAGAGGTGCTTTATGGAGAGGATATGGGGTCAAGAGGGCACAACTGGCATCACTGAGTCAGCAGCTGGACCATTTTCTTGAACTTCCTGCTACTTTTTCTCATTTTCCCTCTCAGAATCAAAGGAATCTTAGCCCAAGTCCCTACTCTTTAAAGTAGATGCTAATGAGCACTGAAATTATTAAACCATGAACATGAATAAGGGGAAAACAGACAGCAGAGGTCATGAAGAAGATAATAAACACTTGACTAATCCAGCATCACCGGCACACTCTGACCTACTATATTCAGGGCAGGAGGATTCACTCCTGTTTCTGAACCAAGGTTTGCTCACAGTGACATGAACTCCTTGCTTTTATAGTAGTGCAAGCTGAATTAGTTCTATGAATCTTTCCTGAAAGCTGTCTGGTATTTAACCTCTCTTGACCTTCTGCTAGTTAGGCAGAAGTATGTATTTGTCTTCCTCCTATTGCTGCTGTTTATTCCTCTTCTTCTACAAACTGCATCCTGTGCCACATTTCTTGATTCCTAACCAATAAGAATGCAAATGTCTCTAGAGGCATATCATACAAATTTTGATCCTCCTGACCTTCATGTGGCAAAAGTTTTTTCACTCCCAGGGTTTCCTACTCTCCTTTGTTCTGTTAGCAAGGGTAAGGTTGAAAAGGTACAGAAAGGTATAGGTACACTTTTTAGGTGTTTGGACAGGATTATAACTGAAAGAGAAAAATCATGGTATTCCTTCTTGACTACTCTGGCTTTTGAGTAGTAGAGCTGATGTGCAGGCAAGAAAGAGCTATGCTTCTACTCAGCATTGGACATAACCAACTAATTTTCAGTCAATGGATATATGTTTGATATGTGACTGTAGTTTTGAAGCTACCTGTCTTCAAAAGATGCTTCCTCCATTGAATAATTGTTTTCTTGAAATCTTTCTTGCTCTTACATTTTTACCATGGAGTTCCCCAAGCCCCGAGGGGGGTGATTTGTAGGAGACTTCTCAATTAGGGCTGAGTGTTTCATGGCTTCTCACTCATTCCATGATGTCTAGCTGTGGATTATTATGTTTGCTCCCGCTGCAGAAGAAAGATTCTCTGATGATGAATGAACAAAACACTATAGGAGAATGTCATTGGAATAAGTTTTACTGCTACATGTATTTGTTTGTTTGTTTGTTTTAATTATTTTTATAACAGCAGTATTTGGTTTTACCTTACATCACTGGGCTATTTATTCACAGGTCCTAGATCACCCAAGCAGCTCCAGGGATGGGTTCCACATTGTGCAATGGCTCTAGGGTCAAATCAGATACTATTTGGTTACTCCCACAAACTTTGTACCACCATTGAACCTGAATAACTTGCAGAAAAACCACTGTAGATCAAAGGGTGTGGCTGGGCTGGTGTTTACATTTCTCCTTTGCTAGTATGTAGAGTACATCCCCATGCCAGAGACACTAGCATGAGGCATGAAGGTTTTGTGTGGGCACCAGCTTGATTTCTTTATGTTCAATGAGCCATGTAGGTACTATTTTCAACAATGGAGCTTTGCTCTTAGTGAGTGGAGAGCAACTTATAGTCTTGGCAGCAGCCTGAGTTGTATGGGGCTTCCCATGGGACCCTTAAGTCAACATCTCAATTAGATGTAGCCCAATCCTGGAACTGGGAGACTGATTTGGGGATAAGGGATTGTCAATTGGGACTCTGTCTCCACATTATTTATTGTGTGATTTCATTTAGATAACCTTTGTATATTTATACATTTTAGGAAACTTCTACTGTATTATATTTCCATAGTACCTCTCAAATGGCTCTTAAATTTAACTGTCTCTCCTGTATTCCCTGTCTTGGCACACTCTTCCCTCACTGTCTCCACTTGATCTTCCTGTTCCAGTCCTTCCCTCACATCTATCCATAATTACTTATTCTAGTTCCCTTCCTAGGGAGATCTATATAATCCCCTTTCCCTTCCCCGACACACACACACACACACACACACACCTAGTCCATTACTCTGTATGAAATTTTTGTTTCTACAGATTGTATCTTGGTTATCATTGACCTAACAGATAGTATTTACAATTATATACCATATTTGTCTTTTGCATTCTAAGTGACCTCAGTCAGGGAGATTTTTTTCCTAGTTCCATCCATTTACCTGAAAAATGCATGATTTCATATTTCTTAATGGCTGAGTAAGACTCTGTTATGCAAATGTGCAAATTTTCGTTGTCCATTTTCTATTGGGGGATATCTAGGTTGTTTTCAATTTCTTGTTACTATGAAGAGAACAGCAATGACTTGGCTAAACTAGTGTGTCTGTGGTAGGATGAAATATCCTTTGGCTATGTGCCCAATAGTGATATAGCTGATCTTGCGGTAAATCAATTCCCATTTTCCAGAGGATGGCCAAGATCAAAGACACTGATGACAACTTATGCTGGAGAGGGTGTGGGGAAAGGGAACACTTCTGCACTGCTGGTGGGAGTGCAAGCTGGTACAGCCCCTTTGGATGTCAGTGTGGAGATTTCTCAGAAAATTAGGAAACAACCTTCTTCAAGACCTAGTAATACAACTCTTGGGTATATATCCAAAGGATGCTCAATCATGACACAAGGACATGTGCTAAACCATGTTCATAGAAGCATTGTTTGTCATAGCCAGAAAGATCAATAAAAAACAAAAACAACAACAACAAAAGAATTTTCACCACAGCACAGAAACAGAGCTCCATGAATGGAAGAGAGACAGATTCTGCTGCTGTGGTGGGAGGCAGCATGGGGTTGGGGGTGCCATCAGGACAGAATGTCTGTTATGCCACCAAGCTAAGAACCAGAGTAAACTCATGAGACAGAGCAGGTCCTGGCAGTGATGGGAGAAGGGGGAAAGACAAGAAAAGGGAGTAGAAGGGAGAGAGGCAGAAGTTGCCTCTCAAGAAGACAGACATAAAAAGAGAAGATGGGGAAAGAGTAAGAGGAATTTAAAAACAAAAACATAAGTTAACCACGAGAATAGGCAAGGAATCCACAGTAAAGATGGCGGGACTTGGTCATTTGACCTGCCCTTAGTTAAGATGGCAGTGAGGTAACCTGACCTTAGTCAAGATGGTGGTGAAATCACCTGACCTTAGTTAAAATGGTGATGAGGTCACCTGACCTTAGTCCAAATGGTGGCAGTCACATGTTGTATGGAGAAACCAAATTTTTAGAGCTATAGGACTTTTAAATATAATAACAAAAGAGACATAGAGGTTGTGTATAACATACATTTGAAACAGAGTTATATCCATGTGGCCACACCATTCATACATTTTTCTCATAATGAAGTATTTAAGTAATCTAAATCTATTTATTAATTTTTCTTTTCATTAAACTAAATTTGTGTTTGAGCCATTCTTAAGAGAAATTAGAATTCTATATTCGTGATTCACTTTACCTTGTAATCTTATCTGTATGTGATTATTTATTGAGCTTACATGATAGAACAAAAGTCCCATTAGTTAGCTTTTGTTAAAGAAAACTGATAAAATTCCACATGGATTCTTAGCATCATTTCCTTGATTTAAAATAACTTGAAGTAAGATAAATGAGAGAGATTGTACTATTGATAAGATCAGAATATTATCAGGAAGTAATAGTTAAAATTGGCTTTCAGAATATAAGCAATCCTTTGTCCAGATATCTCCAGTTGATCTCTGTCATAAGCCACATGTCAGCGACATATGTCGGAGTTCAGCATTGATGAAATTCGCTCATTCCAGGATAGGAAAATAAAGCTTAATATAAGCCAAAGGAACAGAGATATTAGAGAATTAAAGACAGAAACACAAAACAGCACCAGGAGCAAAATTCAGAGAACACTGAATCCACCTGCGTTTATATTCTTCATGTTTAGATACTTCCCTCCACAAGGGGATCAGGGATCACTAGCATGATATAAGGAGTAGAGAAAGTATCCTGGAGGTAACACTCCCAGGAACCTCCTGCCAATCTCCTTAAAGAAACAGGCAGAGACTTGAATAGTCTGACATTCTAAAACACCAAGTAACCATACCCTAGGTCAGGATATCTTGTTTTTAGCCACATCTGTTTTCAACAACTTTGAAATAACAAGGGAGTTCAGACCCTCTGCCATTTAGTCACGGTGGAACAGCCTCACATCTGTGGGCCCCACAGATCCCATGAAGATGAGAATGCCAGTAGTAGGTGAAGTTGATCGAGATGGTGGCTGTGACTGAGGCAAAGCCACAAAACTGCAAAGGCATTTAGTTCTGTTTTTGTCTGGGCTTTAATTGGCCGACTATTTAATAGAAGCATGGGGGTTCTATGGAACTGCCTGAAACTGCCTGACTCCAGAACCCAGAGAAATCGGTCACTCAGAAACCATCGATAAAGGGCTAATAATACTGATGAGGGGAGAGAGGTGATAAAAATCAACAAGCACTGATGTCCCAACAGTGTGTCACTCTCGTAGTCCCCATTCCTAATAAAGCTCTGCACCTGCGTATGTGTTTTCTCGAAATGCTTTGGGGGAAAGGAAAAGAACACAAGATTGAGATTTCCAGGTACGTAATCTCACCCAAACTCTGTCACCTAATTTGTGAGTTCTTTTCGGTGACTGCTATTGATTTAAAATTTATTTACTTTTTTCTTTTTATCATTTGTCAATTCACACATGAATATGAACTATTCTGAACTCAATTATTACCCCACGATCTCCAGGTTCTCCTTTCTTATCAATAAGCAACTTTTTAAAGATTTATTTGAATCTCATTTTATTTGTCTCTAAACATGGGAAACAATGTAGGTCCTTTTGAAGATTAATAGATTAATATAAAATAAAAGTGTACACAATGACTAGGCATGCAGAACATGCACTGTTTTGTCACATATACATATTTCCATTTTTGGTTCAGCTATTTTTGCTGCTAGTACTCTTTGAATCATTATTGTAATACTTTACTTAGATAAGGACTTAGGCATTTACCAGAAATAAATGTACAATTCTACAGAATTAAACTTTCCTGTAAATAAAACTTAATGATGAACTACAAATAATTATTTACCTGTAGGTAGAATATTCTTTTTTGGTCGTGCTGTTGAAGGGCATGCTTACTAAAATTCTTTTAAAATGGTAATAAGTCTACTACATCTGCCAAGAAGACAAGTAAATAAATCAGAGTACTTCTATAAACCCATTCATGAAAATTCCTATAATGTAAGTTAGATTAGTGTGTTACTAAGATTAGATGATGTACAAACTTACTTGTGAAGTATTTAATACACAAATTTTTTTAAAAAAAATACTACCATTTTCTAGTTCTCCCAAATTAGAGCTGTCATGTAGTCTATCTATATGAATACAGGGAGCACTTCCAATGGTCAGACTAATATGACAACCACTCACTAACTTGATTCAATTTAGAAATGTGTTTTTGTTATATCGATGTCAAACAGCCCCTCTTCCTTGCTTTCTCTTTTCTTTTCTGGGACCATATTCTGTGAGTCATTTCAGTGTGGTTTCCTTATACTCAAGAATTCTCATATTCCTAACTCTTACAAAGGAATAGAAGCCATTCTCACCAAGGTGCCAGAAGTCCCTTTTGGGAGATCTAAGATATATTTTCCTGTAACATTGATAGAATGTTGAGATGGCCTTCTGATATCTTTGTGTTTGGTATATCTATTAATTTAAAACCAGCAATTTATATAAAAACTATAAAATAAGGTATGACTCTGGTTTGTGAGTTAAAAAACTAAAAATTCAGTGATATTTTCTCTGTTGAGTTTTCTTCACCAAAAGAAAGATTATTCTATTATTGATACCTATATTAACAAATTATAGATCTATACATCAGATTTTTTCTTCAGTTCTGTAAAAATTACAAAGAAAGGCTGGTCATGCGAATGACATAGGTGGAGATTTGTTCACAATGACAGTTGCACTCATTGTCAAATTCTCTCTGCTTCATTTTCTTTATAAGTTTTATCCATAATGTTAGTCACCTTCATAGGCAGCCTTTGTATTCTGGTTGATCTAAAAACCTGTGGGTCACTTGGTAAAGTTTTATTTTCTTTTAAAATTTTGAATGAAACATGGGCTCAACAAACCTTTCATTTTCCTCATAAGTCTCCTTTAAGAAAACTGCCAGTGCCTGCGTGGTGATGAATGGCAGCTGACAAAGCACTTCAGTGTCTGGATACAGCAGAGAGCAGCGAAGATGCTGATGAATGGACAGCTTTAGTTCCTGTCACAAGAGAACATTTTGTGCCCCAGTGTCACTGTGTAGGAAGAAACACCCAGAGCCGATCTGATAACTTTTGCAAATGTCTCCATGAATTTAAGAGCTGGGAATTAATAAATAGTATTGAAAATGTGCAGTTAGGTCAATGAAAATGTATCTCTAACACAAGAAATGACTCTACTCGTACTAACTACACAATTACCCAGAATCATAGCAGGCCAGTGTTAGATTGTTTTGAGAAATTTTCATTCATATATTTAATCGATGAATAAAAAATGGGGATTAAAAGGTCATGTCTCTGTTCAATAGTAGGGTGGGGGATCTCTAGATATCAGGAAATTAAACCAATCTCCATTTATGCTTTGCTATAATATTTCAGGATAACTTAAAGTGACAACAGTAGTGAAACTTTAAAGTGAACACTTTATTCTATTGCTAAAAAGTCACTACTTTTCTTAGTATTTGTCATTTTTTTTCCAGGATTGGACAATGTCTCAGGATTTGGGAGTTAATGCTTGTACGTCTTTGTTTTATTTTTAAATGTTTATTGGAATTAATGAAAATTGAGTTTTCCTTGAGTATTGTTTTATGTATTTATTTTGAGTTTGTTAGCACATTTATTGTAGCTAGTGAAATCCAGACTATTTTCAGGAGAACTCAGATTGTCTAACTCTCATGTCTGGGAAGTAGCAGGTGATAATGCAGCTATTTTGTTACTGTTCAGAACCTTCTGTTTCTAGGTGTGGAAAGATGCAGCCTAAACCCCATTTCCAGTTTTATTACCACTCAGAATCTGTGAGCAAGCATCTTTTCTGGTCCTTTTACTTGTCTGTCTTGTCTATTGGCTATCCGTTTTCCATTGTTGTCCCAGGTTAGCTGCCAATGGTGCATTTCTCAGGCACTTAATAACTTTACTTAGACAGATTTATAAGAAGGCGAGCGCTGTCAAGTCCCTGAGATGTATAGATTGAGGCGTTCTTTCTCTTCTCCACCGGTTCCAACTTTATGGTATAAGTCTGTCTCCTTAATAACACTTTGGTCTTAATAGAGTGTGTCTCTGGCATCCAGCGCGTTTTGTAGAATGGCTGACGCTCATCTCTTCTGAGCTGGACGGCAGTTAAATAGGAGCAATTTATTTCTGCTGTTGTCAATATCACATTTCATGAACCTGAAACTCATTACACTTTTTTTTCCAAATTGCTTTGCTTGGTTTTGTAAGGGCATTCTGCTTTTGCCACAGATCATTCTTTTAGATTTGGAAAGGACTGAAACTTTGTTACACTTTTCATTGGTTAATAAGTGCGCTTTAGGCAGGGCCACTGACTGTAGAAACTGCACATGTTATTTGCTCAATAACAAAGATGGTGTTTGAGGAACTTCTAGCTCTCAATATAATTGAAAACCTACAGGCAAGGTGCTGTACAAAGTTTTTAGAAACACTTAAGGACTAGGAATTTTTTCTCACAATGAATTTAAGAAATGTATCAAGTAGAAGCTTTCAGTTTTATTAAGGACATTCCTAGTTTGGCATGGTAACACTTATAATCAAGTAAAATAGTTGGTTTATTTTCCTAGCTCATTTATACATCAGTTACTCCCCGAGTTGTTTTTATATAGGCTTATTCACAGCACAACTGATCTACTAAGATTCACTCCCTGTTCCCAGATAGCTCAAGAACTATAAGCTATTTTTCCATTTTAAAGTAGTTGACAATGACCTAAAGATTAATCTCTTATGACATGTGAACATTGTATGAAATTCAAATATTGATGCTCATGACCACATGCACACCTGGATTTGGATGTTAAGACTCTGGTTGTCTTCAGAGTACGGTGACATTGCTTTATAGACACAACAGAAACTCCTGGACCTGCAAAGCCTAAAGTATGTACTCTGAATCTTTACACAGAAAGTTTGCCAATGCTTTCTGTAGAAAGTAATCGTATAAATTTAGGCCTTTTTTTCTTTAATTATGCCAGTTCTGCTACTTGGAGAAAACTGATAACAAGAGCTGCAAAGTCAGGCCTGGCCTTTGGCCCAGATGAAGTTACATAAATGAAATGATTTATAGAGTTGATCAAAGTTTCTCCTGTCTACTAGTGTTTTAGTGTCTTGTCAAGATACAGCTATTTTATTCTTATCTGTTCTCTTTCAACCTTCTGGTTGATGCTCAGGAGGTAATGGGGCAGATATAATTTCTAGAAATTCACAGAAACGTATTTTACAACAATAACCCAGATATATGCATTTGTGCATTTGATTTATCCTGTTGGCTAAAAATGATGGACCACTTACTCTTTCATTTCTGTGTTGTCTTTGATTCTGTGTCTTTCAAGCATTGAATGTAGATTTAAGTAACTCTTACATTTGTGTTATTATTGTGATTGAACTAAGAAAGTAAATACATAATCATTAAGATAAGATCTAGTAATTTTGTCCCTAGTGATCAGTATTTCTCACCTATCCATACCACAAAGGTGTTGCATAACCTTGAGTGGACAAGAATGAGTCATTGTGTAGTCTATGCAGTGCCACTAAAAGGCTCCACTTTTTATGGGAGTTAATCTTTGTGATCTGTATCCTGGATGGCTAGACCACATACTTGTAGACTGGGGAATAATTTTGCTATCCCTTTTCATAGGTACGACTTAGGTTTCCAGCTTACTTTCTGTAGGCATGGCTTACCTAGAACAAAAAAACAGAACCAAATCTGGTGGTGCTCCAGAGTCTTGTCATAACTATCTCAGTTAGGCCTCTGAATTCCTTAGACAGAATTCAGGGACCCTCTGGGGTGGGGTCAAGAAGCAGCTTGAGAACATTGAATCAAATGTGAAATAATGTGCCTTTTTAATGAAGCCCAATAATATGAGGAATACCAGTGATAACTATTATTCTTTACAGGTTTTCTGGAAGCCATGCATTGTGCTGCCTGAGTGGTGAGGCTATGCTGCCATCTTCCTATAGCTGTCACCTTTCCATCTTCAGAGATCCAAAAAACAGTCTCTTCACAAAGTTTTTAAGTTTGATACTTAATAGAAGTATTTATAGAGTTTTCATGGTAACATTAGCCTTGAGAAAGAAGACATTGTGAAGGAATCTTTTAAACCATATTTTAAGGTCCTGTCTACAGCAGCACAACCTTTAAACATTAGCTTTCTAAGCAGTCTACTGCTTAGAAAGGCTGGGTTCCCGGGCAGTGAAGGCAGAGGGGGAAAGCAGGCAGGCCTCCGGAAGTGGTCAGCTACTAGGCTGGGGATGGGTTTAAAGGACTTACAGAAAAGAAGGAAAGTAAAGATTGCCTGCCTGATTCCCAGGCTAACTTGTCCAGCAGATTCCAAGCAGGGACTGCCTTCAGGTGTTGGTGGCTGGCCGATGACGGAAGAAGGCTTTGGTCCTACAAGGGTCTGTGGAGTATTTGGGGAATGGAGGCAGAAGGAGACGCTATGCCTCTGTGTGTGCCTCCTGAAGTGGATGGGAACAGAAACAAAAACCTAAAACTGGGCAATGTGCAGAGAGTGAGAGATCTTGGAACACTCAATCAGAAATGGGATTCCTTCATTAAATCTCTCCCTTTAGGGTTCAGAGGACTGTGCAGAGGAAGAAGCAGGAAAAATAAAAGGGGATGGAAACCAAGAAATAAGACCTTCTAGAAAGAGAAGAACTGATCTACATACAATCTCACAGAGACCGTATGGATAGGGCCTACAGAGGTCTAAGCCAAATGGGGTTCCAAGGCTGAGAGGGGAAGAAAACACAAAACCCTGTATCTTACCCAGAAGTTCTCGCCAATTGATAACTGCTTGCAAAGGACAAACTAGTTTTCTCCAGTGAAGTCTTACTTGATATGCAAACCGTATTTAAGGACATGTTCCTTGCCTAGCAGAAGATTGGCCAGACAAAAGGAATTCAGTGGTACTTTTTGGAGAATAATTTTTTTTCACAATGGATTGCATGGGCAATTATTTTAAACTTTCAGACCTTTTGTTTATATATTATGGTTTCTGATTTTGTTTTTATGGATTTGTGTGAGTGTATGGGAGAGAGAGAGAGAGAAAGAGAAAGGATGCATGTGTCTAATCTGTATGTGTTTATTTTTATGATTTTTTCTCAGTTGTTTTTTACTGTTTATTTTATTCTATTCTGGTTTGTTTCTATTTTATTATTATTACCATTATTATTTACATTCCTGTTTGTATTCTAATGAGAGAAAGAAAGGGAGTGGATTTGGGTGATTGGGGAAATTCACAGGATCTAGGAGGAGTTGGGGTGAGGGAAGCCATAATCAGCATATACTATTGAAAAATATCTATTTTTAATTAAAAAACAAGACAGAGAAAGTTATTAGTTGGTTTTTCTGTATTACAGATATTTAGTAAATATTCTTGCTAGCTAAGCCACTGCCACATTTCACAAGAACAACACAATAATTACAAGTAGTTACAAGGGACCCTTGGATGTACCATTTTGCCCTGTTATTTAGTAGGCAATGACAGTAGGAAGAAGGAAGTTATTACATGTGCATGAAAATAGAGGGAATCTAAACTGAAAAGTCTCTAATTATTTCACAAACACATCTGCATACTCTGCATCTGTGTCATTCCAACTTCAGCAAACGTCAACAACAAAATTTAAATTCGGTTTTGGTAAATTCCCCAGATGACTTTAGGGAAGGGATAAGAGGGGGGACTTATGTTCACTTTTACTTTTAGATACTTGTGATATTGATGTTATGTCTCATTTGATCCATTTGGTGAAATAATAGAGGAAAGGATGGAGAAGGTAAGTAGGATCAAGATTGAGAATGTGTGAAACGGTACAGCATCAGGCTACCCTAGTTTTCTGATGCTGATTAAATCCTAGCTGATTTTTATTAACTGGATATTTTTTATTGCTTTATAAATAATGATATTTAAACCCAACATTCATTCACATGAATAAACAATTGTTTTACATAAGGAAACAAAATGTTGTGTTTATTTTGCTATGTGTGGACCACCAAAAAACAAGACATTAACCCACTTAAAGGCAGTTGCTTTGAGTTTTCAAGTGCACAGTTCAGACATTGTAAAAAGTCCAGGAATAAAATATAAAATAAAGGGTCCAGTCCAGGAATATAGAAATATAAAATTATAAACCTAAACATATTTCGGTAGAAAAAATAAATAAATCTGGCAGCCACTTCTAACTTTTAACACTTTCTGCCTTAAGAGCAGACATCCTGGCAGCCACTGTGTACAGAAGTAACTTTAAAGAATTGTCTCCTATCTCCCATCTTTCCAACTATGCAGGTGCTCCTGCCAAAGGCTAGCTTCTAACTATTGCCTCTATCGGACCCTTTGTCTATATTTCCTTAATTTTTAACTCTTCGCCTGTGTGACTCTACTCTCTGCCTTGCATTCTTTCAGGGACAGTGAAAAGCGGCTGTGTCAGCCACAGGCTTTCGCAAACATCCTAAGTTAACATCCTATAACCAACCATTGTAAAACTTAAAATGTAATGTGACTTTAAGGCTGACCTCAAGGTTGTAAAAGTTCTTTGGTCCACACCTGGTGCTTGATTTTATAAGAGGCCCAAAGCCACTCCCCATTGCCATAGCTACAGAAGCCCAAACTCTGACTATGGTAACAGCTATAGCTAATAAGTGCGTGTGCTCCATGGAGATTATTTTTTTCTGGAATAAAGTTTGCTTCTGGTTTAATAGGCTTTGGTGGTCTGTCTCTCTTCTTTGGGTGACACTTGTACCCAGCAATTGAACTAGTTAGATTCTAGCTTGTTGAGTCAATGCCTGGAAATATCTAACACTTGTTTTTAAATATTATTTATCACATCCACATTTTTAATTGTTATAGAGACCAAAGTTCCAAAGACACAGACAAATTATGATTCATATGAGAGTAGACCAAGTTATTTGTGTTCAATTGTGCTGGTTAGTTTATTGTCAGATTGACACGCTGAAGTCGTTGTGAAAGAGGAACTTCCATTTAGAGAAATACTCCCACCTGGTTGGTCTATGGAGAACCCTGGAGTGCATTTTCTTCATTGATGGTTGATGTGAGAGGGTCCAGCTCACTGTGGGCAGTGCCATACCTGGACTGTTAGTCATGGGTGCTTACAGAGAGCAGCTTGAGCAAGCCAAGAGGAAGAAGCCAGTAGCCTGTAAGAAAAGTAAAGCAGGTCCTTTTCTCTTGTAACATACTATGGATGAATTCTTCATACTCCTTACTTGTCAAAGTTAAATGCTAAATTAATTTGAATTCCTAATATGGGAGATAAGGAGAGTCTGACTTCTACTCTTCTTTTCTAGTTATTTAAAAAAATATACATTTACTAGTAAGTAAATAAAGTAAGTAATTTCTGTTCATACTCATGCAATCATATACATAAGAGAAAAGAAAGAAGGGGAACTTGCTGGGAGGAAGAAGGGGTTCACTGGAAGGGAGAAAATGGTAATGGGGAAAAATAAAAGAGAATATAATCAAGGTTAATATTGTGTAATGTTATTTTAAGTGTGTAAAGGTGTATTACATTTATTTCTGCTGCCATTGTTAATGAAGCAAAGGTGAATTACTTTTGTTTGACTAAATAAATTAACCGGTAGTCAGGAAGTTGAGTCAGCAGTTAGCTGACAGGAAGGTGTAGGAAAGAAGTAAGTATAGGTAGGTGAAGATGCTAAAAAGAAATCCCACACTAGTTCAGAATTGAGTACAATAAAGGGTTATTTATTTAGGAGTAGACTCACAGATCACAGTCCTCTATCCGTTTCCTATTGGAAGTTTTGATTCATCTTCCATGTTTATTTCCTCATTCAGACAGTGTGGTTTTTCAAACAAGGGTCAGGATTTTAAAATTTTCCTGGTGAGATATGTCCTCCACAGTGACTGGTAATAACTGGACCACTTTTGACATGGAAGCTGGGAGAGGCCCCCTAAGGAGTTTCCCAGTGTTATCAGGTTGCTTTGTCTGTCTGTTGTTGATCTGCATTCATTGTCTAATATCAACATTTGCCACACTTTATACACAATCCAGAAGGTTGATACCTTTTATTTTTGCCATTCCCAGAGGAAACATTATTTCTAGGAATTCTCTGTCTACAATCCTTTCTCAGATGTCCTGTTCTACCACAATTAAAACATTTGGCATTTTGATTTCTCCTCATACCTTTGGAAATTGCTTCTTCTACCCAAGATTCAGTATTATAGTCAAGTGTCTCAATGTTCATTGTATGCAGGATCCATTCATCCATTGATGCTGATCTAATCTTTAAGGGCCCAAGTATCTTTTTGCATTCTAAGTTGTCATTTTAAAAAGCCAGAGGTTCCGTATGTACTTTGTCTAGCATTTGGGTCTGTTACTTCTATTTGTACAGCTTTAGTTAATCTTTGTAAAATGTCACTAAAGGGTTCTCTCTAGCTCTGTTTAACCCTAATATATGATTCAATCTGTTTTCCTAGTTCTTGAATCCCGACTCAAGCATTTAAGGCTGTTTTTATGGCATAGGGACAAAAGTTGTTCATGGTAAAGAGCTTGAGCCTGTTGATTAGCATAGGTGCCCTCACCAAGAATTTAATCTTGGGAAGTCTCAAGTCCTTTTGCTTTTCCCTGTTGTTCTAAAATTTTTGCCTTTTCTCACAAATAACATTTCCTCAGATATTGGGGCACTTCATCCTGGACTGCTGAAACTAATTGAAGCTAGTTATATTGAGTAGCCTTATTGCTAGAAGTCCATATCTTTACCATCTCCCTAACAAATGCTGAATGCAAACCATAAGATATTACTGCTTGCTTAATTTATTTTAGATCATTCATTCCTAATAGGTATCAATCTACCTTTATGGATCCTTTTGGTCATTTAGAACTTGTTGCTTTCTCAGAGTAGATTGCAGGGTATAAAGCTAAAACCCTGAGTAAATCATCTCTGACAGGTATTGATGATGTTAAATCCTGTTCTTGTACCTTCTTTCCCTGCTCATCAGCTCCAATAATTTCCTCAATCATTTCAAGGCCTTTCACAACTGTCTTTTATAAAGCCTAAATCTCCTGGCCTGTATATATTTCTAGTTATTTCCTTGAAGCCCCCAGCCTCTAGTCCTTATTCTGTACATGTGATTCCAAGGACTGAAGTTTTTCCTTTAATGATAACATCTCATCCTTGGACATTATTGGGAAAGTTTGCAGATTGCCCTCCTGGAGAGGTACTCTATCTCCTAAACTATCATAACTTTTTAAGAGATTTTGATTGGCAAATTCTACAGTATAATTGTTTCAAAAGTTTTCAGTACCCTTTGACATAGATTGAATTTTGTCTGTGGAAAGTAATGTTATCATTTTAAATAGTATTAATTTTTCAGGTAACTTGATTTTTAATGGTATTAATTCTGTCAGTTAGCTGTTCATTATGAGTCTGTGAAGACTATTTCATTTCTAAAAGTGCCTCATTCTTGGCTTTGTTATTAAACTATTTTCTTAGGGATATAATATGAAAAAAAAATTGACTCCCAATATCCAATAAATGGATGCATCACAATAACCATATAAGCCTTGCAGAATACAATCCATAGTATCAGCAAGAAGATTATTAATACTTTGCATGTTAATATTGTCTGCCATTATATAACTTTCAAATTTATTGATTTACTAATTAATCAAATAGTTACCTGTGTTATGAGATTCAATAAATTGTTTTAGGTATAATAATCTATATTGTCCAGCAGGTGTTGTGGTTGCAGAGTCAAGACCGGTGGTGCAATCAGTGGTGGCATAAAAAGTCCTGAGCAGCTTCAGCCTTCTGTCTTGGTGCTGGTCAAATACTGAAAATATGCTTTGCTTGACAAACCAAAACCAGTCAAATCAACTCCATACATGAAGCAAGGAGCCCAGAACTCATGATCAGAGAGCACAAATGTGAAACAGCACAAGTCTCTGTGTGGCACAGAATGCAATAGTGGTGGGGAAAAAGTGTATGAGCTTGGGAAATTTCCAAGTTCCTACACTCTTAGCTCCACTGTGGTGGGGGATTTACACACAAAAAATCACTTAGTAGGTGAAAGCAAGCCTGGTGGGCAAGGGTGGGCGACCTTCTGTGCCGTGGACTGTTTTGGCTTTTTGGACCAATCCACCCAGTAGGTGTGGAGTTGGGGTCAATGTGGGGTGCTAGATAAAGATGGATACTAAAAAGTAATCCCACACTAGCTCAGAATTTAGTACAATAAAGGGTTCTTCATTTAGGGGCAGACTCACAGATCACAGTCCCCTACTTGAATGGGAAAACATCAACCGAATCCAGCAGCCAGAAGAGAGGAAGAGTGCATGTTTTACATTGGCATTTATAGTATAAAAGGCCACAACCAAGTGGGCAGAAAACTTAAAGGCTACTGGCTGAAGGATTTCCTACAGCAGGTAGGGTTCTTTAGTAGGGGCTGAGCAGAAGGACCAACCCTTTTCGCGGCAATGCAAGCAGGAGAGAAGGTTAGCAAATTGCTATTCAGCCTCTCAGAGCTAGTAAGATTTCACATCAATCTTTGAATCCTGAGTTCTATTGAATGATAGAGATTTAGATAAAGCAACCTTGATAGGCTTGTGCCTGAGGGAACAGAATCTGTGCCGGCTGCTGCCTGTGCAGCTATTTCCAGTAGCTGAGGAGCTGCAATTTCTTGTTGGGGTTGGGAACAGCATTTGCTTAAAGTGCAGCCACTGTATTTAATGCAAAGCATTTATATATATATATATATATATATATATGCATTTGTCAAAGAATAATTAAATTAGAAAACATTCAACTTTTATGTGTTTATAAGTTTTATTGTCTGCTTAAATATTAGTATATTATAGGTTGCATTTTATATTGGTTTACCTGTAATCGATAATTATTACTTTTTGTATTTTTTCTGTTAGTTTATATGTCCTTGGATTTTACCAAGATTTTATTAAAATAATAAATTACGTTAAAGAAAATTAAATACATTTGTGTTAGCTAGGATTCTTGAGAGTCACAAAATTTATGGGATGAATCTTTATCTCTCTCTCTCTCTTTCTCTTTCTCTCTCTGTAAAATTTATTGTAGTTCAATTAATTCACCAATGACTAGCTGAATGGAAAGTCCCAAGAATCTAGCAGTTGCTCAGCCTCATGTGGTTGGGGATCTTCTGTATATGATAATTTCAAAGAAGTTGTTTCCAATGACTGTCAAGGAATGGGTGTGCTGACAGGGTTAGTACAAGCAGACACAGAACAAATAGACCCTTCCTTCTTCCATTGTTTTTGTACAGGTTTACAGCAGAAGGTGCAGTCCATATATACCTTCCTGCTTTAAGATCTGGAGCAAAGGTGTGTGTCTTCCTGTCTGAATATCCTGATCAAAAGCCTGTAATTTTTAGCCTCAATATCTGAATTGGATATTGTATGGTCTTCCTGCTTCAAGATTAAGATCACAAGTGTGCTCTCCACTTCTGGATGATAGTTCATCCCAGATAGAGTCAAACTGACAACGAAGAATAGCCATCACCATATCACCCCCATTGTAGATGCTTCTTTGGAGTCCATCCATCTTGTAGCTGCTGTCTGGACTTTATTAACATTTCCCACAAGAGTGAACATTCTGGAGCTTCTCAGTCATACTTCTGTTGTTGGAAGTCCTGTGCTCTATGCTTAGGTTGTTCTTTTTATTAGAATATGCTCGGCACCTGGTTTTGACTCCAAGTTTTCCTTTAATTTCTATTGAAAGGAGACATAGAATATTATGTGCCTTAATATACCTTGACCTAGATACATCACAATAGCACATACAAGTAAACCAAGCACTGTAATGAGACAGGAGAAACACCATGAGCTGAAGATAAGCCTAGGTTACACATAAAGACCTCAGTTATGTATAGAAGAACCTTATACATTCACAAAGAAGGTTTATTGGAAACTAATTCATAAATGAGGAATGAAATTATGAAAATTTCAGGAAAATGGGTAAGAATGGTAATCACCATTCTAGACAATATGATCCAGACTCAGAAAGACAAACACCGCGCAGTCCCCTTTCCATGTGCAATTTCAAATAGAGAGGAAAGTAAAAGAGGAACTGATTTGATGTGTAAGAATGTAATAAGAATAATATATTAAGGAAGTAACATATCATAGACTATGTTATATAATATATGTTTTTGTTGTTTATGTACTTCTCATATGAGTATATTTATGTGTACAGAAATGTATATAGAGAGCTTATCTAAGGCTGGAACTTTTGGTTGGTGTTGGGATTCCCCTCTATTTGCTGTGAATACCATTTCTTCATAAAGAACTGCTGTGGACCTATAGCAGGAAAAACTAAACTGAATGCTGGGAGAAAGGAAGCAGAATCCGAGAGAAGCCCTGTAGCCCCGCTGGAGGTGGACAGAACTTTACCCGGTAAGTCACAGCCATGTTGCAATATACATATTAATAGAAATTGGTTAAATTAAGATGTAAGAGTTAGCCAATAAGAAGCTAGAACTAATGGGCCAAACAGTGTTTTAAATAATATAGTTTCTATGTGATTATTTTGGGGCTGAGCAGCTGGAAACCAACAAGTGGCCTCCTCCTTCAACATTGGTTTCAATCTTATATGTTCATAATTTATGGAAACTGCCAAAGAGTTTTCCAGAATGGATACCTGGACTTCACTCCCACCCACAGTGTTCAAGAGCTCCAGATGCTCCAGATGCTGGAAGTCGTTATACATGCTCCATTGACAGTGTCCAGATGCTCCAGATGCTGGAGTCGTTATACATGCTCCATTGACAGTGTCCAGATGCTCCAGATGCTGGAGTCGTTATACCTGCTCCATTGACAGTGTCCAGATGCTCCAGATGCTGGAAGTCGTTATACCTGCTCCATTGACAGATCTTTACATTTACATTACTTGTGGGTGTGTGTGCTCTTTTATAATGTATTAATTTGAATTTCCCAGGATTGATGAGGTTGAAAATATGTTCACATATTCGTTGGTCATTTGAGCATTTTTTGGATTCACCCATTTGCTCCTTTTAATTCTTTTCCAATGTGTTGCTGATCATTTGTCTTTTTCTTATTGACATCTCAGAACTTTATAGATTCTCAATGGGTCTTTTATCCCTTAAATTCAGTACAGTTATCCTTTCTCACACTGATTGGTCCATCCTGACACAGAATATTTGCCTAAGTATTTTTTGCTGCTAGTGTGGTCTAGCTTGTCAAGCATTTCTATTTTACTCAGGTTTTCCTACAGGAATAAATACTATTCCAAATTCATAAGGATATTTCCCCTGAAATGGATTTAATTTGTTATTTTTAATATATTCTGTTAAGAATGATGATATATATGAAATTACTGTTTTGTAAGGATGCAGCCTACGTGGTTGAAGTCAAAGTGTCAATGTTTTTCTGTCATATGGATTTGTATTTGCACTAACTTGTTTATAGAGAGCCATGGTCTTCCTCTATGCTGAAGTTCCAGCTTTGTATTCAGTTACAAGTCTCTATTTGAAAATGGAGTCCTTGGTTTCTTATATTTCTCTTGCTTGTGTATTAGTATTGTGACATGACTGTAAGGCTTTTACACCTTATTGTTTTATTTCTGAAGCTGTCTTCTTAAGTGGATTCTGACAAATATTGATAGGTTAAGCTTGTGTGTGACGTTAGATTTGACCACTCCTCCTAAACCTAGAGTTTTGTGGGAATCTATGCACTTTAGGGGAGTTACAATATTAAATTTATTGTTTTGTGGGCTTTTATCCAAACTTTTCTATTGTTGGTAAGATGCACATAGAGAAATTTAGTTCTATATTAATTTTGCTTATTTTTCTTCATCCTGTGACTGTGTTGTAGTACACTGAGGAATTTCCATGTTGAACCTTGTATTCATTTTATAAATTTTATAAATAAATAAATAAATAAATATATAGTAATTCTTTTAACATGCTGTTGTATTTGGATTACTAGAATTATTGTTGAGGATTTTTGCATCAATATTCATAAGATTTACATATTCTCTTATTACATTTTTGTCTGAGTTTTACATCTTGGTATTAGCATTTGATTTTTTGTAAGTTAAAAGGAGGCCAGGAGTTTCTATAGATTCTTATATTGATTCTCAAATGAACATTTCATTTTCAATTTTAAGCCTTGTCAGTACATTAAGCTTTTACCATTTCTAGTATAAATTGATTTTTACTAGGGGCTATGCAATACAAATAGATAGAAATAAATTAATGTGTTTGGCGTACCAGATTCCCTTGAATTAAATTATGTTTCTTTAGTCTTTTCATCTTAATTACCTAGCCCCTGGTCTGATATGGATTTTGAAATTAATTACTTTGTCAATTAAATGGTTCCCTAAAGAACTTGGAAAGATATTTTAAATGAAATATGTAAATATTTTTAATATTTTAGATAAGAATATTGTCAAGAGCTCAAATTATACATTTAGATAAGCATTTGCTTTATGTCATCCATACAATGAGTACATTAAAATAAATTTGGAGATAATTAAAGTTTTGTTTTCTAATTATATTACTATTTACTATTATGATCATTGAGAATGCCAAAATGAAATTTCTAGACTGTGGAAAGAATAATGCAGGCAAACTGCAAAAATGTTACCTTAGACAGCTTTGTAGCAGGTGTTTTAATGAATCAGAAGAGTACTATACTTACCTTGCATGGGAGTAGCCCCTGAATCATGAGGGGACTGCATAGGGAGGGTATTGTTGAGAATATATAAAGATGTCTCTATGGCTAGGAATGTTTCTCATTAGAGGAGCACTTGTCTGGCATGTTCGACCCTGGCTTTGGTCCTAAGACCTGGGAACAAGGTCACAAATGAGAAAACAAGTTCATTTTGGCACCAGGCTTTGAGTTATCTCTCATAAATTTAATAATGACATCATGATTCATTTACAACTTAAAAACTCTATCAATATAAAGTGTTAAATTATTATATCTTAAAATAGAGGAGTTTCTGCCTCATTCGAAATCTTAATCTGGTCTAGCCTGATTAAAAGTTAGGTGGGACTGTGACAAAGTATTAGTGTGTTGACACTAGATAATCACTATTTCCCTAGAAGGGTATTGATGAAGTAGTGTATTTCAGTAGAAAATGTATGACCTCTGATATGTGTGAATTGGTTTCAAACATGCAATCACTGTGGAACTTCAACCATTTTTTGCCTAAGCATGAAAATAGACTGGTGATATCCTCTCAAGAACAGGCAGGGATGCTGGTGAAAGCACACTTAGTACATAGTTGATATTTAATAAGTTTAACAAGTGACTTTACTCTGGTTTTTGTTTGTTTCACTTGATCTCTCTGTAGTCATTATGTTTTCTTCTAATATGCCCTTTCCATGTAGTCATCTCAAATTTTAGGAACTTGACAGGAATTACCTGTGAGCTTTATTCTATTCTCTTTCATGCAACTTTGCTTGTTAACTTCTACTCCCCTTTGGTGTCTCAAACAACCACCAGTTCTCAAAGAATGTCTTCTAAAACCTTCAAGTGAGATTCTGTTTCTGTTCTCTGTTTTCTGTCATAGAATCATAATCCATATACTGGACTGTATTAAAATTGCTTATTTATTGATTTGCTTCTGCTACTGATTTTTAGTCTGAAGTGACCGTGCCTTTCTTTTAAATTAAGTATCTCCAAAGTATTTTACTATAAGAGGATAATAGAAAATTCATTTAACAAATGACCAAATGTTTCTAAAGGTTGAATCATAAGTAAGCAGGTATTTGTTTTAGATTTAATTTTAGGAAATAGTAGAAGACATTAAATGAAAAATTATAAAATACAACATTGAATTAAAATTATTATAAGTTCTATAAAGAAAAGTGACACTGGAAATAACATTCAGCTCATAACCTTGGACATCTGTTTGATTGGAGAACTGTCAGCCAGTGTTACTTAATCACAAGTAACAAACGGCTATATTCCAGAATCCCACTGTCCAAGTGTTTGTGTATGTGTTGCAGCAGAAGTATTTCTTTAGATGGTTTGCATTTAGATAAGCAGATGTTAAGTAGATTATCTCCACGTGTGAGTAAATCCAGGTAAAGGTCCCAATGGATAGAACAAAACAAACAACAGCAGCCGAGCCTAAACTCCTCAGTGAGTAAGGACGTCCACATGTCCAGACTGTCTTTGGACTCAGGGCCACATAATAATTTTTTTTCTGATTCTGTAGACTGCCAACTTGCCTTGCAAATTTTAGACTTGTTGACTCCAATAATCTTATAATCTAATTATTTAAGTAAGCACTTTCTATGAAGACACGTGCTTTGCCTGTGTCTCTGGAGAGCACTAAAACAGCTCTATAAAGAACATGGAAGAAGTACTGTTTAGTTTGATCTTTAAGAGTGGAGAAGGGATTAATAAATGAAACAAGAGAAAATAAAAATTACTGAAAATAAATGCCCCTGGACCCTCAGTTGGGAAGCTGCTATGTCTTCAAAGAACAAATACAGAGCATGCTAAGGCCTATGTCCTGTAGAACAGGATTATGCAAAACTCAGTATTTGAAGAAAACACACAAATTATACACTTTTTTCCTATTTGACTATATTTATTAAATATAAGATTTCATAAGATTAGACCTGCATAGCATTGGTATTAACCATAATTCAAATAGTCATAACTTAAATAATAGTATCCTTTCTTCTCTCCATTAATGCGAATGAACTACTATGTACTTGTTATCTAAATTTTGAAACACTTTGTTAAAGAAAAGAAACAGGTCCCACATGATTCAAGTAGATGTTTGCACATATGAGAAGAGATAAAATATTCTAAGCTGAATCAAAATACCGGTACATTAGCTTAGCTCGAGTAAATGTGACAAGAGTTATCAAAATAATTCACTTAAAATAAGAGGGAAGACAGTTCAAATGTGAAGAGGCAGAGATACATTCATATCACTTCATAATCCTCAACATTGTGCCTTAAAAAGTGCAATTTCTCCTTTTTCTAAAATGCCAGTGCACACTTTGTAAATTCCACTGCACATGTTTTCCCTGTGTAAACTGACTTTGGATCATTAAGTGATGTTCTGCATTCTTTGGGGGTTGACAATTATTTATGGAAGGGTGCATTCAGACTTCTTAAGAATTAGGAAAAGGCAAAAGGTAAAATATAATAATAAAGCAATAGCTTCAAATAGTTTTATGAGAGACATTTATAAAATGATTTTGATTTCAAAAACCCAACAGCATTTAAAAGAAAAATATGACAACAAATGAACATTTTTGATGTTCTTGGCACGCCATCGAGTCTGTTTTTTAGTCAGAAATGCCAAGTGTGATGGTGAGAAGGAGAGAATGAGCTTGCCGACCCGGGCTGAGTATAAGCCACCCTCTTGCCTAAGAATCTAGCCACGAAGTGGATAGCCTTTTACAAGCTACATTAAATAAACTCTGTCTTCTCCTCTACCTAAGATTTTGGCCTACATCATTATGGAGGTCAAAAACAAACAAACAAAAAAAACGAAACAAAAACAAAAATAAGAACAGGAACCAAAACGTCTTCCAGAAAGCTGGGGCCTCAGAAAATGTGATAGTATGGTTCAATCAGTCTGAGAGGTGGCGAGCAGATGGTGTGGATTCCATTGTTTCAGAGCTCAATTACAGGAATGCCAAGTGCAGGGGGAGAGGGACGTTATCCAGCACAGCCAGGTGGGGGAAAGCCAGTTCAGCCTCCCACTATCTGTTTGCTTCAGGTCCTCAGAGAGCGGCAAGATGCTCAGCCACACTAGAGAAGGCCATCTGCTTTCTTGAGTCCATCCATTTAAATGCTAATCTCCCCTGGAAGTATTCGCACAGACACGCTCTGGAATATTATTTAATCAAATAGCTGGGCATCTTGTGGCTCAGTTAAGCTGATATGTAAGATTAACCACGACAGTAACATATATTCTATATTCTGAAAATTAAAGCCTCATGCATGTGCTACTGACATCCTAGCATTTTTTAAAATGTCATCCTTACTTTGGTAACAGTTCTCATAGTCTGTATACCCGTCTTAGCAACGATTTAATTTTATGATGGTGGTGAGGCTTTTGCTGCCTTAATCTTCATGTTTTTTAAAGAGCTGTGTTTTATAATGTTTGCTAATATTATAATAGCTAGTTCTTTATGTTGAAAGCAGTATTGTTTCTTTTTCTGTTTCAGGCAGGTTAGAATGACTTTGTTGCTTCGGATGACTGTGAAGAGAACCAATTAGAAAACAATGAACATACCTGGTACAGCTAACTTAAACATATGAACCCACTCAGTTAAAAGGAGCATGAAAACAGAGGAAGGCTGGCTACCAAAAAATGGCCATCTTTACTGTCAGAGGACTATAAAACCTACACACAGTTTCTTGGTCTCAGAGAGTATTGCTGTTATCTTAGTAAGATATTAGGTCCCAAGTCCAGATATCATTTAAAGTGTGCACACCTTAATTGAAGCACTGAAAATGACCAAAACTTTTGTAGCGATACAAGTTATAGAATACATATACTTGTGATGAACAGCCCTGTTTGAGATTCAGGGAACTGGCTAACCTCACTGAGGAGTGTGTTGTTTGGGGGATCCTGTCTAAAGAGCACTCATTAATTCTTAACTTTCATAACTACATTCAGAGCATATATCAATAATTTAATTTAATTGGATATTTAGTTAGCAAATGTGAAGTTAAATCACCAAGGACTTGACCAAATTAAGTATTAAGGAAAGCTCCCAGAGTTAGAGGTTTCAATCCTCAGGAAAACAATTGGTTTTATATTTTTTTCAACCTAGGGACAATGACTGAATTTTAGTTTAGTTCACTTAATACGTACTTATCATCAATATAAACTTGATTATGTTCTAAGCACACATCTAATTTCAAATAACAATAGGATTCTCAGCCCCCATTCTGGCATGAATTCCTGTTGTTTGTCTTACTCTCCAGGAGAAAACAAAGAAATGAGGAGCACATTGAATAGACTTCACCACAACAAATACTTGCTGCTCTCTTCATTGCTTTTGTGCTGCACAGTGAGGGAACTGGAAATGAGCAATGGGAACTTCAGGAGTGAACAGAGTTGGGCAGCGCATCTCCTGGACAGCCACATCAAAGGAAGGACTCTGCCCTTGTTTTCTACCTAGCCTCCCTTTCCTCATCAAGGCATGTATGCCACCATTAACTGATTATTTGTGTTAGAAAACAAACCATTACTGAGAAGCAATTTGGTTTTAAAAATGAAGCTACTAGAGAGAAACACTGATTAAACCTCAGGAAGAACTATACCATCTGGGGTGTCCCAACAGAAAAAGCTGATTTTAGTTTTCTCCGGGAGCCAACCTTTGGCATTGGGTGCTCGCTTTCATTCCTAGGAAACCAGAGAATGGCAATTTAAAGGTTATGTTAATACTTTCCTGCATGAAACACATTTCAGAATATCTGTGGGGTTTTTGTTGTTCAAATGACATTGCTCCTGAAAACGACATGAGAGAAAGAATGAGCTGGCCTTTAATCTCAAGCACTGTTATCTCAAGCAGCAATAGTTCAATGATTTTGTTCTCTTAATGACCTACACCTAGGGTAAATGATTTATAATGTTTGTTTCACTGTCTCACCAGTAAAATATTATCGTAAAGTGATCGCTTTATTTTTTCTCTTTGTTTTTCTATGATGGATTACTTTGAATAATATCATACTTAGGAAATATCCAGTATTTACCAGCCTCTTCCAGATATATATGTAAGTTACAGCAGACAGTAGATCTTCTGGCAGCAAATTATTTTCTTTCTTTCTTCCTCATACACCTAACTCCATGACCAGGAAGAAGTTATTGTAGAAACAGTGATTCTGTATAACTATATGGGTTATTGCTGCATAAACTCATTCTTCTAAAGAAGCAGATGTGAAATGAATCTTTGATATAGGAATAAGAATGTAATGATAATTCTGTCAAATATAAACATCCATTTGTTTACATTTATTATACATAAATCATATACTTTGAATTCAATTATTATAGGACTAGGGTCTTGTGTTTCTTTTCATATTTAAATTTGAAGATAGATTCACTAATCAGATAAAAATAAAACAAAATCTTACTGGAAGACTGAGTCTCAGAATTCATTTACTTTTCTATATGTCTTAGGAGCTTTGAACTGTGTATGTAAATATAAATTAATACCTGCTTCCCATTCAATAGTTGTGGTATTCTGTTAATCCCAAATCATTTTTATATAAGAATTCAATGAGTAATCTGAGAAAGGTGGTAATAAATTACAGTTTATCTACTATAAAATTCATAAAATGTTTCTCAAAATATTTCATTTCTGGATGTTTGGTAATCTCTAGATAGTTTGTACAATAAGTATTTGTTTTGGTTCTGAGAAAACCTTATTTAAATACCAAATTAAATATGATACTTTGTCTTGTTGAATGTTTGATATAAATATCTGAAGTGCAAGTCATATTTATATCAATCACATTTAAATCCATAGAATTTTCTTAGAAATACTTTACAAAAACATAAAGTACATTTTTCAGCACATATTTGGTAGTTTGCATGTGTGTGTGTGCATGTGTGTGTGCGTGTGCATGTACATTGTGTGTGTGCATGTGTGTGCGTGTGCATGTGTATGTGCATGTGCATGTACATTGTGTGTGCGTGTGTGTGCATGTGCATGCACATGGTGTGTGCATGTGTGTGTGCGTATGCATGTGCATGTACATTGTGTGTGCTTGTGTGTGCATGTGTATGTACATTGGGTGTGTGTGCGTGTGCATGTGCATTACATTGTGTGTGCATGTGTGTGCGTGCATGTGCATGTACATTGTGTGTGTGTGTGTGTGTGTGTGTGTGTGTAGAGGCTCATGTGACAGAGCTCTCATGTGGAGCTCAGAGAAGAACTTGAGAAGTTGAGTCTCTACTTCTACCATGTAAGTTCTGAAAAATCAAATCAAGCTATCATTCTTGCCAGCAAGATTCTTTACCTATTGAACCACCTCTTTGTTTAAGTTTGCTTTTAAAAAATGGCAGAAAAATCAAATGCCATAGTAGAGTATAGAGGCGACTAAAAGAACATTAAAAAAGGATCATGTGAGTAAGCTTCTCATTCAGTACTGGTCCTTTGGAACCTGAGGTATGATAAGAGTGCACTATTGCTCCATAATACTACCTAATTTACATCAAAGAACCTCTCTTGAAATCACAAAACGGAACTGTTTGCATTTTCTTTTTTATTTTCACTTAGCTCCAATGAAATTAAGGAATGATGGGAAGTGCTCCATTAACTTTGGAGCACAATTATTTGTACACACATTTTTTCTTTTTCTTTTTTGTAGAGGTATTACTTTTTGTAGGGGTATTACTGAGCTTAGGGGAAGAAAAGAATATGTAGGCAGAGAATATATGCACAAGCAAATTGAATTAATTAGAAAAAAGCAAACTTTATCCCTTGGTCTAGTGGTTAATATGACTTTGAGAGTGCATAATCTCTGTGAGAACAATTTGGAAAATAGAAGAATGGTATTCTAGTTTGAATGTATAAAAAAGATTAAGTGCTCTAAACATAATAATAATAAATTCAGAAATATAATGAAATTCACTCAGTTGCTAATATGCAAGCACCAGGGGTGCTCTAGGAAAAAATACAATAAAATTATAGTTTCTCATTAATTATGTCATTTCACAAACTGAGCAGAGTTGCTTATGTCCAACTGCCTTTCCATAGGCAAGATCACAGACATAGCCTAAAATGTTAGAATACTGGAAATTCATCTTCCCAGGAGCATTTATGCCAATTAGTTTGGGAATAAAGAATCCTGCCAAGCATGAGGCTGCCCAGCAAGGTAGAGCATCAAAAAAGAAAAAAAAGAAATAGTTTGTAAGAGAGCTGAAAAATCAGCAACTCAGCTGGTAGCAAACACAGTGCTGCAAAGTAATACAGAAGTGTGCAGAGCCATGTGCCCTGTGCAGGGCTTTGGGCGGGGGTGGGCATTGCTGTTTGTCTCTCTTAGAAGGTGGTGTAAAGAGTAAAGAATATTGTCAAGGTGATAACCTACTCCTTCAGGTGAAAACAATCCACTACTTGAAAGTGCACTTCAGAGGCAAGAACAGGATCATGATGGACGAAATTAACACTTTAGAATGAGAAACTATTTGGAATGAGGAACTATTCCTTGACATTGAGATATCTGTAATAATTAATTAGATGGACTTTATCAACTCTAAATCTTTACTTGGAAATGCAACATCATGATATAAGGCCTATTTCTTACTTAAATAAAACAAAACAACATACCAGTATGGTCTGTAAATTACTGAGCAGCTCCGAGGAAGGGGACGAACTGAAGTGTAGGCCCTACCCTTCGCTAAGTCTTTTCTAACCTCATCTTTGCTGGCAAGCTGCATGTCACGTATATATCACACACGCACGCGCGCGCACACACACACACACACACACACACACACCATGCATTTTCTGTTCAATCTTTTTTGTTTTCATATATTCTCTTATTTCTAACATCTTTACCTACAATGGCGAAGACATCAAAACCCCATAATTCTTTAGAAGAACTTATATCTACTTGTATTTGAAAATGTTCCTGGATATAGATTTGGAAATTTAACTTTCTTTTATTGAGTCTTTTGAAATTTCAAATTGTGTGTTTATGGCACAATTGACATTTAATAAATGACAGGAAGAAACAATTGAAAGACAAAAGTAGGATAATTTAGGAATCATATGTTCAGTGTACAACAGCAAGCAAATTTGAATAACCCGGTTGTATAGCAACTGTTCACTCTACTCTTACAAAAGCTTCCCAGTCCCTTGGCACTGGTCATGAAACTTACTTCAATTTTCTTCCTTTTGGCAGGGGACAATAAATGGGTAGAAAAATCTGAAGTCTTAGCAAAAACACATCAGATGCTATTAAAGAACTGTCAAATTTGGAAATAGTACTTATTATGTATTAAAAATAGAGAAAATGACTACTTATTGGGGATTAAGTCAATACTGATCAATCAAATAATCACTTCTGGAATTTATGATTTTTTTCTTAAGAAGAGATAAGTTTCATGAAACCCAAATTTTAAACAATTGAGTATATTCAGTCAGTTCAAAGCAATTTTTTTGAACTGATAAATAACACTAAAAACGTATCACATAACTATTGAGTAGTATTTTGTGTTTCAGTATGATCATATAGTGTTTAAGCAATTCTATTCTTCTCTATCTCCTGAAACATTTATTATTTGATATTTATTTTTAATAATTCATTTTTATTTTATGTGCATTTGTATTTTGCCTACATTTATACCTAATAGCTATGTGAGAGGGTGCCAGATACCCTGGAACTGTAGCAATAGACAGTTGTGAGCTTCCATGTGGGTGCTGGGAATCAAAATCCTTACTCCTAGGTTTTTTTTTTCTTTTTACTTTTGAGCCAGGGTCTCACCAAGTATTGCCGACTGGCCTGAACCTCTCGGTGTAGACCAGGTTGATCTAGAACTCACAGAGATCCACCTTCCTCTGCCTCCTCAGTGCTGTGATTAAAGGTATGCATCACCATGTCCGGCTTTCCCAGCTTTGATCTACACAGTACATTGCTGTTACCTGTTCTTTCTCCTGTGTGTGCATACTGGAACCTCTTAGAAGCCAGTGATCAATGTCTTTCTTAACATCTTGCCCATAGAAGCAGAAATCAGAACAATTGTTACCAAATACTGCTTTCAACTTTCAAACGGGGAGAAGCCCTAAACTTCCTAGGTATTTGTCATCATAAAAAACAGGTTTTTTTTCCATAACAACAACATGAGAGGGACAAGTAATTAGCTTAAATATTGTGATATATTTTCTCAGACTTTATAAAAATTATTTTAAAGTACATTTATCTAAGGAAGTAAGAAAGCTAGCTAAATAACCTTAAATTTTTCTTATATTTATAACTTGCTTTACATGGGGTATGAAATTTCAAAGCATTGGAAATTTACTTTTTTTTTGGTAAAGAAGACATTTCTATTTACTTTGTGAACAAGGATATGTGCATATGTGTGGGCATATACGTGGTTCATGCACCTGTGTGTGTGTATAAAATTCATGTTTTTTATCCTAGCTCTCCATTTCTGAGTAACAAAGCATCTCAAACCTACTGATGTATTTATAATAAATAGTCTGAAAATGGATTCTAAAGAACATGGGCTAATACATTTCTCATAGTGGTGATGACTTGTCTCACAGTATTTGGGGATTGTAAACATGGAGGTTTGACACCAGGAATGAGATATTTTAACGTCTAGGTTCACCCGAGACTGTAATGTTACTATTATGTAAGTGATTTTTGTTTTGGCGTATTATGGTGTTCTCAAAATAGTTGGACTTCTTACACAATACCTCAAGGAACAAGGATGCGCAATTGCAGTGATCAAAGCAGAAGCTGAACTTCTCTCCGAAGTTACAAAGTGTTCTCCGGGCGTGTCTATGAGTGGGAAGAACTGCAGACCTCCACAGATTGAAGAACAACCACGTCCCCAAAGGCCTAACCAAAGTCCTTCATGTTTATTTACATTTATTTCTGAGATGCATTTCAAATTAATGTTTGCACATGGAAGGAGATATTGATTGAAGTTCTTTCCCTGTATTGGGACCCAATTTTCCTAACTCTTTTTGCTGCTAAACACATAAAGTTGGCCATTTTGCATACCATAAAGGAAAAATTTGAGCAAATTTGTGAAATGATTAGAGTTATAAGTTATTTCCAAGAAACATGCAGATCCATCAGAAAAAGGGGGAATCTTTCCTACTTTAAGGAGTAAGAATTCACGCCCAGAGATAACAATAGTTCTTCTATATTCATGCATGTGTATATTCTATATTATTTCCACATGTGTATGGAAAGGTTGTACTTTTTAAGTCTATTTTACCTCAAGAAGTAGAATGTTTTGTATGCTTTTAATACCTACATATGCCCTTCCTTAACTTGTTTGCAGTTAAAGATCACTGTTTTTCATTTGAATATTCAATGAGAAATCAAACTGCAATATTCACAGTTTCCTTTCCTTTTTTTCTTTTGATCTTGGGGGCATATACCCAACACTTTTATGTTCTGAGCAAATAATCAATGAGTTACATTTCTAGCCCTTAATATTCTTAAGCATTTTAACTGGATAATATGGAATGATTCCAAAGTAAATTATTTTATTTGATGTTTATTTTCTCCCAGTAAACTTGGCAAGTTAAGAATCTATCATATTATTTATAATTTAATTTAATAGGTAAATTTATTAGACATATACATGTCAAAGGCCTTATGTTTTATTATTTATTATTTTCATTCAGTTGCTTATAATTTTATCACTTTATAAGACATAAAAACATTTTATAGAAATACTGGAGGAATAAGAGTCAGAATAGTCATGTCTTTAAGTTCATCTTTGTGATGAGACCTGTTCACTTGACCAAATTTAATGCTGACTAAATTATATGAGAAGCTTTAGTTTTTATGGGACCTATTTAAAACCATAAATTGCATCTATGTCTTACTTAAGAGAGTATTCAGATCTAATGAATGATGTATTATCTTATTTATTTTTATCTTTTTTGAGATTATAATTAAATGATTTTTCTTTTCTCATTCCTCCCTACAGAGCTCCCAATGTCCCGTAGAGACATTTTTCTTTCCATTAATTATTCTCACCTACGTGTGTGTATGTGTGCATGTCTATATTTGTGTGTATATTTGTGTGTGTGTGTATAAATATACAAATATACCTTTCTTAGTCTGTATAATGCTACTGGCAGGTATGTTTTCAGGGTTGAACATTTGGTATTAGATAACCAATTCTGTGTTTTTCTCCAGCAATACATCTCTCCCTTTCTCAGCATTTTTAGTTGCCTGTAGTTCTTTGTCTCGGATTGGGGCCTCATGAGTTTTTCCCCTTCCATGTCAGCCTGTCTATTGATGCCATCATGTTCAGCTCGTTTTTTGCAATCATGCCAGTAAGACTTTATGTAAATAGTCTCTAGTATTCCTAGGGAACAATTTATTTCTTTCCAGTTTAGTATCACTTATATTTAGGTACAACTTTGAGATTGTTTGTTATAGTTTAGATTGAAAATTCTCACTGATCATACAGAGAGCCATATACATTGTCTCCTGAGGCAAACTACTCACCCTTGCTGCCATTAGCTGAGAGAGGACTAACGCTGTGGAACAAAAGTACTGGCACTTGATACATGTTTCATTACTACTTTTTTTCTGATTAGACACAACAATCTTTTATTCATCTCAGATAAGGATCCCACTACAGATGAAAGTATATAGACGACCAGAATCAAACTTGGGAAGCCAATAAATTCCAGTGGAATTGTTTACAGGAATATGAGTGAGGAGTTACTTACAAGAATAGAAATAATTCAGACAACTGCATCAACAAAGCCCACCCCAGTACATGTGACAGCTCACAAAACCTGTAAATCTAAAGTATACTCTACAATTGGCAGAAAACTCAACAGTTTGGAGAGGTTATTTCCTGGTGGTTCAGCTGGTCTGAGCCTCTTCTAGGCAGTTTTGCTGCTCCCTTTCTCTTTCAGCATGCTCGGTTGGTTTTTACTTCTTCCAAGCCTTATCTGATAGTCATTTTGATTTTGCAGGTCCATTTCTTTGAGAGTGACTCTCAATAGTCTCTTACTCTTTACTTTGGGAGAGGGAGGAGTTTAATGGCCTTGATCAATTTTCAGGACTTCCTGAAGCTATTTAAAGTTGTTTTCTTTCTATCTTAATGAGCCTCCATGAAGGATGAGATATTTCAACCCTGGAGGAAACTGATATACAATTACATGAATAAAGACACAAGGATGGTAGAATGAATCAATAATACTGGTACCTACAGACTTTGTAGTAAAGATCAGAAAATTGGACTAATCAGTTTCCAAAATTTTTTAAAGATTAAGTTTTTAAATGTGTGTGTGTGTGTGTATATACATGTACATGTGTGTATGACTTATGTGTGGAGGTCAGAGAACACCTTTCATGAGTCAACTCATTCCTTCCGCAATGGGGGCCTCAGCGATTGAATTCATGTCCTCAAGCAATCTTGGCAGCAAGTACCTTTACCCAAGGAGCTATATCTCCAACTCTGAACTAATTATGTTTCAACCATGATATTTAAATCAAATGAAAGATATCTCAGATATACTTCATAAAAGACTAAAACAATGTTTTAAAATATCTTCTTTGTATGATATTGTTTCTCTAATTATCTTAATAGTTACATATTAATATTTGAATTCTAGATTTGCTTAAAATTCAGAAAAGTGTTGGGCTTCATTTGGTGAAAATCCTGTCTAAGACTTAAATATTCAAATTCTTCCCAAACTTTGATTACAATAATGCAAAGAACTCTTTAAAAATTATAGCTATCGAATTATGGGGCATAGTTGTCATTTTGCACAGTTTCTGTCATTTGGCCTAATGAATGAATTTTGGGAACATGATTCCCCTGAATAGTTCTAAAATTGAGTGATTTTTATAAGGACACATACCAATAAAAATATAGTTATTGAACTATGATAAAGAGTTGTATAGTTTAATACAGTTATTGGCTAAATTTTAAGCGTGGTGCACAAATCACAAATTAGTGATGTAGAAAGAAATCTGCTCTTCTTTTACACCTCATTGCATCTTGGATGGCATTTCACTTGGGTTCTATATTTATATTTCATTTAAATTTTTTGCCATACAATATTTTAAGTTTAATCAAAAGTCAACTTAGAAAGGCCATTCTGCCTAAGGGATATTTTTCCATTAAGTATTATGACATATTGGTGGCCTTGAGGGATTATTGGTTTTTCAAGATATATTAACAGCTGGAAATTTGCATTTTAATACAGTTCTCCTCAGCTACTCAAGCAATTTTATTTTTAAGACCTGTGACAAGTTTCAAAGTTCTAGTTCTAAAGCAATCTAGTCAAGTAGAGCTAAAATAATTTTATTACAAATAACTAAGTTTTTAAAATGGTTTTTATTTTTTTTTCCACCTGAAAAATTTAGTTGGAGATGTCAGGGAAATCAACACCCAAATTTTATGTGTGCACTATAACCAGACTTGATAATTAGAAACAGTGAGGAAGAATTCTTTTTAAGCTTCTCCTTTCAGAAATTGAAGAATAAGAAAATAGGACATCTAATTAACTTTTTCTGATTAGTAGTTAACGCTGAAGTTGATGTAAAGCAGCCCTTCATAGGAATTGTTTCAGTCTATCTAGGTGTCTGTCCCTGAGGGTAATGATTTCTGAGATACCATGAGAAGATTCTGTGAAATGAGGGCTGAGTCTTTTACCCTTGATCCTGGTATTAAACACATATTCAAAATTGCTACTGGAATTAATTGGAGATTTGGAGTCAGGACCAAATGATGCTGCCACTTAAAAGGGTAGTATTGAATAAAGCTGATTGGTAATTTTAACAATTATAAATGGATTTTCTTCTAGAAATCACGAAGTGCCTAAATGTCTTAGAATGGAAAATGGGGATGGAGTCAATCATCTTTCTTCCTAATTTCCGATTTGAAATGAAAATTTGTTTTCTTAGTCAATCTGGACAGCAGAAAGTGGTCAGTACATGGACAGCTGTGTACTTGTTAGGGACTGAATCAAATTACAGGGTATTAGTGTTCTTATAACTGGATAGTTTAGAAAATGCCAGTCTGTGTGAGTGGAAGTTAGAGAAGAAAAGCAAGAAAATAAGGAATTAGCCATTTAATTTATAACAATGGGCAAGAGAGGGGGACACCCGAACACATAGCAAATCTATAGAGA
>JAQHUG010000096.1:3212347-3223885 GCA_028555095.1 Dicrostonyx torquatus
GAACACATAGCAACTGGACACAGGCGGTGATGTTTAAATTCATAAAAGGGGAGCACCTGAGTCCACATGAAAGGGATTATGCAGTTCTTTCTGTTTTCTCTTTCTTTTATTGTAAATACAATTTTAAATACAATGTTGTAGGTTTTACAAAAAACTCTTTGTGGCCTACCACCAAGCTCTAAATGCCTGGACTTTGCTTGGCTTGTTTCTAGTCAGCTTTCCTAACTTAAACTATCCCATTTCTTTTTAACTACGTTTTGCCTCTGTGAGTTTTACCTTTCCTTAATATAATTTCCTTATTCTATTATATATCTTATTCTTTCTTTCCTTCTTACTCTGTGGCTGGCTATGTGGTTGAGTAACTGGCTCCTCTCCTTCTGTTTTCTTGGTTCTTGCTCTTCTCTTCTCTATCCTGCCTAACTATTCCAGGTGTTTTAGACAGGCAAAATGAAACAGTTTTACAGGGTTAAACAAATTCTGTATAAAAGAATGCCACACATCTTTGTATCATTAAATAAATATCCCACAGCATAAACAAATGCAAAATATCTTAAACTAATATTCCGTAACACAATATATTCTGGTTACAGTTTCCTTTCCTCTAATTATTCTGAATCCATCCCTACCTCTCTTCTTACTCAGATACCCACCTTTTCTGTCTTTAATTGGAAAACAAAAGCCATCCAAGGAATAGAAATAATAAAAAACCATTGGAATAGAACAAAACAAACAGAAGAAAAAGAGCCAAAGATAAAGCACAAGAAATGTATGGCTACAGAAAGACGTACATTCACATACACAGGAACCCTACATAACCACAAAACCAGAAACCATAATATATACATAAATGACCTGTAAGGTTAAAAAATTCCTGACAAACATTATGTGACAAAGATTCTCCAAAGATACCAATGAGTTAATTTTGTGTTACCATCTACTGCTGGGCATGGGGCTTGCACTAAGAGTGTTTTGGATTCCCAGTGAAACACCATTGGATGATACATTTTTCTAATTACTTTTTATCAATAAAAAACCAGGAGTCGATATTGGTTTAAGAACCTGAAAGATCAGAGAAACATCAGAGAAACCACTAGTTGCTTCCTATTTCTTCCATTCCTTGAGCAGAGATCCTTACTCAGGTCTGCCTTACTACTTCCTTTTTCCTATCTGTCCTCAGTCGTCCAAAACCTCTAGGATTAATTTTGGTCAGCTAGTGGCTAACTCTGCCCTCTGAGTCCATGTAAGCTTTATGTCAGAATATGATTAAAATATCACACACCAGTTGGAGAAAACCATTAACTGGAGATAACTTCTGAGTTAGGTAGGAATGGGGATTGTGTCTAGTTCTATGGTCAGTGCTGGGTCCCCCATCTGGTGCACATCCATGATGGGTGGGTGCAGGCTTCCATATTTTCCTTGCGTTTATTTGTGCATTGGCCCTGCTGTGTTTAGAAGGCCCTTTTGCCATAGGGTCCTCTGTCCTTCTGGGTCTTATACTCCTTTTGCTGCCTTTCCTGTAGGGTTTCCTGAACCCTGAAGGTAGGGTTTAGTTGGAGACAACCCATTCAGTATTGAGTACTCCAAGATTTCTCACTCTCTGAATATTATCCAGATGTGAATCTCTGTATCTGTTCCCACATGCTAGAGGAGGAAATAACTCTGATGATAGCTGAGCAGGGCACTCATCTAAGAGTATAGTGTAGAATATTATGTTATTGCTACATTCCTTTAGTTTAATAATGATATCTAGCATTCCTCTTAGTTCCTGGGCTATCTAGTCTCAGGTTCTCCACCAACTGAGCAGTGTTGGATATGGGTTTCATGTCACAGAACTAAATCAAATATTTATTGATTATTCCTGAAAACTTTGTGCCACTATTGGACAAAACTATTTTGCGGGTGGGTCATCGCTGTAGAATGAATAATTCATAGCTGGATTGGTGTTTACTTTTATCCTTTGGTATTCTGCAGAGTACCTTCTATTACTATTAACACTAATTTGTACTGGGAAGGCTCTAGGTAGGCAACAGCTCGACCTCTCTGTGTTCTGTGACTTGGGTAGGTGTTGACTTCAGTAATAGGGCCTTGTATTAGTTTCTGGAGAGTATCCAATAGCTTTGGCAATAGTGTGGGTTGTTTTGGTGTTCCTATGGGATCTATTTGGCCAACAACTTGATTAGATATAATCCATTCCCATTACTGGAAACTTCATTTGGTAACAAGAGATGCCTAATTTGGACCATATCTCCCTTGTTATGTGTTGATTTCTTTTATATTGACTTCATATATGTATGTATTTTGGGAAGCTTCTACTGCATAAGGTTTCTATATGACCCTTCACATGGCATTTGGTTTAAGCTAAGCCTCCTCATATTCCTTCTCTTGCACTCTCTGTTCCTCTTCCTCATTTGTTTTTTTTCATTTTACACCCTCTCCAGGCCCTTAATCCCTGCACAGTTATCTATCTATCTATCTATCTATCTATCTATCTATCTATCTATCTATCATCTGTCTGTCTATCTGTCCATCTATCTAGATATATATTTCTTGCTGTGGAATAATTCTTCTGTACTCTGTAAATATGTATTGCTTTCATTGTTAATAAAAAGTTGATTGGCCAATAGCTGGGCAAGAAGAGATTGTGTGAGACAGCCTAAGACAGAGAGAATGCTTCGATGAAAAGGGGGAAGAGTCAGAAATGTCACCACCAGACAGAGAATAAGTTGGACATACAGAATGAGATGGAGGTAAAAACCATAAGTTAAGTTGTAAGAGGTAGTTAATAATAAGCCTGAGCTATTGGTCAGCATTTATAACTAATATTAATTCTAAGTGTGTTTATTTTGAAGTAGCTGCTGGGACACAGAGAAACTCCACCTAAAATGCCTTCTTAGGGAGATCCCTCTTTCCCCCATAGTCCCTTAATCTATGCCTACCCTCTGTGGTTAGATACATAGAGCAAGTAGTAGGGCGAAGTATCCTTTTGTATACACCCAATAGTGGTATAGCTGGATCTTGAGGTAGATCTATTTATAACTTCCTATGTAACTGTCACATTGATTTGCATAGTGGCAGTGAAAGTTCGCACTCCCACCAGCAACGAATGAGTGTTCCCTTTCCTATGTCTTTACCAGCATGACTTGGCATTTGTTTAAAATCTCAAAGCAGTATTGGTTCATAATTCCTGATGACCAAGGATGCTGAACCATTCTTTGTTTCTTAACCACTTGAGTTTTATGTTTTGAGATTCTCTGTTTAGATCTGTACCTCATTTTTAATTGAGTTAGTTATTTGTTTTTGTGATATCCGTTTTGTCAACCTGATGGTAGCCTTTGCCACACCAAAGCTTTTTAGTTTCATTATTATTAAAAATAATGCTTGTGCTATTGGTATTCTGTTTGGACAATCTTTTCCAGTGACAATGTATCTTTCACTTTCTCTTCTGTTAGATTTAGCTTGTTTGTTTTATATTGAGATCTTTGATCATTTGGAGTTGATTTTTGTACATTACTATAAGTAAGGGTCTATTTATATTATCCTACATGCAACTGTCCAATTTGACAAGAACCATTTATTGAATATGTTGTATTTTTTAATGTATATTTCTGGTTTCTTTATAAAACTTCAGATTTTCATTGGTGTGTATACTTATGTCTGGGTCTTCAATTTTATTTCATTGATCAACATGTCTGTTTTTGTTCCAATACCACACTGTTTTTATTACCATATCTCAGTAGTACAATTGAGCTCATCTAGTCAATTCTTATATTTTCACCATTATCACTATTAAGATTATTTCTCAAGAGATACTACTTTTGTCAAGTCATCTAATGGTGACTGATTCTATCACTGCAACCTTTTATAGCTTTATCATTTTTTAATGAACCTGGCAGATATTTTTTACACTGTTTCAAGTAAAGAAATAATATTTAAACACCTGTGAGCACTGATTAAAATTTTTTTTCATTTGCTTGTTTTGGAACCAAAACATAGAAGTGGTTTCTCCTAAATTTTATCTATATATTTTTTACATTATCAATAAGACCATGAAGTCAAATTGCTATGCATATTTTCCAATCATGTTTTGGAAGCAAACCGTTATTACTTTGGTTGCATAATGATTAAAATCTATTTTAGGCAGCTATAATCCTCTTCAAAACATGAGGAGATTAAAGAATAATAGTTTCCTGAATACAGAGTTATGATGTTTTTGTTCTAAATCATGTAGTTATATAGCTCTATCACCTGCATATTATTATTTTGACAATTAAGATAGTGATGTCAGGTGACTTATAGAAATTTTATAAACAAGGTCAAATGGAACTATGACAAACCTCATTTTATTTATAGGATTTTTTTATCACCATATTTAATTTTCTAGAGCACACACCTTCTGTCATGCTATTCACTGTATTCTGCATTTTATTACTTGTAGGTGGAAGTTTCTTTCCTGCCTGGTCCCACAGCCATTCAGTTCCAAAGAAACACACAGAAGATTATATTAATTATAAATTGTTTAGTCTATCAGCTCAATTTTATTATTAACTATCTCTTACAACTTAAACTAACCCATATTTTTTATCTATGATTAGCCACATGGCTTGATACCTTTCTCGGTGCAGAATTTTCATCTTTTTTTCTCTACATCTGGTAGTAAATGCAGACTGAGCTTTTCCTTTCCCCAAAATTCCCCCAGTCAAATTGTCCCACCTATACTTCCTGCCTGTCTATTGGCAAATCAGCATTTTATTAAGCCAAAACAAATGATAAATTTTTAGAGTATAAGAGCATTATCCCACAGTAAGTATTTGTACAAAAACTTAATAAATTGGAAAACATATTCCAGACATGGTGGCTCATACTTGTGATTCCAGCTCTCAATAGGCTGCAGTATGAGAACTGCCATGGATTTGAGGATGTCCTAGACTATAAAATGAGTTTCTAGCAAGCCTGATGAAGAGATTGAGACTGTCCCACAAACACACAACAAAGGCATGTGTTTTGAAAAAAATATAAAAATTAAGTTTATAGCTTATTCTTGGTGATATGTAATTTTATTTATGAGCCATGGTTTTCTCACTTTCCAAATGATATTTCCCCATTTATTTCTGTATAAGAAATATAAGTCACAAGATTAACTAAATAATTTTGAAACAGAAAATATGTTCACTAAACTCATGTCTATCTCTCTTTGTCTCCTGAAAATATACCATTATTGTTTTCACTGTTCTCTAAAGATGAAGGTCATGCATTTTGTCTTGACTTACTGCATAAATTCCTGACCACCACATCTGAGTCCCTGCCCCATCAGAGATAATCTATCACATGACCTATTCTAAGGAGCTTAGAGGTGAACAAGAACTCAAAACTTCCCACAATGCTTTTATATTAAGCTCTCTATTGTGTCCTGACTCACTTTTCTTCTCACTCAGTTCTAATGGTAATGCAGTACAGATAGCCTTCTCAAGCCATCAGGACCTAATAGGTATCCTTTATATTCTCTCTCTCTCTCTCTCTCTCTCTCTCTCTCTCTCTCTCTCTCTCTCTCTCTCTCTCTTCCTCCCTGTTTATGTATAGCAGAGTTTGAGGATGAAGAAAGTAAAATTTAAGGATTTGATAAAAATGTTTAATTATTCTGATAAAAAATAAGAAGCAGACATGGCATTTGTATGCCATGCCCTGTGATCCAGGCTTATTTAATTTGTGGTTATTTGTGAGTAGGCTGATGGGACAGAAAAGTCATCTTATATTTTATGCTTGCCCAAGATACCCCCAACCCCAAAAATATAAATAGCCAACACAAAGAAGTCTCTTAAAGAAATGCTTTCCAGAATTACTTAAATTTGTAAGATCACAATGAATAACTTTCTGCCATACTTTTCAGCCCTCTTTTGTCTCAGTTGTATCTATTTTGCAGAAGTACTCAAATACTTAAAAAAATATTTTCAGATGTTTTCTGGAGATATGTTGGTTGGTGATTAATTCTTTTTGTTCATATAAATGTGGTTGTTTAATTCTTCTTACAATTCAGGATATTTTATTCCTAGTGTCCATATATGAATATCATTCATGCATATATATCTAGAAGTTTCAATATGAAGTATTTGTACAGTGGTAACTATCTTCTTAATGAATACTCTAAGTAAAATAACTAACAGTAAAGATGATTAGTATCTTTCTTCCATTGATCAGTGATGATGACAGTACTGGGTTGGGATTCAGGGAGATATAAACCAGGTATCTGCTTTAATAAAAATATCAAAGAGAATTAATTCAATCTGAGACATGTCAATAATGTTCAAGAAGGAAACCAGTGGGAAGCCCAGATGGATGTGGGCAATGTTCTGTGAAGACTCAATGATAGATAGAACCTTCCGAAGCAGTCATGCAGTTTTATTATCAGCTAGGAAGTACCTTGTGGTTTACATGCCCTTATTGTATATACCTACATATAGCAAAAACAGATGCTTTACATGGGTAATAGAGACAAGAGGAACTATGTCTCACAAAGAAATAAAATATTTTATAAAATGGAGCAGTGATAAGTGCTTCATATGGTAAGGAAAATAAAACATGTCTATCTACATAGGCTCCAGTAACTCATATATATATATATATATATATATATATATATTTATCAAGCAAAAATATAATGATTGTATATAGTATATAGTGAACACAGGTCATTCAGTATTCATTAAACCCCAAATACAAACTTTATGCCTTTTAGATTTTAACAGCTGAGTGAAAAAAGGAAACTATTAATAAAATTTTCTTAGGAAAGTGAGAGACATTTTTGCATTTGTAAGAACCACAGATCAAAGTGCTTCTTCTTCCTGTTTTGAAAGGTCTGGCAAGACATGTAGGGCAGGAAAGTACCTTCTCTGACAGATGTATCTAGATCAGAGTAAGGACAAAAGATCCCTCTTGCATTACCTGAACAGTCTTGGCTATTGTTTGTGTATTCATCATGATAAATATGGCCTAGAATACTCTCCGACTTTATGCATTTTCCTGTCTTGTCCTTCTCCAGTACCCCGAGGAATGGTCCAACTTACTAAAAACATACTTTGTGTCTTTGAACTAAAATTCTTTTATAAAAACAAAATGTGCCACAACAAATATTCTTTCTCTCTTTTTCTCAAAACAGGTTATTACAATGTAGCTCTGACTGTCCTAGAACTCACTGTGTAGATCAAGCTGGCCTTGAACTCCCACTTGACTGCATCCCAAGTAATAGTATTAAAGGTTTGTGCCACTAAGCTCAGTTCACAAACATATTCTTAATATTTCTTATATTATTTTTATTTGCTCCTAAATGACTAATGGCCAACTCAATTTATTATTGAGAAAAGATAAATATCTACCAATCTGAACATCAAAAGTAAAGCTAGGTCATATGTTTTCTTGTTTTCTCTTTAATTTTTTTGTTTTTTCAGTTAAAAATGAAATAGATTTGGCATCAAAGACCTTTTACAAGTAGATGTAAAAGACCTGATTGCTGAAGCAATTTTATTTTTAGTGTCAAAATATTTTTATGAGATAGGGAGACAGCTTATCAGATAAAGTGTTTGCTGTGCCAACATGAGGACCTGAGTTTCAGTCCCAGCACTGACATAAAAATGAGATACGGTGACATACGCTTATAATCCTAGCACTGGGGAGGCAGAGATGTGTGGATATCTGAGTCTCTCTAGCCAGCAAGAATAGCCTATTCTTGTAGCTGTAGCCTAGGGAAAGACCCTGTGTTCAAGGATAGGATGGGCAACAATGAGGAGCAACATCTGAGGTTGTCCTCTGGAATGTGCATGCATAAATAATATATTTGCATAATTTTCCCTTTACCTTTCATCCTTTTAAGCCCGCTTATGTACTTTTCCTCTCTGTTTTCCTACAAAATTATGGTGACTTTTCCTAGCAATTGGTATTTTATATTATTTATAATATATATCTCAATAAACATATACTGCTTAGTTTGCATACTGTTTCTTGTATGTTTGCTTTCAGTAGGCTCATTTTATAAATGAAAAACGGACTCTTAGATGTTTCTCTCTGTGTTAGAACAGCACATACGTTTGACAAATATATGTGTAGGAAGAGTGGAAATAGAAAAGTGATAAATGCAAGGTCCCTATTGTCATGTAGCTTACTCTTGAGTGTGTTACTTTTGTGGGAAGTTGAAAAATAATCTAAAACGGGCTCCGCACTGCTTTGGGAATTCCATTAGCCAGTAGCCTTTAAGATACCAGTCTACTTGGGCAAGGCGTCTTATACTATAAATGCCGACATAAAGCAAGCTCTCTCTACTGTCTTCTGAATTTGGTTATTGTTCCCAATTCGCACAGAGGACATCTGTGAGTCTACCCTTAAATGAATAACCCCTTATTACACACAGTTCTGGACTAGTGTGGGATTATTTTATAGCATTCATATTCATCTGGCACCCAGGTGAATCCCAACTTCACGCCTATGGGGATAGGGTCAAAAAGACCCCAAATGTTCACAACCCAGGCAGTCTTCCTACCCCATCTGCCTGGTTTGATTTCCCCTACCAAGCATCTTTTCCCCCAAAACCCCACCGCAAGCACAGTGGAGCTATGATCTGGCAACTTGGCAATTATTCAGGTTTGCACATGCGCACCCCTGCCCCGCCACTTTCACTGCCATGCAGCAACTTGCTCAGCTTCCCGTTTGTGTTCTCTGCTTGCGAGCTCTGGGCTCCTTGCTTCATGTATGGAATTGATTTAATAGCTCTAAATTTGTCAAGCAAAGCATATTTGTCAGTATTTAGCCAGACACCAACAGGTGGCACAAGCAGTCCTGTGCTGCCACTGAGTGTATCTTTCTGCCTTATGGGTGCAACCACAGCACGTGCTAGCCAATAAATATTATTACAGCTACAATAATTTACTGAAATATCCTAACAAAAGTAAATAAATTAATAAATATGAATGTTTTAAGATTGTGGACAATATTGCCATTTAGCAATTTAATAACCTCTTTGTTTGTACTATGGATGGTATTCTTCAAGGCTTATATGGTTTTTCTGACACATCCATTTATTGGATATTGGAACTTAGCTTTATTTTTCCTATTGTATCATTAAGGAAATTGTTTGATAAGAGAGCCAAGAATGGGGAACTTTTAGAAATGGTACAGTCTTTACAGAGTAATATTGATCAGCTAGCTGAAAAACTTAATACTATTGATAAGGATAACATTAATTTGACAGACAAAATTCAATCCATGTCAAAGGGTACTGAGAAACTATCTAAAATAATTTATACTGTGGAATTTGACTATTAAAATCTATTTAAAAAGCTATGCTAGGTTAGCAGATAGAATATCTCTCCAGGAAGGCAATTTGTACACTATCTTAACAATGTCCAAGGATGAGATGTTATCTTTAAAGAAAAAACTTCAGCCCTTGGAATCACATGTGCAGAATGAGAACCAGAGGCTAGGTGTGTCAATAAAATCACTAGAAATATATATATAGGCGAAGAGATTCGGGCTTTAAAAAAGACAGTAGTAAAATAATTTGAAATGATTGAGGAAATTTTCAGAGCTGATGAGCAAAGAGAGAAGGTACAAGGACAGGATTTAACATCACCAGTATGTGTCAGGGTCAGAGATGACTTACCCAGGATTTTAGCTTCCTACTTTATAATCATCTCTGACAAAGCATCAAGTTCTAAATGTCCAAAAGGATCCAAAGAAGGTAGATGGGTACCTATAGGTATAAAAACTCTAAAAGAAATTAAGCAATCAGTAGTATCTTATGGCTTGCATTCATCATTTGTTAGGGAGATGATAAAGACATGGGCTTTCAGCAGTAAGGCAACCCCACACAATTGGCTTCAATTAAATTCAGTGGTCCAAGAAGACAGGCCACAACTACTGTGGAAATGCTATTGGTGAGAAGAGGCAAAAATTTTAGGATAACGAAGAAAAACAAAAGTATAGAGGTTTCCCAATATTAAATTCTTGGTGAAGGCACTTATGCTGACCCACAGGATCAAGCTCTTTATGATGAACAAATCTTGTCCCTATGCCACATAGCAGCCTTAAATGCTTGGTACAGGAATCAAGAACTAGGAAAAAGAATTGAATCATATACCAAGGTTAAACATGGCCAGAGAGAACCCTTTATTGACTTTTTATAAAGTTTAGCTAAGGTGTACAAATAGGAGTAACAGACTCAGAATGGATCCTCAATGCAGTGAACATTGAGACATTTGACTATAATAATGAGGTTTGGGTAGGAGAAGGAATTTCACAAGGTATGAGGAGACATTAAAATTCCAAATGTTTTAATTGTGGTGAAATGGGAGATCTAAGAAGAGATTGTAGACAAGGAATTCCTAGAAATAATGTCTCCTATCGGAATCGCAAAAATAGAAGGTCTCAATCTTGTGGATTATGTAGCAGATATTTCAAAGCCTGACATTGGACCAATGAATGTAGATCAAAAAAGACAAACAAGGCAACCTGATAAGATTGTAAAATTCCTTGGGGGAATCTTTCAGACACTCATGTCAAACATGATCCAGTCATTGCCAGTCACACCAGAAAATTTTAAAAATTCAGGGCCTGTTATTAAAAAGCATACTCTTTTGGATGATGGAACAAGCATGGACAATGAACCAAAAATTCCAATTGAAATTAGGAAGCATATATTTTGGCAGATGTCTATAAATGATCAAAGACCAAAGTTAAGAGTGTGTATAAATAACATTGTAATTGAGAGATTACTAGACATGTGTACAGAGGGTACTATCTTTACTCTAGAATCTTGGCATCTGAATTGGTCTCTTCAAAGGCAGATGTTTGGTTCCTAGGAATTGGAACCCTATCAAAATAAAACAAAGCATGGGATGGGTTTAATGCATAAGGCCAGAAGGGCAGAAAGGAAGGCTGAGGCCATACGTAGCTAATATTGCAGTAAACTAATGGGGTTGTGACCTTTTGCAGCAATGGAATACCAAGATTAACATTCCTGCAGTTCCAGAAACTCATGTCTCTGTGAAGAATATTATAAGGTACTATAACAAAGGTCACCAGCCATTCAGGCTGTACAAGAACACAAAGCTACTGGAAAAATTTCAGAGATACTAGTGGTCCTACCCTTGAAATAGTTATTTGAGGAACCAATACAGTTTAAACAATGGCCTTTAACAGAAGACAAACTGCAGCATTTAGAACAGCTGGTACAGGAGCAACTAGACACTCACCATATTGAAGAATAAATCAACTCTTGGAATTCAGTAATTTTTGTCCAAAAGAAATCTGGAAAATGGAGAATTGTAACTGACATAAGAGCTGTTAACAAGGTAATTCAACTGATGGGCCCTCTCCAAGCCGGATTTCCTTTGCCTTCTCTATTACCTAAAGGATGGTCTGTTATAGACATTGATTTAAAAGATTGTTTCTTCACTATACCTTTACAAGAAAAAGATGGAGAAAAATTTGCTTTCACAGTGCCTTATAATAATTCTTATAATAATTATAATATGTATAATAATTCTCAGCCTTCTA
>JAQHUG010000096.1:3253436-3275750 GCA_028555095.1 Dicrostonyx torquatus
AGTTGATCTTGTATCCTGCCACTTCACTGAAGGCATTTATCAGCTGTAGAAGTTCCTTGGTAGAGTTTAATTCTTAATGCTACTTAAACCTCACCTGTTTCCTGGACTTGATTCATGAGTAGTAAATATGGTGATTAATGGTAAGTAGACAGAGGCCACACTAAATGCTGCTATTATTATTTGATCACTCATTACTCATGTTGTGTATTTAAACACATTTGAATTATTCATATTTTTAACAGCTGTGAACACACAAAACACATATAATTATAAGGTCCCAAAGTTAGGATCCTTAAAACCTTCTAAATGAATCCATGACAAGTGTCAAAGGATCTTCACATTAAGACACATTTTTTTCAGACACACACACACACACACACACACACACACATTTAATAACAATTAAGAAAAAGAAGTCATGAATTTGAATTAAAACAAGGGGTCATCATAAGAATGCTTTGGTGGAGAAAAGTGAAGGAGAAAACAATATGAATATATTACAACCTCAAAAAATGTCTTAAATTCCGTAAAATTAAAAAAAATCCAAAATCTCCAAATTACTATTCTATGCTCCAAACTTCCTCCTATGAAGGACCCTTTTAGGACACAAAATCTATCACAAATTATCACAGCAGACATGACTCACATATTGTCTGTGGCTGCTTTTAAAGTTTGACCGAAATGATTTTCTGTGGCATATGGCTTTCAAAAGTCCAAAATAATTACTTTATGGTTTTTAAGAAGATGCTTGTCAATATGTGGAGCGTATATAATATAGATTAGCAGATTTATATAAGAATAACTGATTATTTCCCTGAGTATTTGTCAAACATCCACATTCATGAAAGGGAAAGGTCAATTTTCACATAATGAAACGCCATTGGTAATGACAAGTATGTTATCCACAGTGATTCACATGAGTTTCAAAAATCTCTGTTGTCTGAAAGAAAAACAGAGGAGCACAGAAGAAATGAGAGAAATGAGCCAACTTACATGAAACTCAAGGAATAATTGCAGTTTTCGTTAGCATAATCAAACAAAAAGTGACCTGCTTGAGCTTTAGGGCTGACTGGAGGGAGTAAGTACGGACAGTTTTCTGTGATTAGAAAAATATGTATCTTGATTGGGACAGTTATAGTGGCAGAGTCTACATGCATCAAACTCAACTGGATAAGTAAGTGCATTTAGGGTGATGTAAACTGTCTCAAAAATCAAAAACTAGAAAACACATTAGTACAAAAGCAACAAAGAAGGAACTTTATTCTTAAAGTTCTAAGTACCCATTATCTGTGAAGTATACATTCTTTCTTGTTTTGTGTTTTTTCTGTTTTTGCTTTATTTTTGGAGCTACACCCACATTGTTGAGGCTTCCATTTCTTTCTTTTTTCTTTCTTTCTTTCTCTCTTTTCTTTTCCTTTTTTCTCTTCTGTTTGTTGAGATAGGGTTTATCTGTAGTTTTGAAGCCTGTCCTGGATCTGGAACTAGTTCTTATAGACCAGGCTGACCTCAAACTTACAGAGATATGTTTTTCTCTGCTTTCCAAGTGCTATGATTATAGGTGGGAACCACCACTGCCCAGCAAGGATGCTACTTTTAATTGTCAGATTTTTTTCTTTGTTCAGATAGGTTTGATTTTTTTAACCTTGATAAATAATCTTTCATCAAATTACTTAAGTTTAAAAAATTCCTTCATCCTTTGATTTATGTCTAATATCCACTTATAAGTGAGTACATACAATGTTTGTCTTTTTGTGTCTGGGCTACCTCACTCAGGATGACTCTTTCTAGTTACATCCATTTGCCTCAAATTTCATGAAGTCATTTTCTTTTACCACTTAGTAGTATTCCATTGTACAAACTATGTTTTCTTTATCCAGTCTTCGCTTGAGGGCCATCTAGTTTGTTTCTAGGTCCAGGCTATTACAAATAATGCTAATGAATATAGTTGAGCAAATGTCCCTGTGGTATATGTCTGTATCCTTTGGATATATGCCCAAGAGTGGTATTCCTGGGTCTTGAGGTAGACTGATTTCCAATTTTCTGAGAAACCACCATATTGATTTCCAAAGCGGCTGTATAAGTTTACACTCCCATCAGCAATGGAGGAGTGTTCCTTTTACTCCATTGCCTCTCCAGCATAAAATATCATTGGTGCTTTTGATCTTAACATTATGACTGGTATAAGATGGTAACTCAGAGTCATTTTCCTGATGGCTAGGGATGATGAGCAGTACCTTAAATGTTTTTCAGTCTTTTGAGATTTCCCTTGAGGATTCTCTATATAGATCTATACACCATTTTAAATTGGATTATTTGATATTTTGATATCTAGTTTCTCAAGTTTTTTGTATGTTTTAGAGATCATTCCTCTCTTACATGTGGAGTAGGTAAAGATATTTTTTCCATTCTGTATGCAACTGTTTTGTCTTGTTGACTTTGTCCTTTGCCTTACAGAAGCTTTTCAGTTTCATAAGGTCCCATTTATTAATTGTCAATCTCAGTGTCTGTTCTACTGGTGTTATATTTAGGAAGTGGTCTGCTGTGTCAATCCATTCAAGTGTACTTTCCACTTTCTCTTCTATGTGGTTTAGTGTGGCTGGATTTATCTTGAGGTCCACAACCCCAGAGAAGATAGGAAACAAAGAAAACCCTAAGAGAGATCCCCCCTCAGGAAGGGGAAGTAGACAATATTTCTTTAGTGAAGTGTCAGCGTGGTAGGGTAGGGGAGGGTGGTAGGGAAATGGAGAAGGGAGAAACGGGGAGCAGGGAAGAGAACCTGAGGGATTGGGAAGGTTAAGTTGGGTTACTGATAGAGAGGGAGAGAAAGGAAAGTGATACCTTGAAAGACATAGCTATTGTGGGGTTAGTGACAAACCAGACACTAGTGAAATTTCCAGGAATCCACAAGGATGGCTCCAGCTAAGAGTCTAAACAATATTGGAGAGGGATTCTAAAATGTTCTTCCCCTGTAATCAGACTGAAGACTGCCTTAGCAGTCATCTATAACTTTCATCCAGTAACTGATGGAAGCAGATGCAGAGACCCACAGATAAGCACTGGGCCAACCTCCTAGAGTCCAGCCACAGAGAGAAAAGAAAGATATTATGAGCAGAGGGATTAAGATCATGGTGGGTAAACCCACAGAAGCAGCTGACCCAAGCTCGTGGGAATTCACTGAATCTGGACTGACAGCTGGTCAACCAGCATAAGACCAAACTAGGCCCTCTGAATGCGGATGACAATTATGTGGCATGGAGATTTTGTGGAGCCACTATCAGTGGAACCAGTATTTTTCCCTAGTTCATGAATTTGCTCCTTGGAACCTAATTTCTATCGAAAGAGGCCTTGTTCAGCTTAGATAGGGGATGAGGTGGGGATTCGGCCTTGCCTCAAGTGATGTTACAAACTTTGTTCTCTCCCTTCACTCTCTCTGAGGAGTGGATAGGAGGTAGTTTGGGAGAAGATGGGGTGAGCAGGAGGACTGAAAGGAGAGGGAACTGGGATTGATATGTAAAATAAGTTTGTTTTCAAAATAAAATAATTCCGTCAATCACTTTTTTTGTGAATTTGCTCTCTCTCTCTCTCTCTCTCTCTCTCTCTCTCTCTCTCTCTCTTTCTCGTGTGTGCTTGCATGTGTGCATATGCCATGCTGTGCTCATGAAAGTTAAGAAATGAGTAGCTGCTGTCAGTACTCTTTTTCTGAATTATTGCTTCTGAGAATCAAACTGAGGTCTATACTCTTCCTTCTATGCTGTCTTCTTAAACTTTTGTGCCCCTTGTCTACTAATGTCAGACTTACTAAAGAATGACACAAGATTCTAAGTTAAACTAAATTCCAAATGAACAAGGGATTCCTCATATAATAATGTTGTATGTAATATTTATATGCTGAATTTTCATTTAACTGGATATCTTCATTTTCTGGCTTCTTCACAGTCACATGGAAGGAAGTTAATAGGTGGTATTTCTGTTGACAAAGAGGTAGATGAGAGTAGAAAACAGAAACTGACCTGAGGCCCCTGTCATTAAATATAGCTCATCATAAGGATTAGTCTACAGAGTGAGGAAGTCTGTGCATCAGAGGACAATGTGGACTTCAGATGTGAGAAGTGGTAGTCTGAGCAATCCTGGGAAGGCGAGGTGCAGGGACATTGAGATATGTTTCAAGTGATGCATTAGTCACTGACTACCTTCTAAGGTGCACTGATGTTTGATGCTCGCTTGGTTCTACCAGACTTGCTTTTCTTCAGTGGGATCTAAATTTCCCCCATTCACTAAGTGTAACAAAACTGTCAACTATGATTTTGTTATTTTAAATGTAAATTTATATTTTAAGAACTTTTTTTAAATGAGAGAAGTATGATCGTCAATATGTTTCATTGGAGTTAAATATGTACTACATCTCTTTAGCATCTCTTTAGACTAAAGTTGAAGACAAGTTATCATAGTTTTTCAGGCTGAAGATATATCCATTTTCATAAGAGTTATAAATGAAAAGAAAATGTACTTCCGTTAACAAGTAAGCTTATCATCCAAGACAGACTTATCCATCCTGTTAGGGGATTAACCAGTCTGTGAATACATCAGGAACTCAAAGTGTTGACCTTTTGCTAGAATATTCTATCTATTCTCGATAAACCTTACTTTATTCTACATATCCCATTCTTTACATTGCCACAGGACTTAATCTCTAAATATATATTTCAGTGTTTTACCTTGTGAATTGATTTACTATGCAGATGGATCCAAACAATATATATGGTGATGACGTATGTAAACTGTGTTCTATCTGAACACATAGTATGTAGTACCAGCTCTGAGATAAGTGAGGAAAAGAGAAATGTTGAACATTACTGAATACAATTAATATAGTCATGTACATGGTAATTAAGAATAAGGGAGTGAATACTAGTGTAATATTAATACTGGAGTCTTGCAGGCCAGCCTTCCAGAACCCATTACATAGTTTCAGTGATACTCTGTAATAGGATATGAATAACAGGATTAATATAGCTATGGGAAGTGTAAGGTCGCTGGCAGTAGATCAATCAGAAAACATAACATATTAAAAGGATTATAGATTAGCAATTAGATAGCTTCACAAATAAGGAGGAGTCGTTCAACTCTTTAAGGTTAACAGAGATAACAAGGCTTTTTTTTTCAGTTTATAATCTAGTAGTAGCCCCATAAGAGATGGTACCGAGGCTATCTTCATGATTGACATAATCAGAATGAACTATTCTTTCAGTCTCCATGTCTGGATTTTCAAAGGAAGAGATTATGGCACGAGGTGAAAGGAACACTTGTGAAACACATTGAAATCCTTTGAAGGACAAAAGCCTCAGTGTTAGAATTCTGAGAGATATTTTATAGCCTGTCTTTCAGAGCTTATATTTAACTTGATGTTTTCAAGCATTTGTGAGCTCCAAAGGTGTATGTAAGTGAATTATCCATTTCAATGGATGAAAAAAAATCAATGCTGTACATTTCAGCTACCTTGTTCTCTTTCAGTTTCACCTTGACACCTGCTTTAAATTTATCCATAATAAATAACTATCCTATTTATCTGCTTTACTATTTTCTGCTGAGTTATTGCTAAGAGATGGTAGTCTCCTTCTGATTATGCCTTATATAAGCAGCTGTAATATATAAGAACCTATTCATATTTAGAATTTAATTTTTGATGACTTACAAAGTCATGACTAAGGATTTTGCACCAAATTCCTATAGCCGCTGAACTGTTTCCAGGAAAGTTTTGAGTATTCTCATAAAATTATATAAAGCCATTGTTTATAATAATAGGATAAGTATATTTATTTGTCTTAACAGCCAGTATAAAATCATGATGTATGTTCCAGATGAGCCTTTTAAATTATGTACAATAGTCCAATCACACCTGCCACTGTTAGCTCATTTCTTCCTTTGTACTCTCTGATATTTATATTTAGTCAGATGGACACAAAAAACAGAAAAGTTGAGACAAGAGAATCATTCATTAATCTATACTTTTATTTACAGTAATGTTTTCTCTCTGTGACATCATTCCCATGGTCCTTGAGCTTTATACAATGGTTTCAATTTTAATTGAGTTCGTTTCCATGTGAAGTTAATTTATATAGTCTTTATCATGACTATCATATTTGCTTTATTATATGTAATTGGTATAAAATACAAACTATGAGGAAATCAGTAAGTGCAAAATAGTAAGTAAGTCTTAGAAGTAGTGTAAATTTTTTCAAATACTTAATTAGTATGTGTGGAGCCTATATTTGCCCTAACTGACATAATTTATCTTGATCCATGATGCCAACTTCGACCTTATGTTTGATAATTACCTATCAATATTGTCTGAGAATGATGTTCTTATTTTCAAAGACTAAATCTCAGACTTCTGAGTAACACTAATACAAGGAGTTTGATGAAAGTGCTAACTCCCAGAAGAAGGGACAGAAGCTCTTGTTTGACACACTTCTGTAGATATTCTTTTAAAATGTCTGTAACATGGTCTTTTGTTACATTTTATCTTATAGAAATGGAGGACTTTAAAAAGGCTCAAATTTATGTATTGATTTTTTGTCTCTTTCAGCTTTAATAGATTACCAGTCTTTCGAGCCCATCACTTTTTATTCTAAGAGCTGCAGATTTTATTTTTATATCACCATTTCCTAAAGAAAAAGTATAACAACTTCATAACTTTATTTCACTACTGTTTTACTTTTATTTTTAGGCAGGGTTTCTTGCAATAAAGTTAGTCCATGCCAAAGGGTGGAGAGCTTGGTATGTGAGGGTTAGGGAGTAGGCAGAACTATCCAGTTGTGAATTCCCTAATTTGTAGCAGAAAGAAGGTCCCATTCCAATGTCTAGGAGGAGCATGAGAGACTTTAGGTTCAGAGAAAACAAAAAACAATACATGGCAGCGGTTGCCCTAAAGGTCAAGATCAAGATGGGACCACACACTGAAAAAATCTACCTGAGCTGATCTGATTGGAGCTTGCCAACTCCAGCCGGACTGGGAGGGAACAAACTAGTCCCTCTGAATGTGATTTACAGTAGCATGGCTGGGGCAGACTGAGGGGCCACTGGCAGTGGCACCAGGATTTATCCCTACTGCATGTACTGGCTTTTTGGGAACCTTTTCTCTTTGGATGGATACGTTGCTCAGCCTAGACATAGTAGGGAGGGCCTTAGACCTTCCATAAAGCAATGTGTCTTACTATATCTGAGGATTGGATGGGGGTGGGTGGGGTAAAAGGGTGTGTGGAGGGAATGGGAGGAGAGGAGGGAGTGGGAACTTGGATTGGTATGTATAATGAAAAGTGTAGTTTGTTTTTTTAAATAAATAAATATCAAGAAACAAGAAAAAAAACCAAAAAGCACCCTACAATTTGCCTTTTTGATCTAACTTTGTCCACCAGTCATTTACATACATCTCTCTTTTTCCTGACCCAGGCACCCGACTGCTGTTGATAGCATCCTCATAGACATTTTCAGTCTATTTATTATAAGCAAAATAAATCGAGCCCCTGATTTCTCTTCCAGCAGAAGAAAGTCTTAGTGCTTCTGTGGCACTAGGCTCTTACCTGGTCATGTTGACACTCCAAATCAATTACCACAAGCAATGATATCGAATCTTAAGAAAACTTCAGATTTAATTAGATTAATTAGTCTTCAAACTGGCTTGACAATTCTAGGAGAAATGCAATGTGTCTTTTAATTCTTCCCACAGTTACCACTGAATAAATTATTATGCTATATCAGATTTAGCCTTATCTTATACCTGTTGTTTTATTTTGAGATACTGTTATGCTTTCTTTATTATTTTAGTTGCACTTAAAAATAATATCATTTTCTGAGCTCTTGTTAAGCACATACGTCCTAATGCAAATATTTATATTTCTTGTGATCTAATATTTTATGAAGTGGATCATTTTTATTCTGCTAACTCATCAATAGTAGTTCTTTAGTTTATATTCTTTTTTTTTTTCAAGACAGGGTTTCTCTGTACCTTTGGAGCCTGTCCTGGAACTAGCTCTTGTAGACCAGGCTGGTCTTGAACTCACAAAGATCCACCTGTCTCTGCCTCCCGAGTGCTGGGATTAAAGGCATGCGCCACCACCGCCCGGCTTTAGTTTATATTCTAAAAGCAATATTTGCTTTATATTTATATATTACTCAAAAGTAATGACTGCATTTATTATATTATGATGCAATGTAGCATAGTTACATTTTTAAAATTTTGATATTTTCTTTCATACATTTATAAGTTGCTAAAACTAAAATGTCAATTATTTTTGCCTTTCATATTCCACATACCAGTTTTGTTAATCAACACAGAGAAACTGTTAAGTTAGTATTCTTTTAAATAAGTGAGCATATTACAAAAATAAATTTCAGGACTGTAATTTAAAATATACTAAAAATTTCACTTACATATGATGACTAAATTTTCAAACATGCTTCTCAAAAGAGAAGATTCATAACTAATCTATGCAGGATATGGAAATCGGGGCAATGTGAAAGCATGAAGAAAGACCCCTGGGACAGATATGCTTGGGAGTAAAGGGTCTAGAATGATCTTGGGGTTTAGGAAGGTGGAACCAAGTAAATGGGGGTGGTGATAATCTGTTTCCTCTCCGTATATCTCTCCAAGTCTCTATACATCTCCATTTATATCTCTGTCTTTGTCTCTGTCTCTCTCAACACATAGTTCTTGGAACATAGGTAGGTCTAAAACTCACTGTGTACTTGAGGATGACCTTGAACTTCTGATTCTACATGTCCAGTTGCCAACTTTTTGTGTCTCTAATTTACAAATACTTCTGTTCCCCATACTACTAAAGCTGATTGTGATAAAGGCAGTTCTTATACACATGGATTGTATAACTTATTTTGCAATGTATTAGATGCCATTTATTGACTTTAGAATGTATTCATAGATCTACATAATGTATTTTGCATTTTTATGATGTGTAAAAATTTTTCAAGGTTCAACTCTGGAAGAAGCTGAAACTGAAAGTAAGAAAAAGTAAACTTTTTACACCATGACACTAGTCCTGGAGCTAAGTATTTCTAAAGGCAAGAATTTAGTTTAGTTGATGAAATGAGAGCCATCACTTTCATTCCAAATAGCTTAAATCTGTAGTCACTTAACTGCCCCTAGCCATGAACTTCAAAGCCTGCTCAAAGCAGTCATGTAAGAAGTTTCTTATTTCCCATTTGAACTTCTTAATCAATCCTCTCCATTACCTGATGTTCACACTTCAGAAATGGGAGGAAATAGGGAGCTGAGTTTTAGCTGAATCTGGAATAAACAAAGCCAGGGACCAAGTAAGTCTGCCATTCTGCCCAGATCTTATTTAACTAAATCTGAGGCACTTTTTGAACTCTTTTCTTTAAAATGAAGTACTTTGACCAAATCAATCAAACATTTAAACTTGATTGTCATGTAAGACAATATATTAAATTCTGGAAATACAGAAACAACTTAATAAAGAATACAATAAAATAAAGAGCAGGTGACACTGTGGTCATGTTAACTCCACTCCACGTAGGTTTGATTCAGAAAATGCATGGTCTTGATATACAGCCTAAACTGTCATTGTCATGTTTTCTCTTCACTTCCATGAGGAGTAACACAGAAAACCTCCTGTTGTATAAGGCACATACTAACACAGAGAAAAACAAGAAATTATTTTGAAATATGAGGTAGAGTATTAGTTTTCAGAACTGTCTATGGTAGTGTTTGTATGTTACTTATTTTCTTCAGAAAGTTGTCAAACTATGATAAGATGTGCTGCTGATCTTGATCTCTTTAGACCTAAATTGGGCTTTGGTACTCCCTTGATAAGTAACACGTCACTGAAGTTACACTATATGGCTATAGCAGGAAGAGAGACAAACTCTGTCTCTCTGTTTCTCTGTCTCTGTCTCTCTCTGTCTCTCAAGATGAAAAACTATGATATCAAGAAGTTGGGCTTCCTGAAGATGCTGTACTTTAGGGACCACAGAAAAAAGCTATGTAATGATGCAAAAGTCCCCCTTCCATCTCTTAGCATCTTAGCTGTCAGTTACGTGAATGCAGGTCATATGTGGCCTCCCTGAGTCCACCCTAGTCATGATTCTGTCCTTATACTGAGTGAGAAAGGCAGACTTCCTGCATAGAACTCTGCCTATACTGTCAGTTTGTAAGAATGCAATTATTTTAAGATACTGTATTTTGGAGTGATTAATTATATAACTTTTAACTAAAAAGACATGACATATACTTGACATTTCATGATACCAATACACTGGCTTTTCATTATGTAGGGAATATTATGGTTTGAAATTTACTTATGCACCTCTGTCTCCATCACATCTCTTTTTCTCATGGATAGTTTATACCTATTACTATTGCACTGGTTATATGAAACATAAAAGCAACATTATGTAACATGGTGATTGTTAGGGCCTTTTAAAGAAGATGATAGGAGAGAGAGGAGAAATAAAGATTTGGAGCATAGGGACAAAACAAGTTGTAGGCATGATTTCACTGTGAATTTCTCTAGGATCAATATTATTTCAGGTAATAACAATTATACTATATTAAGTTTGAAATCACTTGTAATTTCTTCCCTAAATAGTAGGATAATATTTTTTTAAAGGCTAGATTTTGGTTACATATCTTTAAGTCAATGGACAAAAGAGTCTCATAGCCCCCCCTCCTAACATTACAGGCTACTGATAATATTATTGGATACTCTCCACCAGCTAACAGACAGACCATATTGCTGAAGATGCTACATACTTACATAATAAAACATGGAGAAATCTAACTTGTACTCAACTACAAATTTTACTCCTACTGACTAGAATCTGTAGAGCTAAAAGGTATTATACATGTTACCGGTGGAAAAAGTATTCAGTGTCACCCAGTTAAAAATTCTTCCAGATAAAATAACTACCTGCCTGAAAGGTATACCCACTGGAGAAATGGTGGTACAAGTGTTATGGGAGTAACCAACTACCTTTTTGATATAGGGTCCATGATTTAGAATCTAAAATTGACACTGTTAATGAGGCCAAGGGCTTAGGACTAGGACCAGGGGAAAAACTACTCTCTGTTTTGGTTTTGCTAAATAAACAATAAAATGGCCACCAAACCATTTACTGTTATACCCATCAAGTGTTGAATCTCTGGACCCTATATCAAAAAGTTACATGTGAGTGAAATTGAGAGGAAATTCTTTTAGTGTCTAGTACAGCAAGTATGTCCAGACTCTCCAGGGAGTGATGTGAGATTCCCCTCTGTATGTTGTGACTAGCATTGGTTAATAAAGAAGCTGCTTTGAACCTGTGATAGGGTATAGCAGAGCTAGGCAGGGAAAAAATAAACTAAATGCTGGGAGAAAAGAGGTGGAGTCAGAGAGAAGCCATGGAGCCACTGTAAGAGATAGATGTGCTAAAATTTGCCGGTAAGCCATTGCCACATGGTGATACACAGATTAATGGAGATGGGTTAAATGAATTTCTAAGAGTTAGCCAATAAAAAGCTAGAGCTATTGAACCAAGTAATGATTTAATTAATTTAGTTTCTGTGTGGTTATTTTGGGAGTCTGGGAAGCTGGGAAATGAAGAAGCAGCTTCCTTGCTACAAGGGAGCATGTTGGGAAGATGTGGTAAGACTGAAAATATTAACACTGTATCTCATAATGCAATCTTTATTTATATTTTACTCTTGTAACTCATGGGGTTGTGTTAGACTATAGTAGCAACAGCCTGGGGCCTGTGAGAAAATCACAGCATCATTTACAATTGTAAATACATGCCACTACAATTTTTCAATATAAAACCTACACTTTACGAGGTGATTAAATCTTTAAAAAATTTAATGTAGCTTCTCAGGCTCTCTCCATAAACAATTAAATAAGCTTGAAGGCATCCTCATAGAATATTCCAAAATACAAAAGCAAAAAGAAAATTTTCTAAAATATCAAGTAAAAAATGAAGAATGTGGACCAAATGCAAAAACTTTATCAATGCTCAAAGGAAAACAAGAATGAGGAAATTATGAAAGAGCAAAAGAAAAAGAAATATTAGAAGTAACTTGCAATGGTTGGAAATTTTCCCATATTGATAAAGAAACAAAATCAGTATAAGAGAATTAGAGAACACCCAGAATTAGATATAGAAAATAAAAAATATCCTCCGCATACAAGCATTCTGTTTACAAACTATAGAATGTCGATAGGAGGAAGGAAATCCTAAAGAAGTGAGAGGACAACCTTTACTTTCATCATCTATAGAGAAATAAGGATGACTAATTACATCCAGGGCCAGAAAGATGACATACTGGGTGATTGCTACCAAGTCTCATGAGTTCGCTTGATCTTAGAACAACTGCAAAGCTGTTCTCTGGTCTCCTCCTGCAGACTATAGCACACAGTACAAAATGTGGCATTTGCAAATTATAAATAAATGGATCATAGGGATAGAATAAAAGCCTCGGAAATTGACTGTTGTAAATTTATTTCAAATATTTTTTAATGTTTTAGCAGTTATTTATTGATTTTGTGTGTGTGTGTGTGTATGTATGTATGTACCACACCACACATATGGAGATTAGAGGAAACCTTACTAGAGTTATCCCTCTACTCCAATAATATTTGCTCCAGAGATCAAACTCAGGTTAGCCAGCTTGGTAGTCAGTGTCTTTACCCACTGAGCTGTCTTGGTAGTCCTCAACTTAGCTTTGAACAAAAGGAAAATAAATGTGTGCGTGAGGGAGAGTAGAAGAAAGAAAGTAGAGAATATTTTCAACAAATGGTGTGATGAAATTTGGACACTGAATGCAAGAAGTGATTCTATATAAAGAGCTTATATTTTCACCAAATTAACTTAAATGTATCATAGATTTAAATCTACAATACAAATTACAAAATCACAGCATAAGATGACTGAGAAGACTCTAGGTGTAATAGAGTTTTTGCGATTTAACAGCAAAGGTATAGCCCACAAAGAAATTATTGAGAAGCAAGCTTTCATCAAAATTAAAAATAAAAATTTATACTGCAAAGAGACACTGTCAAGAGAACGGGATGAGAAACCACTGACTGGAAGAATATATTTGTAGGTGACATGCCTAATAAAAATCAGTTTTCCAAGACACATAAACAACATTTAAAATTCATCAATGAGATATCAAAATAAGCAACTGACAGAAAAGTAGACCAAATGTGTATTTATGTGTGCATGTGTGTTAGAGAGAAAATGGAACATGTATGTATACAAGGTGATACTCAGCACCGTATCTTAAAAGAACTAAAGATAATTAACACAAAGTAACATCACAGCCCACCAGTATTCAGGAAGTTCAAACTCTGGGACAAGGACACATTAAATGTAAGAGATGATGTGGAATAACAGAAATTCTATTTTTGTTGTTACTGAGAGTGCAAAATGATGCAGTAAATTTAGAAATCATTTTGGTTTACATTGAAGAATTAAATAAAAATATACTCAGTATAAAATATTATAACCTCATACTTGAATCTTACCAAAAAGACTTATATCCACATAACTTGCACATAGATGTTTATAGTTAAGTTGCTAACTTTAGGCATAATTCTCAGAGTTTGGAAGACACTGAATAGCCTTTCTGGGATGAGAGGATGAAGTTGTTGCTGGAATATTATTTAGTGCTCCCCCCAAATAAAGGAACTATTAAGTCAAGAATCAAATGCATATTAATATGTACAATATTTTATTTACCAACATGATTAACTATATTATTCTAAATGTACTACATTTTGAAAATGAACAAAACTGGAAAGAAAGAAGATGTTAGTTATTTAATAGAACTTGCGTACAGGGACATTGACAGGTACAACGAAGTACCAGTACTGTGGGTACTGCAGGGATAAATACTGTCATCATGTCTGTGGAGAGCCAATGCCTGATCAGAATAAATCCTGATATAAGTGAGACTAGGCATGATTTTGATGTATCAATTTGAGTTCAGGAAATTTTACTCCTTTGAAGGATGTTGAGAATTGAAGAAGATGTTGAAAATCCAGGAAATCTGTGCACTTTCTTCTTAATTCTCCCACGAGAAGGAAAACTTCCTTAAAGCACAGGCATTAAAAACCTATTTGTAGTGATATGATCAGGGGTTTAGTAAAATAAGGTGGATTCATCAGTTCTGAGGAAAGACCACAAATCATAGAAAACTTTCGTTTTGATTTCATGAACTTTTTTGTACAGGAAGACGGTTTTCCTTTTGCACTGAGAGAAATTAATTTGTGGGAGTATTTAGTATTTTAATTACTTTTTAAATAGAAATGATAATTTCTATATATACTAATTTTAAGTTAGTATATAAATTCTTCACTTATCTTCATATATTTTTCAAATGACTATACTTTTAATTGGCACAGAAAACCATGAAAAAGCTCTTTTTAATAAATACTACAATTTGGAAAATATAGATGAAGAGAAAGTTCAATTTGTTTTGTAGTTTTTCACTTAAAATATAATTTATAAATTGACAGTAAAAGAAATGATAGTGCGAGTGATGTGAAGAATTTCCTGTCTGTGTAAAATTTTGGTACAGTCTTATGACAAAGTATATTCTATTGTATCAAGGAATGCAGTCTTTCACATGGTTTCAATCATTATGAATATTTAAGTTTTATGATTTATTTAACACTTGAATCCTCATTAATAGTTAACCATTGTGATTTGTTTAAATTGATAACATTTCATGAAGTTATAAAATTAACATTAATCAAATTAAAACCAGAATCATTGGAAAATTATCATAAGTGTCAAGGTGATGAAGAAGCAATACTTTAAGAAATTTATTTTTAATTAAACAACAGAATTGACTCTTGTTTTTTATTTTTCAGAGAAGTACTTAAAATGTCAATTTCTAGAAAACAGAGGCTGTATTTGCTTGTTTAAATTTATCCATAATGATCTTATAGATATATCTCCAACTCTGTAAAATTATTTAAGCCAGTTTTAAAATATGTATTATATTTTCTGAATTTAGGTAAAATATAATGTACTTCTATATGTATATATACTAACTTACTAGCTCTTGTGATTAGCTCTTGATTTTTATGAACGGTGTTAGGTGAAGTTATTGTTATATTTCATTTTCTTTAATACTATGTGGTAACAACTTGTTTGTAGCATATTTCTTTTCTCTTGCAATACAGAGAATGAAACATCACTGTTGTTATCTGTCTTCTCTCCTTCCTAACCAGTCATTAGCACCTTCAGTTTCAGGATTCCAGTTATGATGGCATTTCTATGTATAATAAAATATCACTTATTCAATTCACCCTTTTACTTTTTAACTCACTGACCTGGCACCCAAAACACAATTTCATGGACTGCTTCTTAGGCAATATTTTCAGAAATGTCACTGTGCACTAGAGAATTGGCATTTTCTGTGCCAGGATGTCATTCCTAATGACACTGTGTCTCAGGAAATGAGGCTGGGAGAAATTACTAGGATGATGGTGAAGGACAGGCTGGCCCATCTGTGAATAACAGTGATTTAGGGGGTGATGATCTCACCACCAGAGCAGATCTCTCCTCCTCCTTACCTTAGGATGTGTGTGCAGGGTCTGTCAGGAACCCTAACGGGAGCAATGAGAAGTCTCCCTGTTTGCATTTAAACAGTCACAGAATGCTAGCCCTCTCCACTGCAGAAAGTAGCAGGTTTTGTATACAGATTTCTTCTCATTTTCCCCAGCTGCTAAGGGGCAATTCCGTTCTTTGCCAGAGTACTGTTCATTTTGTAATTTAGCTTAAGATGCTTCTCAGGGGGCATGGTAAGTTAATGCTGGTGAAAGACACAAGGCTTCTCTCCAGGTAGAGACTTAGTGACATAACTATAGTTGATAGTGCCAATGTCTGGGAATAATCCTAGAACAATTGGAACACAGAAGATTTAGTGAGTTCATTTAGAGTTTCCTCAGGCAAAATGTAAAAGGGACAGTGGCCATGCTCCTTTGAATCACGTAGGATCACAGAACACTTTCTAAAGAAACAGAACCGCATATAAAAATCCATTTGAAAAAAGATCCCACAATGGGCTTCGGGGCTCTTCCAGCAGCTCCAACATTGCGACTTTTATGAGGAATGAACTTAGTTTCAGAGATCTCAGAAGTGGACACAAATAAAGACATGGCGCAAACATTTCTACAGTTCTGATTACAAGAGCCACTGCTCTACACAGCCATTTGCCAAGATACACTTGCAAGGAAAATGTAACTTTCTGTTTTTAACTCTGGTAACTTATTTCCATATTCTTAGAAAAAAACGTGTCATCCTTTGATTTCTACGTGGAACTAATGACTCACGATCCAAATCTTCCTCTGGGTTTTTTGTTTTGTTCTTTTGAGTATTTTTGTTGCTATTGTTTGTTTGTTTTATTAAGTTCAATAATATGGGGAACTTGAGAGGATTTGGAATCTGCTTTTTTAATTATGGGGAATAGATTTTTCTCTCATATCCAGACCACGGTTTCCTTCCCTCATTCCCCAGCTCCCCTTGATCCACTCCTTCACTGTTTCTTCCTCAGAAAAGCACAGGCCTCTAAGAGAGTACAGTCAAATAAGACAAGATATGCTAAGACAAGACAAAAAAATCATATCAGGACTGGAAAAGGCAATCCAATAGGAGGAAGAGAATGAGAAGAGCAAGCAAAAGAGTCAGAGACACACCTGTTCCCACTGTTGGGAGCCCCACAAAATACCAAATACTTTGTAACAGTCACAACATATACACAGGGACCTGGTGCAGATCCATGCAGGCCCCAGGCATGCCCCTTCAGTCTCTGTGAGTCCAATGAGTCCTGCTTAGTTGGCTGCAACCTGTCTTTTAAAGGGCAGCTAGAGACTGGAGTTCTGTTCTGTTGATATTATGCCCATGCTTATTCTCATCACTACTGAGTCCTTAACATCCTGAGGGTGTCTTGTGAATTTAAAACTGACAATTCCCAAGGCAGGGTGCTAGGCATTACTACCTATCTCCCCTACAGTATCTGAACCAGGAATGACCACAGACTCTGCTCTGCATCAAGTTCATGCTGCAGTGAATCCAAGATACTTCCATAACTGGACTGTTCCCTAACTCCAAGGGCATTTTTCTCTATTCACCTAATTGTCTCTTTGTTTTGCCTTCAAGTTGGAGAAACTAAGAACTGATCTACAACAATGTTATTTCCCTAGTCCTTTATCTGCTTAAAACAGCATTTTAATCCTGAGGTAGGTTGATCCCCAATTTCCTGAGAAACTGCCACACTGACTTCCAAAGTGGTTGCACAAGTTTGCATTCCCACCAGCAATGGAGGAGTGTTCCCCTTACTCCACATCCTCTCCAGCATAGGCTATCCTTGGTGTTTTATTTTAGTCATTCTGACAGGTGTAAGATGGTATTTCAAAGTTGTTTTGATATGCATTTCCCTGATTGCTAAGGAAGTTGAACATGACCTTAAGTATCTTTTGACCATTTGAGATTCTTCTTTTGAGAATTCTCTGTTCAGACCGCTATCCCATTTTTTAATTGGGTTATTTAGAATTTTAATGTCTAGTTTCTGGAGTTCTTTATATATTTTGGATATCAGATCTTTGTCTGATGTGGGGTTGGTGAAGATCTTCTCTCATTCGGTAGGATGCCTTTTTGTCCTACTGACTATGTCCTTTGCTTTACAGAAGTTTCTCAGTTTCAGCAATACCACTCTTGGGAATATACCCAAGAGATGCCCAATCATACCACAAAAACATTTGTTCAACTATGTTCATAGCAGCATTATTTGTAATAGCCAGAACCTGGAAACAGCCTAGGTGCCCCTCCGTGGAAGAATGGATAAAGAAAGTGTGGAATATATGCACATTAGAGTACTACTCAGCTATAAAAATAATGACATCTTGAATTTTGCATGCAAATGGATGGAAATAGAAAACACTATCCTTAGTGAAATAACCCAGACCCAAAAAGATGAATATGGAATGTACTCACTCATTAGTGGACTCTAGCCATAAACAAACGACATTAAGCCTATAGTTCACAAACCGAGAGAAGCCAAAGAACAAGGTGAGCCCAAAGGAAAACATATATAGATTCTCCTGGATATTGGAAGTAAACAAGATCGCCGGACAAAAGTTGGGAACACAGGGGTAGAGGTAGGGGTTGGAGTGGGATTAGGAGAAGGGGAGAGGGGGAAGGAGTAGGGAGAAAAGGACTGGGGAGAGCCTGGGGGAGTGGGAGGGTGGAGATGGAAGAAGGGCAGGTATTGGAGCAGGGAAGAAGATATATACATTAAGGGAGCCATTTTAGGGTTGGCAGGATACTTGTCTCTAGAGGGGATCCTAGGTGTCCACGGGGATGTCCCCAGCCTGGTCCTTGGGCAGCAGAGGAAAGAGTGCCTGAACTGGCTTTGTCACATAGTCACACTGATGAACGTCTTGATCATCACCATAGAAATTTTGTCAGATGGATGGAGATAGAGACAGAGACCCACATCCACATCAGATCAATGGACTGAGCTCCCAAGGTCCAGCTAAAGAGCAGAACAAGGGAGAAGATGAGCAAGGACATCAGGACTGCGAGGGGTTGGTGCACCCACTGAGACAGTATACCTGATCTAATGGGAGCTCACCAAATCCAGCTGGACCAGTACTGAATGAACATATGATCAAACTGGACTCTCTGAATGTGGCTTCTAATGGCGTGGACTGAGAAGCCATCGATAATGGTAGTGGGACCTGTCTCTTCTGCATGTATTGGCTTTTTGGTACCCTAGTTTACTTGGCTGCACACCTGGCTAGGCTGGGATGGAGGGAGGAGGACCATGGACTTCCCACAGGGCAGGGTACCTTGCCCTCTCTTATGGCTGGAGAGGGAGGGAAGAGGGTTAATGGGAGAGAAGGAGGGGAATAGTAGAAAAGTAGTATAAATTTTTGAATGGAAAAATAAAAAAAACATTTAAAATAAAGAGGTATCAGATTACTGCTAGTTCATTTTTATAAATTCTTATAGATAGAAGTGCAGGTTTTGATGATAAATTTTAAAACCAGGTTTTAAATTATACTGAAGAAAACTGAATACAAAATGAGAATGGGACTAACCCTATGTCACCTAGGTCTCCTAAGTCTGTATCAGAGGTGGCAATGGGGGGAACTAGTGTCTAAATTCTTTGGTGCACGGACCACTTGAGATCCTCTGAAAATCATATGGAGAGTGTTCATATTATCAGTATTCCACAAGAGAAAGACTTTAGACGATAAGAATATGAGCTGCTTGAAGAAACTTGTGAGAGGAGAGTGTTTGAGTCCATGTTTAACTGTCATAGTATCCTTGCCAGTTAAAGGTCAACCTGTGGGTTGTGACCCCACAGGGATCACATATCACATTTCCTGAATATCAGATATTTCCATTATGACCCACAACAGCAGCAAAATTGCAGTTATGAAGTAGAAACTAAATAATGTTATGGTTGGAGGGGCCACCACAACATGATGAACTGTATTAAACTATGTTAGCATTAGGAATGTTGAGAGCGAGTGGCATAGTCTTTTTAAAAAGACTCCATTCAAATGGTTGGCCATCCAAAATTAAGAATAAGGATGACAACAGCATTGAAGCCATTTGAGAATGAACAAGGTCATGAAGAATTGGAGTAAACCTAAGAAGAAAACATAGTGTGTGCATGCTTATTGTCTTGTAGCATATCTGCAGTCAAATAAGAGAAGTCAAATAGAATTCATTGTAAATATCGCCAAAAACTCCAACTAGAAGCACTAGACACACATTTTCACTGGTAATGCCACAAGGTCCTTTGTACCTGTCAGAACTATCTGAAAATGACTTCTAAAAGCTTTTGTAAAAGAACAAAATTTTTATACATGGATGTGTCCCCACCTTATGTAACTTGACATCTTTTGGCAAGAGTTTTGCAGATGGAATGATAGGTATCAGGAGCTAAGTAATTCAAGTGTATGATGAACTCAATATTTGCATGAGTTCTAAGAGGACCATTCCTTCTGACTGCTGGAACTAAGAAACAAGGTAAGGATATATCAAATGTGGAAAGTAAATATAAGAAGTGGAAGAAAGGAAAATCAAAATGTAAATGGGTAGTTAGGTGATACATCTGAACTAGACCTGTGCCCAGCCAGGAGGGCAGAGCAGCGTTGATTCACCAGACAGCCTTTATCTGACCTTTCAAATGTTCACACATTTAATGGTGGCCTGGGGTTGGCTTAGCTTGGTTGTTATTTTTTCTTCTGAAACAGCTTTTTCCTCTTTAGTTAGGAAGGCAGAGCTCCGACTCTGTTGTGGAGAAAAGCTATTAAAAGGAAATTGTGGTGTATAAAATGGAGACACTTTTTTGATCATATTTCAAAGGATTTGAAGGGAAAGACAAGAAAATCAATAAATGCACAGATTCTTTTACACTTTAAAAAGACAATTCTTTCCTTTCTAAAGTCTGTTTCTTGGTAATCCTGCTGTGAAATCAGCCCAGAAGACCAAGATTTAATAGAAATTTACTTGGTTAAAAAGCATAAAATAGTAAACACAGTAGTCAGAGTTCAGCTACTGCCCTTCTTTTCTAATTTTTGACAAATTATAACACCTGCCATGAAAATCACACAAATTCCACACCACTATTAATTTACTTTCTAACTAGTTAGATAAATATTGATATTAAATTTCAATTTTGAATTATAAATTAATGTCCTTTTAAAAAATCAAAATAAACTTTTATAGATTTATATTCCCTATGGCACAGAACTTCTTTCTTGTTATGACTTGGGCTAATAAAGTCATAAAGAATTTGTTGCTCTATGTAATGCTGTAACAAAGGAAAAATGCAGCAGTAACAATAAAACATCTGGTAATTTGTGAGTATAGGTCTCCATTTTATATTTAAGATTCTTTATTATAAAATCCAAAGCAACTTGAAAATAATGATAATGATATTTGGGAATTTTGTCCTATACAAATATTTTTCTCTTCCTCCAAAGTATCAAACGAGAACTTGATCTCCAATAACTAATCTATGAAATAGGAATTTTGTCCTACCTTATCTTTATTTTTGAGTTTTACTAATAATAAGTAATTCTATTTCTCCCCATAACCATGTTTGGCTAATTTTTTTATTTTGAGAACTGCAAGCTCACATTCATTTGTAAGAAGTGATGCATAGAGAAGTCAGGCATTCTTATTGACTACTGCCACAGCAGTGTCTTGCAGACATGGTGCAATAACCAGAAAGCACAGCGACACAATCAAGATTCAGAAGATTTTTCTTGTGATGATAAGAATCAGGTTTCCATTTTATAGGGAAAGCTATTTTCCTCCTGTTCCAACCTTTCCTTAAGCCACAAGGTAGTAACCCTTTCTAGAATTTTGTCATTTCACAGATGCACATGGAATCTTTACAGCATCTTTGTCTTCTCATACTGACATAAGCAATGCCTAGCATCTAATGAGCAACGATCATGATTTCACAGTTTTCTTGACTTCAAGATCAAGGGGCTAGTCAGCTTAGCTACTGGTGAAGACTGTCCTTTTGCTTTGCAAACAGCTGCCTTCTTATTATGTCATTAAAGAGCCCATATTAAAAAGGAGCAAGGTCCCTGCTGTCTCTTCTTTTGAGGACACAAATTCCATCATGAAAGTTCCACACTCATGATGCAAACTTACTCTACTCACCAAACACTATCACATACAAGTAAACATACAAGTCACAATGGGAAACAGGTAAGGACCACACACATACCTCCCATTATACTTAAGGACAATTTAGAGATTGTCCTTTTTCATTCATGATAATTATTTGATTTTCCCAGGCATTGTCTACTTCAACAGCACATTTCTTTTATAACTGAGTACTGTTTTTTGCTATGCATGTACTACTACATCCTATAACCCTTTCTCTTCTTAAGAAAATATGATCTGATTCCTGTTTTGGTCTTGAAGAGGCACTAAACATTTCTCTTTCTCCCTATCCCTTTCCCCTTTCTTTGTCTCCACATGTAACTATTTTGCATTACATTCTTAGGAAAATGATTGCTATGTCATATATGTTTTGTTTATGAAGAAATTGGCATATTGATTGGCAGAGTGACAATACCCCTTTGCATTTATGTTTGTGAGTTTTCTTAAATATGTGGATCTTTTTTTACTATCAGAGCTAAGATTCTTTTTCCAAAAATTTGCCTAAGCCATATTTTGTTGTTATTGTTTGGAGACAGGTTCTCAGTATATAGCTCTGGCTCTCCTGGAACTCACTATGTAAACAAGACTGGCCTTGAA
>JAQHUG010000096.1:3277420-3294163 GCA_028555095.1 Dicrostonyx torquatus
CATCAAAACAAATAAATAAAAACAAAGAAATGTTTCTTCATAATGCATAATGCATAATATCAGTATTTTGATAATCTTACTGGTTTTTCTAATGACAGGGAATTCCTAAAGAAAGACTCAAATAATGACAGGGAATTCCTAAAGATGGACAGAATCAGGCTATAGTTTCTATTGTGTTTGGCTCAAATTCTGACAAATGGCATCTATCCATATTTTATGCCATAGTATTCAAACAAAAACATAGTCCAAACTCTCCAATGATTCACTTATTTATTTTTAGAAAGGTTGCTGCTGTTTTCCAAGGAAGGCTAACCTGAAACTCAGAGTCTTTCTGCTCCAGGGACTCAACTCACTCTTAGTGCATTCATGGAAGGCTACTATTGATACCAATATGAATTATTCTAGACTTTTGCCTGGATTTTTTTATATTTTTCCAATCACTTATACTCTTATTTGTCTTATTATCAAAGATATTAATAACTTTTCTCCTTTAAATTTGCATATAGTTTATTTATTTATTTTTAAATATTTATTATGTATACAATATTTTGTCTACATGTATGCCTGAAAGCCAGAAGAGGGCACCAGACCTCATTATAGATGGTTGTAAGCCACTATGTGGTTGCTGGGAATTGAACTCAGGACCTTTGGAAGAGCAGGCAATGCTCTTAACCACTGAGCCATCTCTCCATCCCCTTGCATATAGTTTTATAATGCCAGAAAATCAGATTAATTCCCACAATTTAAATATGATTTTGGTTGTTCTAAGCTAACTGACATCTGACTGGATTAGTAATATTATCAGTCCCGATTACTGCCAAAGAAGGCTGCCTTTGAAGACTGACCTGACAGTCACACCTTGTTCCATGCTGCACTGATGATTTCACAGGTTTAGATGTGCACAGAGGCTGAAGTGGTCTTGGAAAGAGAGGGACTTCCTTCTTCACAACATCAGACCTCCAGAACTCCATGACATAAAATTGAAAACACAACCCGTAGATATAACAATAAATACTGAAAGTCTCTCTCTTTGGTTCAAGCTAAATGTTCAAGTATTTTGGAGTATGAGTGTCTACTATTTAATATTCTCAGAAACAATTCCTCTTCTACTCTCTTGATCTAATTCTCCTCTGAGTTCACTAAGATAATTTCTATGCTCTCTCAAAAATTCTGAAGATAGATATCATCTCAGGCCTTACTTAGGTAACTTGATCACTTGCTCTGAGTAAATATGAGTGAGCCTCATATTGATACCTAGACCTTTTATTCTAGATTGGTACACTAAAGCTTGTGGCTCTGTTCTCACCAGATTAAGTTCATCTCCATCAGATGCAATAATTGAGATCTGTTTTAATCTTTGAGAAAATCATAGATGGTTTATGTGTCCTACACATATTTGACCTTCAAATCAGTACTTATAATACCTCTTCTGACTATTCTATTCTTAATGATGGTATAATATTTTCTTTTTATTCTGCATTAATTTAAAGAAAAAATTCTTATGTTAAATTAGGAAAGTAGAACGACACTTGAGAGATTTTATAAAGATTCTCTTCCAGGTTCATTTACAATTTATCTTAAGCCCTGACAGATAGAAGCCCGAGAAAGGCCAGCTTCACGACAGGAATTATTATTTCAACTGAAAACTCTAAGACGCACCTTAAATGCATCTTTTCAAAGATTTTTATATGTTTGTTTTCGGAGCAGTTAAAGACAAAACCAAGAATGCTCTTGCATATCATGAATGTGCAATCTGTATTTACCAGATTTTATCTCCAGCCCAAGGCCTCTGGGTAGTCTTGTTAGTTATCTGTGCCTCTTCTCCTCAATCACTGAGATGACTGTCTCTATAGAAATGCAGTAATATCAAGATTGAATGGAATAACATTGTCCTAAAGACAAAAAAAAAAAAAAAACACGGAGTAAAATGCCAAATTTTTGTGGCAGACATCTGAAGTTGCACTTAGTACGGAAAATCTCTTGTGCCTCATAGATTGGCTAATTTGTCATAATAACATCACCATCTTTGAGGTTTTTTCAAAGTCACATTTTCAAAAAAAAATCTCAAGGAAGGGTAAAGTAAAACTATTTGGGGATGAAAATTATTAATTTTCTAGTCTGCATTCTGTCTCCTCTCTGTATAATTACTGGTTTGACCAACTTCAGTATACAAGAAGTTCTTTAAAATAGTTTTCTAGGTTAAATTGTGACAGCTGCTTTGATTTTGACAGACATCCAGTGAAGTGTTTCCGATGTAGTGTGACAGTGCCAGCCATGGCGCTAATTGCATCTTTTGTTGCAAAATGCCACATTTAACATTTCAAACGGAATCCAAACACTAGTTTAACTCTCATTTATTTCCGTTTCCAATAGAAATCTAAAATATAAGCCTTCATTTTGTCTTTCTCAGTTTCGTAATTGACTATTTCAACTGTACACACATATCCCATTAGTGAGCACCATCAGTTAACTAGATAGACCAGTCAAATATGCCTGTTATCAACAACATATTAAAAGCCAATACATTTAGGGAGATGTGATAGTTATAAATTAGTTTTTAAGTATATAATTAATTTGGAAACAAGCCAGTATCACTTTTCTACTCATCATCAAATTTGAAGGCATTTCAGTACTTTTGTATAATACGACACCAATTAATCATTTAAACCAAAGTTAAAGTTTCTTGAGCTCATTGCTGTCTACCCTTTGGGACAGGAAAGTCTTTATTCTCATCAATTGCAGTAGTATTTGGGCTACATTGTATGGCTTGCATCGATGCATTATGTACTTATAGATTTATTTAATAAGTATTAGAGATCTTAATCAGTTATGTCTCAGTGGTGAGCTATCCTCTTTGTGTTGTTTTATTTCAGAATATCATTTTACATAGTGTAACTGTTATTAACAACAGATTCCCTGCTTGCTTGCACCTGCTATCATCTTTATCATTGGGGTCATGGGAATCATTTATCTGTAATTACTAAGCCTAATTTTAATCATAAAAACACTATAATAATTTTTGCCACAATCAAAATGTTTATAATTTCATGTTGTGTTTATTATTGTTTTTTTTAATCCATTTTTCATACCAACCACAGTTCACCTTCCCTCCCCTCCTCCTGCTTCCTGCTGACCTACCCCACAAACCACCCCTATCCACTCCTCAAAAAAGATAGGACCTCCTATAGGGAGTCAACAAAGCCTGGCAAATTAAGTTGAAGTAGAAATAAGTCCCTCCCCCATTCATCAAGGCTGAGCAAGGCATCTCAACATAGTAAATGGGATCCAAAACGCCAGCTCATGCACAAGGGACAGATCCTAGTCTCACTGCCAAGAGCCCCTCAAACAGATCAAGCTACTAAACTGTTGCCCACAAGCAGAGGGCCTAGTTTGATCTTATGTAGGTTCCCCAGTTCTTGATCTAGAGTTCATGAGTTCCCATCAAGTTCTAGTACAGTCTCTGGATTTCCCCATCATGATTGTGACACCCTTATTCATAAAATCCTGTGGTGGTAACGCCTACAATAAATAGCCTTTAGGATTCTGGTCCACTTTGCACATGGTCCCATGTACTATAAATGCCATCATAAAAGCTTGCATCGGGTGTGAGCTTGGCTGCTGGATTGTTCCAGTTCCCAGAGCATGTAGAGGGTTGTGAATTTCTCCCCCAATAAAGAAACTTTTATTATACTCCATTCTCAGTCAGTGTGGATGGAAATCTTTTGTACTGTAACAGTTTGGCACCCACTTGGACAAGGTTCACACCATTACTGGGCCGTGCCCAGAATGTCTGTGGCCTTCTCCCACCATACACATCTAAACTATCCTTAGTTGAATTACTCTTTTGGCACACACCTGCACTCCATTTGACTGGCCAGCTGGGCAGCAATGTGGCAATTTACCACCAGCTCACCCATGTGGCTTAATCTCACCTACTAAATGATTTTTTCCTGAAATTATTCCCTGACTTCTTGGGATTCTACCAGGCCTGGTCTAATCAGGTCTAGCTCTATCTCTGGGGGCAAGGGCTGTTCTTGCTTGTGTTTTCAGTTCAGATCCATGAATGCCTGTCCTAAGCTCTGGCCAGTAACCTTGCGGCTACCTGCAAGCTCTGGATTTCTTCATATTCTGCCTAACTCAAACCTTCTCCATATATAGATGTGCTACTCTTAATTAATTAATTAAATTTGTTCATATTTAAGTATCAAGTAATTAAGTACTGATCTAGGACCTGTCTTGCTGCCACAACTGTGACATCTGCTAGCCAATAAAGATTATTACACCAAAATAATTTTCTGAAAATTAAAACAGAGGTAAGTTTATTTGATTAATAAATAAATAAATTTGAAAATTATAAATCAATCCCAAGATAACTGCAGACAATATCACTATCCAGGAATTTAACAACCTTTTTGTTTCTACTATGGATGGAATTCTGCAAGAGTTACATGAGTTAATTTGTACATACATTTTTGTGATCTTAGCACTTAGATTTTTCTTCACATTATACCCTTAAAGAAATTGTTTGATAAAGGAGTCAAGAATGAGAAACTTTTAGAAAAGATATAGTATTTAACTGAAAGGATTCATACTATTAAAAAAGATAACCTTAATTTGAAAGACAAAATTCAATCCATATCAATGGGTTATGAAACCTTTCAAAAGGGTACTGAGAGATTTTCAAGAAGGACTCATACTGTTGAAATTGACAAGTAAAATCTGTTAAAAAAGCTATGATAAGTTAGCCGATAGAATATCTCTCCAGAAAGGCAATCTGCAAACCCTCCAAATAATATCCAAGGATGAGAAGATAGCCACAATCACAGTGGAAATGCTATTGTAGAGAGGAGGGTAAAGCCTTATAACAGTGAGGAGGAGTCAAAGAATTTGAGTCTTTCCAAGACCAAATTCGTGGCCAGGGCTATTATGCTGATCCACAGAGTCAGTCTATTTATAATGAACACATCTTGTCCCTATGCCATACAGCAGCTTTAAATGCTTGGGACAGGATTCAAGAACTAGGAAGAAGATTTGAGTCATACTAAGGCTAAACAAGGTTCAAGAGTACCCTTTAGTGACTTTTTACAAAGATTAACTAAATCTACACAAATAGGTGTAACAGATCCAGAAGCTAGATGAGTACTTATTGAATTTCTGACTTTTAAAAAATGCCAGCTTAGAATGCAAAAAGATACTTGGGCCTTTAAACAACAGATAAGCATCAATGAATGTATGGATCCTGCACACAGTCAATGTTAAGTTATTTGATTATAATACTGAGGCTTTGGTAGTTGAAGCAATTTCCAAAGGTATGAATAGACATCACACTGTCAAATGTTTTAATTGTAGTAGAATAGGATATCTGAGAAGGGATTGTAGACAAGGCGTTTCTAGAAATAATGTCTCCTTCTGTAGATGAGAAAAATAGAAGGTCTCAATTTTCTGGATTATGTAGAAGATGAAGCAAAGGATGACATTGGACTAATGAATGTAGATCAACAAGAGACAAACACAGCAACCCATTACCATTGGGAAACTCCCTAGGGGGGGGCTTTTGTAGATCCCTAGGTAAAATGTGGTCTGGTCATTCCTAGTTACTGTGAAGGAGACAGTTCCCCAGGAAAATTAAAAAACATCTAAAAAACCAAGACTGTTGTAAAAATCCATACTTCTCTGGATGGTAGAATAAACTTAGAGGATGAATTAAAAATTCAAATAGAAAATAGGAAATGCATGTTTTGTCAGTGACCAATTACCAAAGCTGAGAGAACAAATAAATAACACTGTAATTGAAGGATTACTGGACATGGATTTGGATGTAACTATTATTACTCCAGAATCTTAACATCCAAATTGGTCTCTTAAAAAAAGATGTTCAATTCCTAGGATTTTGAACCTTATCTCAAGTAAAACAAATACAGGATGGGTTGAATGCATAGGGTAAGAAGGACAGAGAGGAAAGCTGAGGTCATATATGGCTAACATCACAGTGAATCTATGAGGTTATGATCTGTTGCAGCAATGAAATACCCAGATTAACATTCCTGCAGTCTCAGAAATGGAACATAAACCAAATTCATGCTTCTGGGAAGGATATAGTAAACACTATAAAAAAAAATAGTCACCAGTCATTCAGGCTGTACAAAAAACAAAAACAACTAGCAAACATTCAGAAGTACCAATGGCCCTATTTTTAAATTGGCTAAATAAGAAACCAATAAGAGTTAAGCAACAGTCTTTAGCAAAAGAAAATCTGCAGGCTTTTGAACAGCTAGGATAGAAGCAACTAGATGCTTACTATGTTAAAGAATCAATCAACCCTTGGAATTCTCCTGTATTTGTTGTTGAAAAGAAATCTGGAAAATGGAGACTAGTAACCAATCTAAGAGCTGTCCATAAGGTAATTCAATCAATGAACTCTCTACAGTCTTGAATTCTTTTGTCTTCCCTATTGCCTAAAGGATGGCCTGTTAGAGTTATTGATTTGAATGAGTGTTTCTTCACTATACCTTTACAAGGAAAGGGCAGAGAAAAATTTGTCTTCACAGTGCTACTTATAATAATTCTCAACCTACTAAGAGATATCAATTGAGGATCCTCTCCCAAAGAATATTAAGTAGCCTCACCTTGTGCCAATATTTTCTATGTTAGTGATTGTAAATAACATGTAAGCAATTTCCTAAATCTATAGTCTATCAGTACATCAATGACACTTTACTATCTGATTCAAATGTAGATACTTTAGAAAGAATGTTTGAAGAAATAAAGTTCCTCATTGGGGATTACAAATTGCTCTTGAAAACATACAAAGAAAATTCTGTCAATTATCTAAGTTATAAAATTAGTTTACAGAAAATTAGAACACAAAAGCATAAATTAGGAGAGATCAATTATAGATTCTTAATGACTTTCAAAAATTGCTGGGAGACATTTCCTATTTATGTCCAAATTATGGAATAACACCTGACCTAATCATTCATTTAAATAAAATATTAGATGGCAACAAAGACACACCAATAACCAATAACTAGAGCCTCTACATTCTATACTGATGCAAATAAATCAAGAAAGAAAGGTTGCAAATCAAAAGAATTAAGTAAAGTGGAGTAAAATCCTTAATTTTGTCCCAAAGTCAGAGTCATATGGTATTCTCATGGCACTAAGGGATTTTAAAGAACCATTCAATATAGTTACTCATTCACAATTTGTAGAAAAAGTTGTTTTGTATATTGAAACTGCTGAAATTATACCAGATAATACAGAATTGACTTCATTATTTAATCAGGTTCAATATATAATCAGGAATAGGCTTTGTCCCATATACATAACACACCTCTGATCTTCTGTGGGTCTTCAAGTCCTCTAGCACAAGATAAGGCAGAAATTGATTGATTATTGATTGGAAATGTGCTTAAGGCCTCACAATTTCATTAGAGACATTATGTTAATAGAAAAGGTTTAAAAAAGGAGTTATATATTACATGAAAACAAGCTAAGGAGATTTTAAGGAGATGTCCTACTTGTTTTTTAAATATTCAAACACTGCTACCTGCATAAAGTAACCCAAAAGATACTGAAAGGAATGAAATCTGGCAGGTGAATATCTTCCACTTTGCAGAATTTTGAAATTTAAAATATGTGAACCACATCATTGACACTTATTCAGGTTTTAAATAGGCAACTATTATGAGTTCATAAAAGGCTTTTTGGTAGTCACACATTTACTAGAAGTTATGATAATTGTGGGTATATCTTCTCAAATAAAGACAATGGTCCAGCACAAAACTCAAAGAAAATTAAATGGTTTTTTTGCTTATTATAATATAATGCATATTAAGGTATACCAAACAATCCTACAGGTCAGGCAGTTATAGAAAGTTCAAATCAAACTATAAAGGATATGTTAAACAAACAGAAAGTGATGGAAAAATACCTTTATAGATAGATTGCATAATACTTTATTAACCTTGGGTTTTTTAATGTTAGTAAGAAATGACCAATGGCAGAATAGAGACATTGAATAATAGAAAAAAAGTCTGAATTAAATCAGCCAATGTATTTCAAGGATGTTTTGACCCTAGAATGGAAACCGGAGATGTGTTATGTTGGGGAAGGGGATTTATTCTTATTTCCACAGGAGAAGAAAAGCTATGGATACCATCTAAATTAATAAAGATCTTGTCTGATAAAGATAAACCTCTTGACAAAGAGAAATGACAGTTCATTCACAGAGCTGACAATCCTATATTTGGTAATGAAATCTCATAAGGTTTGGGGCACAATTCTATTCTTGTCTTTGCAGGAATATTACCATCTCCAGAAAGTCAAGAGACCTTGGATATTAGATGCCTAAAGAAGAAAAAATAGCTATCTAGAAAGAATCACTAAACAGAGAGAAATCTGACTTATGGTACCTATATCCTCTTCAGCATAAAATATCACTACCAAAGCATATATATCTTCCTACTTCTCAGTATAATTATAATCATGACTCATTTAGAAATCAAAGCTGGATTTAGAGGAGTACTCACTTCAAAAACCTAGCTGGCTTTAGAGTTGAATAGTGGTTATCTAAAACCAAACAGGCTGTTAATAGAAAAATTCAGAGATTCTGTCTCATATCAGTAGTCACCAGGTATGGGACAGAAAGAAAAAAAATTTACTTCTCCCATACCTTTTTGTCTCTGTTACCTTTCATTGAATATATATGTTTATATTAATAGTGTTTTTTAAGTTTTCTAAAGTGAACAATAAATTTTCCTATAGCAATCTTTGAATTTTCTTGGAAAAGTTGGGGCCCCACAACAATGGTTCCACATAGTTGGTATCATAACATTATGCTGAAAACATCACTTTAAGGACAGTTTTGGGTTACAAACTACTCCACATGCTTCCAATTTGGCTAGATGAGATGTTGCACCTTCTTACAACATTCTGGCCATAATTTCATATAAGAATTTCAGAAAAACCCAACCAACTATTCAGAAGCTATCTGTGTATGTACCAGACAGTGATCTTGAAACTTAAACATCATTTTAGTTTTACAGGATCCAATAAAAATAATATCACCCCCATGACAGCTGGAAGTAATTCTAGAAGACAATGTCCCCTCTCCCAGCAAAGTTTGTCCTCAGGGTTGGTTATAAGTGGTATAGGGTTGGGGGTGGAAATTAAGTAGGCTCAGAGATCTCTTTTGAAAAAAGGGACTGGATGGGATAATAGGTAGATTAGTGTGAGCTTTTTCATATTAATAACAATAATGAGTAATAATGAGAATGCTTGTGATCTATTTTTGTAGACAATTTACATTGGTATAGATTCTTGTATATTGATAGAAATTCAAATTGCATTGTTATATAGAAGATACTCCTATTTCTGTGTAGAATTTTTGTGCATCTATGCAAAGTTATTTTGTCATATTTTATGGATGCATAATTTTATCTCTGCTTAAGATATCTTGTATACGAATGCAATTTTAGGCAATATTCATCATATCCCATAATACATTTCTACATCTGAACAAGATACTTATATATTATTTACATTTTGAGGTCACTGTCTTCATTTGCTGCACATTTGTTTAAAGAATATTTAATGTTTTAATATGAAGCCTTAGTCTTTAAGTTATATATATTTTAATAACTGTAGTTCAATAGTCATCCACGTTTGTCATAGTTATAGTTCGATTGTTTAGGTTCTTTAGATACTGTATTCCACATAGATTGTCTTCAATCACTTCAAATAACAATAGAATATGGCATTTAAACAATTTAGGGTTCTGTAGACATGAGACATATTTGCTTCAATTTATTCTCCAGAATTTGTTGGGCACCAAAGACACTCCACTTGGAGCTTGTTTTTATCTTGGCAAAATTTGCTTTGGGGCAAAGAATTGCCCCTGCCTTGACCACCAACACAATGCATGGTGTCCATACTGGACAAGCAGGATACAAGCAGAAAGACTGCCAAACCTTACCAAGACAAGGTAAGCCAGTTTTTCAAATTTTCCTGCCTCTGAAAATGGTCTGTAAGTTACTCTAGACCTAAGCCAAAGCTGGTTGCCCCAATATTGCAAATGAGATTTTGGGTGATTGATCAGGGAGCCTGTTGTCTTTATCATTTCTTGCACCTTTTGGAAATTGGTTAATTGCACTTTCTCTTTGCCCAAATAATATTATTTTCCTTATCAGGTCTTTGTTGGGGTTGAAGACTAGATAGTTGTAGTTACTTTCTTCTTATGACTTACTCAAGCCATTTCTTTCTTTCTTTCTTTTTTTTTTTTTTTTTTTTTTTTGAGACAGGGTTTCTCTGTGGCTTTGGAGCCTGGGCTGGAACTAGCTCTTGTAGAACAGGCTGGTCTCAAACTCACAGAGATCTGCCTGCCTCTGCCTCCTGAGTGCTGGGATTAAAGGTGTGTTCCACCACCGCCCAGAGCCATTTCTAATATAAGACTTAGACTCCTTTGAATAGGACAACTATTGAATATTTATCATATATTTCTTGCTTGTTGTTGTTCTGCTGGTTGTAATCCTAATTTTTATACTTGATAAATGTTCTTAATGTATATATTTTTGTATTAGACTTAGAACTCTCATCCATTTTCCGCTTACCTCTACCACCCCACACCTTGAGTTTCCCTAGGAGCTCTCATCTATTTTCCCTTCCAGGATGATTCATGCATCTCTTTTAGGGTCCTCCTTGTTACCTAGATTCTTTGGTACTGTGAATTGTAGTTTGGTTATCCTTTGCTTTACATCCAGTATCCACTTATCTATACTATGTTTGTCTTTCTGGGTCTGGATTACCTCATACAGGAAGATTTTTCTTTACTTCCATTCATTTGTCTGCAAATTTCATGATGTCATTTTTTTAAATAGCTGTATGATACACCATTGTGTAAATGCACTACATTTTCTTTATCCATTCTTTGTTTGGTGCTATATAGATTGTTTCCAGATTCTGGCTATTAGGAATAATGCTGTTATGAACATAGTTGTGCAAATGTCCTAATGGTATCACTAAGCATCTTTTGAGTATACACCCAGGAGTGGTAATGCTGGATCTTGAAATAAATTCCCAATTTCCAGAGAAATCACCATACTGATTTCCAATGTGACTGTACAAGTTTGTACTCCCAGCAGCTGTGGAAGAATTGCCCCCTTATCCACATCTTTCCAATGTAAGTTGTCCCAGTATTTTCAATTTTAGCCATTTTACTTGTATAAGATATATCAGTTGTTTTGATCCATTTCCTTGATGACTAAGGATTTTGAACAATTCATTAAATGTCTTTCAGGCATTTGAAATTCTTCTCTTGAGAATTTTATGCTTATATCTGTTTATATATATATATGTTATATATATTTTGATGTATAGTTTCTTGAGTTATTTATTTATGGTAGATAGAGGTAGATCAGACCTCTCTCAGATGTGGGGATGGTAAAGATCTTTTCCCATTCTATAGATTGTCATTTGGTCTTAGTGAGCGTGTCCTTTGCCATATAGAAACTTCTCAGTTTTAGGAGGTCCCATTCATTGACTGTTGCTCTCAGTGTTTGTGTTACTGGTGTTATATTTAAGAAGTGGTCTTCTGTGCCAATGTATTGAAGGTTACTTCCCACTTTCTCTTCTATCATGTTCAGTATAACTGGATTTATGTTGAGGTCTTTGACACAACTACAAGACTTGAGTCTTGTGCATGGCAATATATATGGATCTATTTCCAATCATACACATGTTGACATTTAGTTTGACAGCACCATTTGTTTATGATGCATTCCTTTTTTCCATTGTACAATTTTGGCTTCTTTGTCAAAAATAAGGTGTTCATAAGTTTGTTGATTAATGTCAGAGTCTTCAATTCAATTCTATTTGTCCCCATGTGTTTTTATGCCAACACCTAGCAGTTTTAATTACTATAGCTCTATAGTAGAACTTGAAGTCAGAAATGGTGATGCCTCCAGGAGTTCATTCATTGTATAGGATTGTCTTAGCTATCCTGCTTTTTTCTATATGAATTTGAGTAGTAGTCTTTGGAGGTCTGTAAAGAAATATGTTGATCTTGATGAGGATTGTATTGACACTGTAGATTGATTTTTAGTAAGATTGCCATTTTTATTATGTTTATACTACCTGTCCAAGAGCATGGGAGATCATTCTCTTTTCTGATATCTTGAATTTCTTTCTTGAAAGACTTAATGTTTCTGTCATACAGATCTATCACTTGTTTGTTTAGAGTTATCCTAAAATATTTTATGTAATTTTGGCTACTGTAAAGGGAGATGTTTCTCTGATTTCTTTCTTGGCCCATTTAGCATTTGTATATAGGTAGGACACTGATTTTTCAGTTAATCATGTATTGTTGAACATTATTGAAGGTGTTTATCAATTGTAGAAGTTCTTTTGTAGAATTTTTGGAGTCACTTATGTATACTATCATAACATCTTCAAATAGCAATAGCTTGGCTTCTTTCTTTCCAATTTGTATCTCCTTGATCTCCTTTTGTTGTCTTATTGCTCTAGCTAGAAATTACAGTGCTATATTGAATCATATATATGGAGAGGATGGGCAGCCTTTTCTTGTTCCTGATTTTAGTGGAATCACTTTGAATTTATCTTCATTTAATTTGATGTTGGCTTTCAGCTTGTTGTAAATTACCTTAATTATGTTTAGGTATGTTCCTTAAATCCCTGATCTCTTCAAGCCCTTTATCATAAACAGGTGTTGGATTTTGTCAAAGGCTTTTTCCACATCTAATGAGATGATCATGTGGGGTTTTTCTTTCAGTTTGTTTATTTGGTAAATTATATTGACAGATTTTCATATGTTTAACCTTCCCTGCATCTCTGGGATGAAGCATACTTGATAATGTTGGATTATTTATTTTAAAATGCTTTTTTGCATTCAGTTTGGCCACATTTCATTGAGTATTTTTGCATCAATGGTCATGAGGGAGATTAGTCTGTAATTATGTTTCTTTGCTGCACCTTTGTGTGGTGTGGATGTCAGGGTAACTGTACCCTCATAGAAGGAGTTTGGCAATGTTCTTTCTGTTTCTGTTGTGTAGAAAATTTGAGGAGTGCTGGTATTAATTAAGTCTTCTTTGAAATTCCGGTAGAATTCTGCACTGAAATCATCTGGCTCTGGACATTTTTGGTGGGTAAACTTTTAAGATTCTTTATATGTCTTTAGGGGCTATAGGTTTATATAATCTTGTCTTGATTTAATTTTGGTATGTGGTACCTATCTAGAAAACTGTTCATTCCTTTTAAAGTTTCCAGCTTTGTGGAATATAGGTTTTTTAAGAATCACCTGATGATTCTTTGGATTTTCTCAATATCTGTTGTTATATCCACATTTTCATTTCTGAGTTGTTAATTTGGATATTCTTTCTTTGCCTTTTGTTTAGTTTGGATATGGGTTTGTTTACCTTGTTTATTTTTTTGAAGAATAAACTCTTAAATAAAGAATAAATTCATTATCAAGTATGTTTCATTGATTCTTTGTATTATTCTCTGTGTTTCCATTTTATGAATTTCAGCATTCAATTTGCTTATTTCCTGGCATATTTTCCTCCTGCATGAGTTTCTTTCTTTCTGTTTCTGAGCTCTCAGGTGTGTTATTAATTTGCTAGTGTGATATTTCTTCAAATTCATTTTGTGGACAACGGTGGTATGAATTTTCCTTTTAGCACTGCTTTCATAGTGTCCCATAAATTTGGGTATGTTGTGTGGTCAATTAATTTTAGGAAGTCTTTGAAGTTTATTTTTTTCTTCCTTGAACCAGTGCTTATTCTGTGGAACATTATTCAGTTTTTATTAATTTGTAGTCATTTTGTAATTGTGTTGTTTAAGCCATGGTGATCCTACAAGATATAGATGGTTATTCCAATTTTTCTGTTTGTTGAGACTTGCTTTGTGACTAGTTATGTGGCCAATTTTAGAGAAGGTTCCACAAGATGATGAGAAAGGTGTTCATTCTTTTGTGTTGGTTTGAATGTTCTATATATGTCTTTTAAAACCCCTGAAATCATAATGCCTGTTACTTCCCTTATTTATCTGCTAATTTTCTGTCTGGTAGACCTATCGATTGGTGAGAGTGGGGTATTGAAGTCTCCCACTAGTAGTGTGTGGGGTTTGATGTATGATTTAAACTTTAGTAATTTTTTTCTCATATGTGGGTGCCCTTATATTTTGGGCATAAATGTTCAGATGAAACTTCATCTTGATGGAATATGCTCATAATGAATATGAAATGTCCTTCTTCATATCTTTTGGTTAATTTTAGTTTGGAATCTGTTTTGTTTGATATTAGGATAGGTCTACCAGCTTGCTTCTTAGGTCCATTTGATTGGAAAGTCTTTCCCAACTCTTTACTCTGAGGTAATGTCTTTGAAGTTGAGGTGTGTTTCTTGTATACAGCAGAAGGTCAGCTCCCATTTTTGTATCCACTCTGCTAGCCTGTGTCTTTTTATAGGCGAATTGATTCCATAGACATTAAGTGATATAAATAGTCAGTGATTATTAATTCCTTGTATATTTTGGTGGTGGTATGTGTGTGTTTTTATATTCTTTGGGATTTGCTGATTTGGTATTATCTATTGTCTGTGATTTTGTGGGTGTACTAACTTCCTTAGGTTGGAGTTTTTCTTCTACTACATTCTATAGGATTGGATTTGTGGATAGGTATTGTTTAAATCTGGTTTTGTCATAGATTATCTTGTTTTCTCCATCTATGTTGTTTGAAATTTTACTGGGTATTGCAGCCTAGGCTTGTATCTGTGGTCTCTTAGTGTCTGCATAACATCCATGTAGGACTGTCTGGTATTCAGAGTCTCCATTAAGACATCGAATGTAATTCTGTTTGGTCTGCCTTTATATGTTACTTGGCCTTTTTCCATTGCAGTTCTTAATATTCTTTATTTTGTGTTGCTCATGCTTTGATTATTATGTGGTCAAGGACCTTTATATTTAGTCCAATATTTGGTGTTCTATAACACCAAAATATCTTGTATCTTCCCAGGTATTTCTTTGATTAGGTTTGGATAGTTTTCTTCTATGATTTTGTTGACTATATTTTCTGTAACTTTGAGTGGTATTCTTCTCCTTCTTCTATCTCCATTATTCTCAGGTTTAGTCTTTTAATGGTGTCCCATATTTCCAGAACATTTTGTGTTATGTATTTGTTGGATTTAATATTTTCTCTGACTGATTTTTATTTCCTCTATCATATCTTCAATGCCATAGATTGGCTCTTCCATATATTACACCCTTTTGGTTATTCCTGCCTCTGTAGTTCCTGTTTGGCTAACCAGGTCTTCCATTTCCATAATTCCCTAAGTTTGTGTTTTCTTTATTATTTTTACAAATATTGAACTGTTTTTTTCACATTTTGATTGCTTTACCTTGGCTTTTTGGCTGTCTTTAAGGCTTTTATTGGTTTCTTCCATTTTTTTGTTTGTCTTTTCCTCAATTTCTTTAGGGAAATTTTTCATTTCCTCTCTAAGAGCCTCTATAATATTCATAAAGTTATTTTAAGTTTGTTTTCTTCTGTGGTGGGGTGTTCAAGTTTTGTTGCTGCCAAACCACTAGGTTCTGGTAATACCTTATTACTCTTTATATTTTTGAAAGTATTCTTGCACTGGCATCTATCCATCACTTCCTTCCAACTGGTGTAGGGGGTTATTGTGACTCTGGAGTTGCTCTTCTTCAATTGGTGCAGGTGATGTCTGTTCCTCCAGGACCACTGATCCCATGGTGAATGTATGAATAGTTGGTTTTGTGGGATGGAGTGGGACTTGTAGATTATAGGGTCAAATCACAAATAGTGATTCTAATCTGATTGTTTGAAATATTTTTTTAAAAACTATAAAGATGTGTTCTTCTTACAATATTTTCATGTGCATGCAATTAGTACATTTCTTGTTTTGTGTTCACACAGTTGCACTTTTGAAAATTTTGTCATGAGCATCTAGTATTGCGTAATATGTTGGACTGTTTAGCCAAAATAAAAACATCCATTTTAATTATCAATGATGTCACTAAAGGAATATTTTGAAATGATTAAGAGTGTTGTAGCAAGTCTTTCTCTGTACTGATAATTCCCAAATAATAATGTAGAGACTTCTCATTAATCATGAAAGTTTGAAACTTATCTTATGATTGTTTCAACTAGATCTTATAATTTAAATTAATCACTTTATATTAATCTACATTCTGACACATGGTATTACCTTTCTTCCATTTTGTACCTTCCATTTCTGGTTTGTGTGTCTGGCTCATGACTCCACTTTTCTTTCTCCCAGAGACCTCTCTGTTCCCAGAATTTCAACTTAAACTCCTCCTGCTAGCTGTTAGCTATTCAGGTCTTTATTAAACTGATCAGAGTGACACAACTTTACATAGTGTGCAAATATCCCATAACATTTTCTCCTTTCTCTTTAAAAAGGAAAGGTTTTTAACTCTAATATAATAAAATCACATACAATAAGAACAATTATCAAGAAAGGTTACAATCATAATATATAGTCCATTTGTATTTGTCAAATTTGTAGAAATTATTCTATTATCTATATTATGTTGATGAGTCCAAAATTTTATAACTAATTTATTTTCTCTTCTAGTTTGTATTACCAACCCAAGACCTTCTTTTTAGACCTCAAAATATTTTCTTAAAAAATATTTAATGGGCTGGGCGGTGGTGGCACACGCCTTTAATCCCAGCACTCGGGAGGCAGAGGCAGG
>JAQHUG010000096.1:3306740-3326758 GCA_028555095.1 Dicrostonyx torquatus
AAAGACACTTAAGGAAATGTTCAACATCCTTAGCCACTAGGGAAATGCAAAACAAAAGAACTCTGAGATACCATCTCACATCAGTCAGAATGGCTAAGATCAAAAACACCAATCATATCTTATGCTGGAGAGGTTGTGGAGTAAGGGGAACACTGCTCCATTGCTGGTGGGAATGCAAACTTGTACAATGGATCTGGAAATCTATATGGAGGTTTCTCAAAAAATTGGGAATCAGCCTACCACAAGACCCAGCAATACCACTCTTGGGCATATGCCCAAAGGATGCTCAACCATACTATAAGGGCATTTGTTCAACTATGTTTATAGCAGCAGTATCTGTAATAGCCTGAATTTAGAAACAATGTAGATGCTGGTCAACTGACAAATGGATAAAGAAAATGTGGTACATTTACACAATGAAATACTACTCAGTTTTAAAAATCAACAACGTCTTGAAATTTGTATGAAAATGTTGGAAACTAGTAGAAACCATCCTCAGTGACGTAACCCAGACCCAGAAAGTTGAGCATGGTATGTATGTGGTTATAGGTTAACACTAGCTGTAAAGCAAAGGAGAAGGAGCCTTTAGTTCATGACCCCAGAGAAGCTAAGTAACAAGGAGAAACCTAACTGAAACATACATAGATCTCCCAGGGAAGAGGAAATAGATAAGATATCCTGAGAATATGGAGAGCATGGGAGTAGGGGGAGAAGGGAAGGCAGGAGGGAAGGAAAAGGGGAGAAGGTAGGGGGGAGGAGTACTAGGGTGAATAGGATGATTGAGGTTGGGGAAGGACAGAGAATGAACAAGGAAAGAGATATCTTGATTGAGGAAGACACGGCTAGCAAGAAACCTGGCACTAGAGAAATTTCCAGGAATCCACAAGGATGACCCCTGCTAAGACTCTAAGCAATATTGGAGAGATTGTCTGAACTGACCTTGCTCTGTAGTCAGGCTGATGAATATCTGAAATGTCACTATAGAACCTACATTCAGCAACTGGAAGGAGATGCAGAGAACTACAGGGGAGCATTGGGCTGAGCTTCCAAAGTCCAGTCGAAGAGATGACTTGAGTTCTTTATGTATGAGCAAAGAGGTCAAAACCACAATGGGAATTCCCACTGAAACAACTTATCTGAGCTAATGGAAGCCTTCCAACTTCAGCCGGACAGCGAGATATCCAGCATAGAACCAAACTAGGCCCCCTGAATGTGGGTGACAGTTGTACGACTGGGGCAGACTCTAGGGCCACTGGCAGTGAGACCAGGATATATCCCTACTGCTTGTTTTGGAATTTTGGGGCCCATTCTCTGCGGAGGGATACCTTGCTCAGCCCTGATACAGGGAGGAGTTCCTTGATCCTGCCTCAAAGCCTTGTGCTAGACTTTGTTGACTCCCCATGGGAAGCCTTGCCCTCTCTAAGGAGTGGATGTGGGTGGGGGTAGTGTGGGTGTAGGCAGGGTCGTGGTGGGGTGAAGGAGAAGAGAGCAGAAAAAGCAGAGACTGGGAAATGGATTTGGCATCCAAAATGAGAAAATATATTTTTAAGTAAATTTAAAAAAATGGTAAAATAAAAAAAAAATCTAACTTAAGAAATTAGCTTGAGAAGAGAGTACAAATAGTTTGTCATACTAATAGGATCAACTACCTTAACTTTCAAAGTTCTCTCCCTGTTCACTCCTTTTCCTAATTACAGTACTGAACATTTCATGAGAGAGTTGTGTTTATTGATGCTTTAGGGACAGGGGATTAAATCTGCATGAAATCATCACATTTCCCTGGATGTCACCATGAAATTGGCACTTTCCCCTGGAAATTTCCATGAAATTACAAAATTATTTCATCTTTGTCTCTGGATATCTTGCTTGAAAATAAAAATGAGTTTGAGCCACCTTTCTTGGTGCTCAGGTTTTTTGTAAGTTCCTGATTATGACTCTGTTAACTAAGCCATAGGTGAAAAATGCATATACTTTATGTGAAATAATTTAAAGGTGAGTAACATTAAATGTCTCAGATCAATAATTAAAATTTTAATGTAATGTGTGTCTTTTTCCTGAGGGTACCAGATTATGGCATGGGCAAATTATTTACCTTTGCCAGTTTTACAGTTAATAGTAATCGTTGTCACCAAACAATCCATATGAATTTTATCAAGATAGTCTAAATTAGTGAAAAAAGCAGAATGGAGAGTAATTTCTCTTGAATTGCCTTTAAGAATGGTCGTCCAAATGTGCCTTAAAATAGATGCTTCTACTACAAACACATATAACCGTATAGATTTTTTTCTTTCAAAATAATATGACAAGGCGTCCTTGTAAAGCTCTCAATTCTCCTCTCTCTTCCTCTGGATTATTGAGATTATAGATGCATATCATTAGGCAGAACCCACAACAACTTTGAAATATATTTTTATTAATCTCAATAAATTTGGAATGAGAAATATTTTATTTTGGGAGAGTCCAGTGTGTCCTTAAACTTGCTTGTAGAAGGGCCACAGATGACCTGCAAAACCTGACTATTCTGTCTTCATCTCCCCAGTACCAGTATTTCAGGTATTCACTATCACATTGGATTACACAAAGCTGGACATCAAGCCCAAGGCTTTATGCATATTAGGCAAAAACTATACCAACTGAGCTACATCTCCATCTCTGGAAATCTTTGAATATTTTTTCTTCCAAGTTACGATGATATTCTAAGCCCCTGAGGCTTATGAATCACCAGGCCCCTCCCCTTAGCACCTCTATCTGCCTGGTTCCACCCACAAAATACTTTAATTGACCTAACTGCTGGACCCTGCCACCACCCTATGGAGTAAAAAGACCATTCTCTAGACATGAAATCCCTCCAATCTCCACCCAGGTAAACTCTACCCTGAAAATTTCTACCTGCCGAGTGGTGGTGGCTCACTCCTTTAATCCCAGCACTTGGGAGGCAGAGGCAAGTGGATTTTTTTGGGTTCGACACCAGCCTGGTCTATAAGAGCTAATTCCAGGACAGGCTACAAAGCTACAGAGAAACTCTGTCTTGAAAAAATCTAAAAAAAAGTTCCACAAAGAAAACTGCATAAATGCTCTATATCATCTCCAGTTTACTGCTGTTTCTCACCCTAACGGAAGCAGCTACCTTGGGTTTGTTCTCTCCCAAGAAATCTCTTGTGTGATTTTGGTTGTGTGGTATAACTTTGTGGTATTCCTTGGCTCCCGGATGCCAGGATACTTTTCCATCCAAACTGTAATGCTTACACGTATCACCACCCTTGATACCCAGTTTCTAAATTTGACTTTTGATAACTTTTTTTGTAGGAAAAGAAATTACTATACCATTACTTCAGGCTTGGGATATGATTGATTGAAGCCATTGCAGGTGAGTTAAAGGCACCCCGTAGCATGTCTAGGAACATGTTTTAAGTGTGCTATGTGAGGTTTTGAAATTGTGTGTTTTTCTTTATGTAATAGAACTGGCAATTCTGAGGTATGGAACTAAATTATGAACAAAAGAACTTCATTGCTTCTGTATATTTTCTAAGTTCTGTAACAAAACAAGTAAAGAAAAATTACAGGCACCGACAATAAAGTTGCAACATGAGTGAGCAGCAACTGGTAATTCTTTTATACTAATTCACTGACTGTGGGGATTGGTTAGTGAATCAAATTTTATCCTAATTCTCTGCAATCAAATAAAATGTGAGGTTATTTAAGCTGGTGAAAAATGCAGAAAATGAGGTTTTACTGATATTAATGTTCTCATTTTTTGTTATACAAGTAAAATATGAAATGTTATGCTACTCTTCATCTTGTTTGTTTAGAATTGTGTCACAATCATTCTTGACATGCAATATCTTAACATAATCAAATTAACCTGGTCAAACACAGCATAGAATCAATGGTAAAATGGTCTGTTTTGAGCTATTCTCTTTAAAGTATAGGAAATCTTCTAGGCTTCAAAACTTAGAGAATGATGATCCAAATGTATGGGTTTTAAAGGCTCATCTCTTGTTGTAGAGTGGCATCTCTACCCCTTTCTGAATCAGAAGTAGGTACTAAATAATTGTTTACTTCATAAATAATTCAATAAGTGATTTGTTTCCTGTTGTAATGTTAATATTTATTTAGGGTTAGCTCTATTTCAAGAACTGTTCCGTGTAATTTTACCTATAGAAGATTATAGGGTGCTCTCTACAAACTGTCAAGCAAGGATCCTTTGCTAAAGGAAACACCCACATAACTTACTGAATATGGAGATCTCGAACTGGTGCCTATGTAGTGCCTTTACCTTCCAGCATCTTTGGTACAGGAACATATTGTCCACACATTCAAAGGAGAAATGTGAAAACAAGCTTTGTTTTATCTTTTATTTTGTTTGATTAAAAAAAAGAATAAATTAATTGAAACCTAGTCACTAGGGTAAAGGTCAAGAAATGAACTGTCACTTAGACCTGCTGGGAGAGGGGAAATAAGTTTTCTCCAATAGAGTAATACTAGGTATATCAACCATACAGACCAGGCTTCATCACTACCCCTTTATCTACAATGGTGTACTGCCTTCAATATATGCTAGGCAGTGATAGCACAAAGCTTATGGGAGTAAACAAGCAAACAAGATAGAACCCATATCCAATCCTGTTTAGGTAACCAAGATCCTGAGACTGGATAGCCCAGGAATCTAGGGTAAAACAAAATAATACTGGTATAAAAAATGTAGTGAAAAAATTACTCCTGACAATATCTTGCTATACTCATAGATCTTGATCATAGGTCTTGTTCTGCCATTATGATAGATACTTCTCTTTGTGTCAGATGGAAAGAAATAGAGAGAACCACAGCCAGATGATATGTAGAGAATAAGAGACTCTGGAGTACTCAGCTATAAATGGGATGTCTCCATTAAATCCCTCAGATTTCAGAAAATAATGTGGAAGAGAAGGCAGAAAAGTCTGCAAGGGCCAGAAGGGATGGACAACACGAAAAATGAGACCCCCTAAATCAACATGAACTCATATGAAGTACCAAGGACAGGGCCTGCATGGCTGTCACCAGATCCTCTGTGTATGTGCTATGGCATTCAGTTTAGTGGTGTTTATAGGTTTTCTGAGTGCGCGAATGGGTGAGTTTCTGATTTTTGTGCCTTCAGTTGGGCTTCACAAAAAGGAAGCTTGCATTGGTTTGTCTTGTCCAAATTCAGTGTGACAGCTTTGTTTTATCCTATTATATTTTATTTTGTTATATTTAAAAAATGAATAAATGAATTGAAACCTAGTCACTAGGGTAAAGGTTAAGAAATGAACTGTCACTTAGACCTGCTTGGAAAGGGGAAATCAGTCTTCTCCAATAGGGTAATACTAGGTATATCAACCACTCCAGACCAGGTTTCATCTCACATTCAGGGAATAATGGACCAACATATATTGGAATCTACAGGTTGTGTGTGTGTGTGTGTGTGTGTATGTGTGTGTGTGTGTCTTCATGTGTGCATGCATGCTTTCATTTGGTATAACTTGGTGTTTTTTAATTTTTGATTTTTCTTTTAGGAAGTTACATTATTTTGTTTTCTTAGTTTTGGGAGGTTTTTGCTGTATTGAGTATGGAGGATCTGGAAGGATTTGGGGGAGTGGAAAAATATGATCAATTTAAAAATTATTTTAAATGAAAAAACACAATTAAAAATTTCATGTAGATAATTTATCTCTATTTAAAGTTTTTAAATTTTTGAGATTATAAAATCATTTACCCCTACATCTTTCTTCATCCAAAACCTTCCATGTATGCTTTCCTGATGTCTTTCCAATTCAGCCCTCTTTTCTCATTAATTGTCTCATAAATATATATTTATATAATATTATTAAGACTATTATGTATTGCTAAACATAATCTGTTCATGGAGTATAATATTAATATACATATGTTTACTGCTACTCAACTCATAATAGATAATTTGGATATAGTATAAATGTCCTTCAATTGATGAATGGATAAAACGTGGTATATATACATCACAAAATCTATTCATCAGTAAAGAAAAACTAAATCATAAAATTTTCTGGCAAATGTATGGAATCAGAAAAATTAAATAACCTAGATCAAGAAAGGCAAACATTGCATGTTCTCTGTCATTGGAGGTTTGTAGCTCTAAATCATCAGATATGAGTACAGAGCCTGACATAACAGAAACTAGGAATAGTTGAGTAATCTAAGGTGGGGATGGATCTGGTAAGTTTTGATAGTACTCTGAAGAAAGAATATTTGAATCCAGGTAAATACGTGTACAGTTCAAGCTGTTTTTAATTCTTAATTGTCTTTCAAACTGGTGAACTATAAGTGTTAATCCCCTATTTTAAGCCATACAGTACAAAAATATAATAAAGAGCCTAATGTAATGGAGCTGCAATAGGGAAGAAAATAAAGATTATGTTTTTAGTTGACAGCAAAGGAAAGAAGTGACAGAAGGAGTAAGGTGTCGGAGGCCAAGAAAAAAGAATCCTAACAAAATGTGAAGCCCAATTGTCTGTTACTCATGGTGAGTCTTGAACACAAATTCTGCTGATATTAAAACAGTGGCTTTAGTGGCTTTGTGTATAGAATGTGTAACCTAAAATATCCAGATAGAGACAGATTTGGAAATGTACTATTTCCCTGGGCTGAGGACTTGATACATGAAATAAACATTGCACTGAGAGGAACAGGCACTGAAATGAGTGTTAGACCCCATTGCCCTTGTTCATCTGCGGAAATAACTCCAACTCTCAGAAACTCTCCTAATGAGTAAAAGAGAAAAGACTTGGTCTTGTTTTGGCACCAGCAAGCACAACTCTGTCACATCAGAACTGAATTGTATGAACAGTAATCTTTGTAGATTCCACAGTTCACACAGTCTACTGTGTGATGGTTCCTTAATTTTTTCACTAAGCATCACATTGAAAAAGAAATTACTAGAAAGAAGTCCAGCCTGATTAGAGCGAATAATTTTTGTACACATTCTAGGATTTGATTTACTGATATTTTCAGCCGTTTCTATGGGAGATGTGACTCATTGTTTTCATTTTGGGGATGTCTTTATCCGATTGTAGTCTCAGGACAGTGGTGGCCCTAAAAAACGAATTAGGAAGTCTTCTGCCCATTTGTGCTTCTCAGAAGAGTTTGTATGAAGTTACCACTAGTTCCCTCCTCCTGTGTAGAAAAATTGAACTGTGAAAATTAGTGGTTGCATGTGTTCTGCTTTGAAATGTTTTTAATTAGTGGCTTCAATTGTTTACTAATGCAAAGATTCAGACAATTTATTTCTCACTTTGTGAATTCTCCATTCTTTTCTAATATTGGAAATTTGTCTTCTCTCCTTTGTTTCCTCCTTCTCCACCATTTCTCTCCCTTCAAGTTCTTTCCACCTTGTTCTTACCCATTTGTCTTCTTACACTTCCCCATCTCATTCTCCTTTTTATGGTTCCCTAATGACAGAATTATTAATTTCATTAATTTTATAAAACAACAAAATTTAGTGACTTTACTTTCTCTACTATTTTTTTTCAGTTGAATTGACTATTGTTTGGTTTCTTCTGCTTTCTCTAATATTTTTATATTATTTTGAGATTATAATAGAATTACATCATTTTCCTATTCCCTTTCCTCATTCCCAACCCTTTCCACTCAGTTTCCAATTCATGGTCTCTTTTACTTTTTTCACTAATTATATATATATATATATAATATTATGTATACATGATGCAATAATATATATACATATTTGAAACAATTATACTTAGGAATACATGCATTGTAATATGGAATATATATTATGTATGGGTATACTATATACATTAGGAATATATATTATATACATTACTAAAAATATATATTCCAGGTATAACCTGTTCTGCTTACTCTGTTCTTAAATTCAACCTTTTTCTCTACATTTATAAGGCAGATAAGTATCTGCCTTATATTTTTCTAATATGTGTACTTATTGCTATAACTTTCTACCTATGTCTCATTTTTCTTATACTCATACGTTTTAATATAGTAATTTTCTTTAATTTTATTTAAATTATCTCTAACTTTTCTTGAAACTTAAAAGAACATATTTGTCGAGGCAATATTATATTAGTTTTTAAACCATGTGCTTATTTCCTCACAGAACTCAAATATTCATTTTGATGCAAGGTAACTGGGTTATATTTGAGTAAACTATTGTTCCTTTAAATATATATCATTATCTCATACATGTGTGAGAGTTTGGGATATCTTTTGTATGTGCACACATGCCACAATGCATGTGTGGAATTGAGAAGATAAGTCTGTGGAGTCCTTCTGTCCTTCAACCTATGTGGGTGTCAGATCACTAAACTTATTCTGAAGTGTCTCTCTGTGCTGAGCCACATTACCAGTCCTGTGAATACTTTTCTAAGATTGTTTTCTTTTTTTATATATTGACACAAATTATATGCCCTGAGATCAACTGGAGAGATTACTTTCATTAATTTATCATAAGTAAGTAAAGTTAAATAAAAATCAAACATGGACTTCATCACTCATACTAAATGTATAAGTAGTTCTACAGATAAAATCAGGGGAAATTGTTATGTATTCAAGTCTTAAGAGTCGTGTAGGCTTGGTGAGGTGGTGTTTATGTTTCCAAAGTTTGGGATTTGAAATCTTCAATTTATATGTTTTTTTTTTGACATTTGTCTTTGGAATTAATGCAGATGCAAAAACAGTGACAAGAGACTTGAACATCACCTGATCAGATCTTCTCTTTACAGAACAGAAATGTGCAACTTTCCTCTTTCTATATGATCACAGCAGTCTGCATTGAAAGAACAGAATATTAAAATTGGCTTTTATTTGCCTGATTCTGTCCAAATTAAAACTCATCTAATGATGGCAAAATTATGTTGTCAGAATTGCATACCCAACAAATACATTTCCCTTTCTATATAGACAATGGTTATCAACATAAAATGTTCTTTGAGAATTTCAGTAAAGAATTCAAATTTAAAATATTATGGTATATGTGTCTGTAAACAGAATGTGTATATGTATAATTCTGTGTAGACAATCTAAAATTATATGAAACCTGTCTACCCCGTGTAAATGTACTGTTATTTATTATCTTGTTATTATAAAGAAGAAAATTAGAGTCAGCGAGCTGGACTCAACTTGCTTAAGGTCACTAAGAACTTAGTAAGTTTTGGTTTAAATTAAAATTTAACACATAATTTTTACAGACCTTGTATTGTCAATCATTTTTTTCAAGGTAAATATTTTAACTTTATTATTGTTTAGTTGACCCTGTGATAAACACATGAACAATAAACAAACTACACATGAACACAAGCAAATTTGGGGAAGTGAAGAAATATTTACAAGATCTTAAATGCAATTTGAGGCAGCAATCTGAGGCAGCAGTCTGAAGCAGTCAGTCCGAGGACACAGTCTGAGGAGGTGGGCCGAGTACAGGATCACCCTTTCAGTCGGCAGATTTGGTAGAGGTAAAAGATCTCTCTAGTGACTGGCTGTACTAGTACTAGTATCTCTGTACTTTCTCCTCTAATATCTGACTCTGGGTTTTTATTAAGAACAATTAGAATTCATGCTGCACACCCTTGAGACAGAGAAGCCTGACTATTTGACTTTTTTCAACACATTTTAGCTGTGTTTTGTTGTGAAAAATATGTGAAACCACAGAGGACATTGCCCTCTGATTACTTTGAGGAACACTTCCTGGTCTTCATAACATCTGTTCTACTCTCCATTTTTTCAGTATTTGTTTGCCGTGACTTGGGTATCAGAAAAACATATTGTTCTTGACAGAAGCCAAGGAATGTGATACCATTGGCACTTATGTGTATTTTTGTTTTGAGATACAATAGTTAGATGCTATAACGGCATTCATATGCTAATCTATGAAACAATTAATTGCAAAAGGAAATCTTTCTAAATGATTACCATTTTGTGTGAATTTTAAAATCTCTTTAATGCAATGATATTTACTATTTTGACTTTAACATACAATACCCAGGTTCTTTAATTCCATTTGTAATGTTTGGAATAGTCACTAATGGTTATTCTGTCTTCCAGGCAACCCTAGTACTCTTTCTCCCTTACTTGAATTTCAAATTATATTATTAGCAGAATAATAGCTAGTGCTTGAATTAAGACAACATTCAAATCCTAAAATGAAACATCACTTTCAAAGGAGCATTATTTTGAAGGTTTTAGTGTTTGTGTGCTGTATTACTGATGGAAACATATTTATAGGTTTTCTAGATCCTAATTTTATTGAATAATGGGATTTTAATATTTCTTTCTGCCCCACACTTCCAACCTATTGAAAAATTATATAATTTGAGATGTACAAAATAATCTGTCATGTTATGAATCCCAAATCTCTAATATTTCCAGCATTAGAAATTGGCTTTGTTAACTGCCTCTACTGAGGTAAGTGTAATATACTGTATTGCTTCTATTGTGACATTTTCATGCATGAATATAACATCCTTTGAATTTGGTCACCTCCACTACCTTATTTTGTCCATCTATTTTTTTTCCTATTCATTTTTTCATGTATGGACACCTCATTTTTAAAAGGTCTAAGTTCTTCATCTGAGGAAAAGCTTCTGATATTTGATACTTTACTTTTGGTTTATTTTCTTCAAATAATAATTTCCAGTTGTAGCCATTTTCCTGCAAAGGCAGATTTTTTCTTCCTTCTTAAAACTCTTTTGATTTTTTTTATTTTGTGTGTATTTTCTTTACCTGTAAGTATATCTGGACAGTGTGTGTGTACCTACTGCCTGTAGAAGTCAAAGTAGGCTTCCTGGTACCCTGGAACTGGAGCTACAGACAGTTGTGAGAAGATGGAGGAAATAGAGACCCAAGCCAGACATTTTGCCGAGTAAAAGACCTCGAACCACTCAGACCTAAATGGGGTCTCTATATCAAATCCCTTTCCTCCTCCCCTCTGAACTCATGGATCCCTGGGAAAAAGAAGACAGAATAGTGAGTATTACAGAAGTGTAATATAGTCAGTGGACATGGTGGACACCAAGAAAACAAGGCCCCTCAAGTCAACATGACTAAAGCTGAACAAATTCATGGAGACTGAGGCAGCGTGCACAGGGCCTGCACAGGTCTGAGCTATGGCTCCTAGTTTACTGTTTTTAAGGGATTCCAGGAAGTGAAAATGAGTTGGTCTCTGATTCTTGTGTCTTCTCTTGGTATTCTTTCTTCTTTTTTTTTTTAAATTATTTTTTTCTATTCTGATGATAGTTTTTGTTTTTTATTATAGTTTATTTTATTATTGTTATCCCTTTTATGGCTGTCTGTTTTTTTTTTTTAATGAGAGACAGAAAGGAATTGAATTTGAATGAGAGGAGAAACTGGGAGGATTAGAGAGAAGGGGAAGCATAATAAGGCTATATTATGTAAGAAAAGTTCTATTTTCAATAAAAGGAAAATAAAAAGAAATATTCAGTTATATAAATAGGGTAGCAAACAGATTAGCTTTGAATAACTTGTAGTTCTTGAACCTACAGATGAATCCCACTTCACTCCAACGTATGAATAAAAACGGAAAAACCATATAACCATATAAAGGCATGTCAAATGACATAAGAATGACTTCAGTGGCCAAAGATTTAAGGGTTTAAACAACAGTAGAATACTATTGTGACTGAACAGATGTCTCAGAGATTAAAAGTACTTTCTGCTCTTGTAAAGGACCAGGACTCAGTTACCAGTGTCTCACCCTGTGTGTAAATCCAGTTTTAGGGAATCCAAAGACTTTTCTTGACTTCTGTGGTCATCAGTCACACACAAGGTGCATACATACATTTAGAAAAACACCCATGCACATAAAATAACACATCTTTAACAAAATTAAAAATTACAAAGTAATATTCCCATGTCCATAATAATAGAGGTTTATATAATAAATAAACAAATGTGGAAGAATAGATAAAGTTAAATATAAAAGTTTTCAAAATAATGTATACAGAAAAAAGTAACTGTACCACAGAGTAACATTATGTATTATCTAGGAGCAGAAAAGGTATGTGTACCATAAAATGGGCATTTGACTGCTAATTAGCCTGCACTCTAGAGGGGAATACACATGATAATTTTTACTGTAACTGCAACATACAGAAGTATAGTCACTACAGGAAGTGAGAAACTGTTCTGTTCTCTGACCTGTGTGCCCTGACACATATATGTGTGCCTTTTCCTCAAAACAGTCAACGGAGGGAATATACCATTCCTTGAAGAAGATAAAACAGAGAAATTATCACTACATAAACATAAGTATACTTCATAAACAGTTACAAAACTTCTTTAAATCCCACAATACAGAATAATCCTGACTGCTTCTGCCTTGGCATAGCACAATCCAGTGTCCCTTTGGAATGGTTGCCTAGCTAACTTTTGCTTCTACTGCTTAGATTTAAAAAAAAATCTGGATAAATTCCTTCCTCCAGTAAACCAAAAACAGAGGAATCCCCACAATATTGACATATCTCTGTCAATCTTACGGCTCCTTTAATACTAAGTAATTACTTGTGATGTGTGAATGCACATGACTATCTTAGTGCATAGTGGTGACTGCATTTTTCCTTGGAATTGTAGCCATTCTATTTGAAGTAACATGTTATTCTTCCAATGGAGACAGACAAGTAAGTGTGGCTTTAGGAATCAGCCTTACTACATGAAATCTCATACCATGAGTGAACATGACTCACCTAGAAAACTATGGCCTAGCTGCTACTGATGAAAGAGACTTATTGATTCTGGCAATTTATGTGCCATTTAAATTTGCATATGCTTATTTCTTGGACTTTATTTCACTTTCTTTAAATTGTTTACCAATATGGGAAAAGAAGAGACAAATTGAGAATTCTTCTTCCTAATTTGGCTAAAATATTATTTGGCTAAAATAATAAAATCATCTTTCTTTCTCCTATACTCTTTCTCTCTCTCTGTCTCTGTCTGTCTGTATGTCTGCCTCTCTCTCTCTCTTTGTGTGTGTGTGTGTGTGTGTGTGTGTGTGTGTGTGTACAGTGTACAGGTGCCTGAGAAGAGGGAATTGAATGCCTTGTAGATAGAGTTACAGGTGGTCATAAACCATCCAATATGGGTGCTGGTAACAAATTCAGGTCCTCTGCAAGAACAGTATGTGCTTCTATATGTTGAGACAACTCTCCAGCACTTCTTTTTTGAGACATATTAATTTTTGAATTACTGCATTACATTTTATTTATTTTCCAATACATGTCATGCTAACTCTTAGCAACTTAGGTGGGTAGAGGAAAAAGAAGTGGCTTAAAAACACTAAAGCCTGCATGACATGAAGCCTAGCCATTGTGTAACATGGCAGCCACTGCTTCATCCACAGGAGGGATTATTTAAATTAAGATGAAAAAGTGTTCAGTCATTTAGGGGATGATGGGTAATGATAATGAGTAAATACTTGTAGCCCATCAGTTGCTAGCTGCCTGTTTTGTCCTGATAGCCTCGCTCTTGTATGCCTTGAGGGTTAGCATTTCTAAATGATGGAATGTCTATCAAAGTACACTTCTCAAACTGAAGCTCTTGAAACTATGCTTCTTGAACACTGTGTGACATAAGGAATCCTGCCATTTTATTAATGGTCAGGACAATTCTTAAGGCAGTAATTCCCTCCCCCCAAAGAAATCCCATCAAATGAAATCCCATCAAACAGGAAGGCACAAACATCTCCACTTGAAAATAAGAAAATTTTCTTTCTTTTCTTGCTTTCTTTGTGTGTGTGTGCGCGTGTGTGTGTGTGTTGCTATTAAACCCAGCATGGGAGACAATCTGAACCAGGATCTTCATCAATCAGATTAACTACTTCCCAAGATGAAAACAGACGAGGCACAGTGTGAGGCTGAACGGATATTTATCAAAAGCCATATTAATAACCACGTTCTGCTTTTTCTGACAGTTCCATCCGAGGCTCCATGTTTAACATTTGAGTATCATATGTTTTTGTCAAGATGAGGCTGCTAAAAACATCAACTAATTCTTTTGAAGTACAGTTCAGAAAGGTAATAAGGTAACCAGTCCCTAAGGCCACAGCTAGTCGTGGTAAGCAACATTCTAGAGGTAAGCAGTTAGTTAACTTGGAGAAAATTAAAAGGACAATGTTCTTTTGAGATTATCTGGGAACAAGTTCTGATAGATTTTACAGCAGCCATAGTTAGTATTCAGTTACATGTGTTTAGTTCTGATAGATTCTACAGCAGCCACAGTTAGTATTCAGTTACATGTGTTTAGTTCTGATAGATTCTACAGCAGCCACAGTTAGTATTCAGTTACATGTGTTAGCCACAAATGCACCGTGTTCCATCTATGTGCATTATTGCCTACCTAACTCGCATAGACCTCATTTACACACTAACAAAAAAGGAATGAATTCATTAATTTGCTTTATCTAAATGGGCTGGAAATTGGGCAAAATTAAACTTAGAAAAATAATGAGAAGAATTTTATATTATTAAGATTATCAATCACACTTAAGTGTTTGAGAAAATTAATTTGGTGGCTTAAGAAAAAAAAATACCAGGTCACGGAAATTAACATTTCAAGTCCTGCAACTTAGAGTATTGAAGACATTTGTACCTCACGACTTCAAGAAGTAGGGTACATATATTCAGAGATGTGTTCTGCCATCTTTACTCCATGCAGGACACAACACAGGCACAACTTATGCAACTCTCATTTCAATGATGTCGCATCAGAAACTCACAGTCAAACAGACCACAAATAAACTCAAAGGTCCTTTTGTGTAAGCCAGATGTCAAGCTAAAGTGAGACATAAAATGGGATATTGGAACAAGACTAGCATGTGTTGGTTTAGGCTCATCTCATATGGGGCATCTCTTCAGACTGGAGGTATACACCCTATGAATAATTTAGAAAGACCTCTACCTGTGTTACTTGGATCTTCTCTGTCTGTTTATAGTGGTCTAAGTTTAACAAAATCCAACCTGTTTTGTAAATATATGGATGAGATGGTGTGCTTTGTAAATACTTTACCAAATTACCGAGTGCTGGGAAGTAACTTGACTTGGAGTAAAAACTTTCTTCTTGAGGGACGGGGTTGGTTGTTGCAACCCTAATGTTGAATGTAAGGTACTTGCTTTACTCTGATGTCCAGTGAATTACGGCTCTCAATTACTGGTTGCCTATGCTGAAGATGTGGAACATAACCATCTTGTTTTTGCTTTTTGAATCTCTGCACTTTGTTTCCATTACTTTGCTTCCACTGCCAATTCTTACACAAGTCAATTATTTTGTTATCTGATTTATTGGAGAGAAACATGGAGCCAGTGATACTTCATTAATTTATGAGCAGTAGAATTACTGCTACAGGAGTTTTATGATTAACTCCATCCTTTGCCAGCTAGGATTTCAGAGAACTTAGAACTACTGATTTCTTCATGAATGCATCTCATCCCCAAACTGATGTGTTCAAATTGAAACATGTGTTTGATGCCATTAAGGAGCTTGCATGATAGAAGGACTCTGCCCTCACAGACATGATTAGTGAACAAAGGACTGGGCACCTCTGTTTTTTTTTTCTCATGTGACATATGAGGGTGCAGCATTTGCTCCTTCCTCCCTGTTGAAGACACTAATAAAATGGCATCTCTGAGAACTGGGCCTTCAAAAGACATTGAACTCTCCTGTAGCTTAGACATAGATTTTATACCTTTTAGAACTGCATTGCTTACAGAGTATCTATTCTAAAATACTTTGTTTTAGTAATTCTGGTGTATTTGGTGGTTAGCCCCTCCGTTCCCTGGATAAGTGCTAATGAAGTAAGGAGTGTATGTCCTTTGGAAGAACTGATAACCTTTAGTGATAATTCAGAGGAATTTGAAGCATGATAAGCAGACCAGTTTCAAACCTCAGGTATTTTTGAAATCACACCTTTGAAAATAGATGTTTTAATCATAAACTCCCCCATTGTTATAAACCTTTAAAACATTTCAAATATGGCATGCAATTCCCTTCTCATAACCAAGATGAAACATTTATTGAGCACCTGAAATGTGTTTGTCACAGTGGAGGGTAGAAGGTGAGCCCGGGGAGAAGCCGGGCTGTCTGGAAACAGCTGACCCTATTTTAACTATAGAGCCGTAAGCCCCTGTGATGACAGAGTGAGCTCAGAGGAGAGAGCTCAGAGTCAGAAGAGAGAAAAGGCGTGGTGCTCCACTCTGCCCAGAAAATCAGAGTCAAAGAACTGACACTTTACAAAGGCAACTATCCAGTTCATTTTCAATCCTATTGTACATAGATACCTTAATACCGTGGTGTCCTCTGTTTCCCGGGCCTTACTCCTTCCACTTTCTTTTCCACAAAGTTCCTTGAGCTCGAAGGGGAGGGCTATGATGGAGAAACTCCACTTAGGGTTGAGTGTTCCAAGGCCTCTCTCACTGCGTATTTTCTGGCTGTGGGACTCTGTATTTGATCTTATCTGCTGCAGGCAGAAACTGCTATGAAGATGGCTGAGGTATGAATATAACAAAATGGTGTTATCGGATATTTTATTTCTACCTTCCTTAAACAGTTGCGTTTGGTTTTACCCTAGGTCCCTGGTCTATCTAGTTTTAGGTTCTTAGCCACCCAAAGAGTGTTGAATATGGTTCCATCTTATGGAGTGGGCCTTAAATCCAATCAGATATTGGTTGATTACTCCTATAGCTTTGTGCCACTATTCCACCAGCATATGTTGGAGGCGGGTCACCATTGAAGAACAAAGGGTTTGTAGCTTAGTTAGTGTCTAACTTTCTCCTTTGGTTTGTAAAGACCATACTCTAGTGCCATGAGTATAGATCACACAGACGAAGGCTCTACAAACTCACCAGGTCTACTTCTCCATGTTCAACATGTGAAGGTGTTTTCTTCAGCAGTGTGGCTTTACTGTCAGTTTGTGGAGAGCCACCAAGACCTTGACAATAGCCTGGGTTGTGTTAGGATTCATCTGCCACCCCTTTAATTGGTTCTTATAATGTTAATTTGGGGCAGAAATATATATATACATATATAAATAAATATGTGTGTAAGATTATATCATATAACATACATCATATAGTCCATATATTACATATAATATATAACATGGATGATATGCTATATATGATTTTATATATCCTGTAGAAGGTACATGTAAAAATTACATAAAATACATGATTTTACATATATACTATATATTATGTATATTATCTTACTTGTATATAATATATTTTTTTTATCAAGAACCTCTTTTGAATCTTATTTGCCTAATACATTTCTTTGTTGGAACTTATTTTAAGTTTTTATTCTTGCAGGTTTATGCTACTTTTCTTTTTTTTCTTTATTGTTAAAAGAAAAATTTACACTTCCTCTCCTTGTCCCAGGCCCTCCCACTAACCCACTCCCCCACCTTCCTCCCCCTGCTTCCTTAAGAGGGGGCAGGATACCCTGCCCTGAGGGAAGCCCAAGGCCCTCACCCCTCCATCCCGGTCTAAGAAGGTGTGCACCCATATAGGATAGGTTCCCAAAAAGCCAATACATGCAGAAGAGATAGGTCCCAGTGCCATTATCATTGGCTTCTCAGTCAGTCCCCATTGGCAGTCACATTCAGAGAGTCCGGTTTGGTCATATGCTCATTCAGTCCTGGTCCAGCTGGATTTGATGAGCTCCCATTAGATCAGGCACACTGTCTCAGTTGGTGGGCCAGTCCCTCGCTGTCCTGACTTCCTTGCTCATCTTCTCCCACCTTCTGCTCTTCGACTGGACCTTGGGAGCTCAGTCCCTTGCTCTGATGTGAATGTGGGTCTCTGCCTCTATCTCCATCCAACGTGCGAAATTTCTATGGTGATCAAGATATTCATCAATGTAACTATGGCACTGAACCTGATAGAAGAGAAAGTGGGAAGTAGCCTGCAATACATGGGCACAGGAGACCACTGCCTATGTAAAACCCAAGTGGCAAGGTCAGTTCAGGCACCCCCTCCTCTGCTGCCCAACTACCTAGCTGGGGACATCCCTGGGAACACCTGGGGGTGGTGGAGGGTAGAGATAGAGGAAGGGTAGATATTGGAGAAGGGAATAAGATATCTACATTAAGGGAGTCGTTTTAAGATTGGCAAGAGACTTGGCTCTAGAGGGGATCCCAGGTGTTTACAAAATGGAGTAAAAAAATTCTTTTCAAGATAAAATGAGGACATCAGAGTTGGCCCTAACTCAACATGACTGTGTTTCTACAATAAGTTACAGAGTCTCAAATATCTGCTAAGGGAAGACCATGTGAAAACTCAGGAATAAGATGACCATCTTTAGGGACTGTTAAGAGGCTTAGGAATAAGGCGGCCTTGCCAACACCCTGTTTTGAATTCTATCCTGCAGAATCTCCATTGTTTAAATCACCCAATTTGTACCAAACTACAGCATCACAAGAACAAACAAGTTATTACAACAAAGTTAGGGTGTGACTTTGTTTTCTTTTGTTTCTATTATTGTTCAGATGAGTTCCTTCAAGCATTGTTTATTTAATAACACATTAGGTGGTTTTTTTTAGAAATGACCTAAATCATATTCTAAATCTATGCAGTGTGATTTTATGCAGGTTATATGTGCATAAACTTATACATATGTGTTTCATACTCCATTTTCATTTATATGGTAATTCTTGTTTATTAAATTGCAGTGTAAAGACAGAGATTCTTCCACATTTATTTTCCTCCTTTTTATATCCTTTATATGTCAAAGGAACTATAAAATTATGTTTTTCATATTCCTCATGAAATTTCAGTATTTATCTTGAAGTGGACTAAATTGAATTCTTAGTTTCATTAGAAAAGAGTAAACATTGTAGAATATAGATGAAATGAAAATAAAGACAGGGGATTTGGGGGGCACAAGAGTTCAAGTTAGTCATGGAGTGGTGGAGACAGAGAAAAAAAGGTCTTGGAGAAGGATTATCCAAAATGAAGTGTGCACGAAGAAGCTACTTGGAAATCTATGATGTTGCAATCCCAGTAAAAATTATAATAAATGAGGATAGTAGAATGCATGACTTTTGAAAGAAAAGAAGTAGGATATGAAGAATTTAAGGTTTAAGTCAGTATGGGTGTAAGAGCATGGGGGCACAGGAGAGTAGAAAATAGATTAACCCAAACTGAAACATTATTTCCTAAGCTATTTAAAATATACATTTATATTAAATGATAGATAACATATTACATATTTTAATGTTCATATGTATAAATTGTGTGTGTGTGAACAGAGGTATCCCACATTATTGAACAATGCTGCTCCAGAACACGCTATTAAGTGCAAATTCAAAGCCAGGCATGATTTACCTTTCTATGAATTATTTCAGCAAGGTCCCAGAAGCACAAAAAGGAGCACTGGATATAGTCATTGCTCTTGTTAACCCATCATAACTCTGAACCTTTCTCATCCTGGCTAGCTTTCTTGGTTTCAGAAGGTGCTACATAGGCATCTGGGATAGAACACAACACTGATCTGTCTTACCCAGCACTGCATCTTTTATGCTCTCATTCAGGCCTACCTGTGCTTGGCATTGGAATCCACTGGTGCAATAATAGCAAGACTACTTATGAGGACAATGAACCATTTTTTTTTTGGACTGGCTCTGTAGCCACGCTTCTTCGGAGGATTAATCACTAAAACTGTTAATATGGTCAAAACTCAAGGCTAGGAAAGTCATATGCCCTAGAAGAGAAACTATTAATGTTGCTTTTCTAAATAGTTGTATTTTTCATTTCATTTAAATATTTATGCCTAAACGCATTCATTAGAATTTCTCCAACCTTGGTGAGAGAAGTTTCTTCCTGTAGCAAACCACAGTTAAAGCAGAGATTAATTACTATTCAAAATGCCGAGACTATTTCACTGTGAGTACTCAGCCATAACTGGGGCGTCCTCCTAAAGATTCTGCAGACATCTGAGAAAAGGATGCCGAAGAAATGTAAGAGCCAGAGTGTTGTTAGTTGTTT
>JAQHUG010000096.1:3341902-3352984 GCA_028555095.1 Dicrostonyx torquatus
TGAGTCTGTGTGTTTCAATCTTCCTCCCCTTGCCTGGCTTCACGAACTGTATGGTGGCGCATAGAGCTCAGACGGGCGTGGTGTGCCGCAGTTTGGAACTGCTTATTAAGAAGTTTGGAAAGAAATGAGTTGGGCTACATTAGCGAAGGAAGAGTGGTTCAGGTGAGACATTTTTCCGCTTAAAAAGAGAGACATGTGGCCATGCAGGGCCTGAGGCAAGTGTGGTTCCCTGTGTTTATTTCAAGCCTCACTGGCATTGATGACAAGCAAACAACTTTTATTTTTCTTAATGTAACATAATTAGGCAAAATCATGTTTATATGTATTATACCATGCCACATCCCATTAGTCTTCAGGGCAAGGTGAAATTGGAAAATGCCAATAATTAAATATTTTCAATCACTTAAAAGTCAGAAATAAACAAAACCATCTTGTTGTTTGTACTAATGCATTATCAGCAATCTTATTTAAGACTATTTTAGTTAGTGATGGCAACATTATTTACTGGAAGACATAATTATGAAAGTATGATAAAGTACTGTGTTCTTGACAGCCTGGTTATATCAACTGGAAAATGCAAATTCAACAGATTTGACCAGTTCAAATCACCAGAACAGGACCCCATAAAAACAGGAACCTTAATTTTTCTCACTTTTCTCGTCAAGAACAGAATTTAAAGTGTGAAGTCCCACGATTTAGAGTTCTCCTAGAATAGAACAGGGAAATTATAAAAATCCAGTTTATGTGCCAACATTGATGATTTAAGAGCCCTTATATATCTGCTTATTTCCTTTTACCTTTGTTGTATTTTGGCATTTCTTTTTTGGTAAATATATGAAATTCGATGTTAGGTTTTGGCTTTTCTGTTTGGTTCCTTGTTGTTATCTATGTATGTCATTGAGTGGAGTTGCCAGGACAGAATTATTTTCTACTTGTGATGAGATGTTTAATAGACTGGCTATTTGCTATTACACAGAGTTCCATGTCCTTCAGTAAATATGTAGTCTTCTGATAATTTCTTTAAGAAAGTTTTCTAATTGAAATACCAAAGAAAAATGTCAGATAATTTTGTGTTGTTGGGTTTTTGTAATGTAAATTACTTTCAGGGTAGGGACATGAAACTCTGTGTAAAGCCAAAACCTAACATCAAATTTCATATATTTACTGAAAAAGAAATAGACAAACTGAAAAATAGAAACCACATGATCATCTCATTAGACGATGAAAAGCCTTAGACAAAATACAACATTCCTTCATGATAAAGATCTTGGAGAGATCAAAGATATAAGGAACATACATAAACATAATAAAGGCAATATACAGCAAGCCAACAGCCAACATCAAACTAAATGGAGAGAAACTCAAAGTGGTCCCGCTGAAATCAGGAACAAGACAAGGTTGTCCACTCTCTCCATATCTATTCAATATAGCTCTTGAGGCTCTAGCTAGAGCAATAAGAAAACAAAAGGAGATCAAGGTGATACAAATTGAAAAAGAAAAGTCAAACTCTCACTATGATGATATGGAAGTTTACATAAGCGACCCCCAAAATTCTACCAAGGAACCTCTACAACTCATAAACACTTTCACTAATATAGCAGGATACAAGATTAACTCAATAAAATCAGTAGCCCTCCTGTACATAGACAATAAATGGACTGAGAAAGAAACCAGAGAAACATCACTGCTGTGGGACAATGGTCTGTTCCTTGCCACTTTTATTTTAAATAACACTAATTGGCCTGTGGCCAGGTAGAAAGTATAGGAGGGGCAACCAGGCAGTAAGTAGAGGGTGGCCAAGGAGAATTCTGGGAAAAGGAAAGATTCAGTCTGCTGTTGTCACCCAGACACAGAAGAATCCAGACACAGAGCAAGCAAGATGTGATTGCCTCGCCAAAAAAGGTACCAAGCCACATGGCTAACACAGACAAGAATAATGGGTTATTGTGAGTTGTAAGAATTAATTAATAAGATTCTTGAGATACTAGGCCAAACCAGTTTATGATTAATGTAGACCTCTGTGTCTTTATTTGGGACTAAATGGCTGCGGGATCAGGCAGGACAGAAACCTCAGTCAACACATCACCCTTCATAATAGCTACACAAATAGCATAAAATATATTGGAGTAACTCTAACCAAACAAGAGGGAGAACTCTACAGCAAGAACTTTAGATCTTGGAAGAAAGAAATTGAAGAGGACACCAGAAAATGGAAACATCTCTTTGGTAGCTAGAATTAACATAGTAAAATGACAATCTTACCAAATGTAGTCTAAAGACTTGAACATCTTTTCAATGGTAATATTAGAATATTTGTGAAAAAAAATAAAGAGACTATAACAAGATGACAATACCTCCCACATTCATGTACTAGAATAATCAATTTTGTTAAAATGACTGTATTATTCAAGGTGATTCCTTCTAATATACCAATGACATTATTCACAGAACTAGAAAAGGGGATCCTACAAAATTAGTATAGTCACTACTCACAGAAAATACACAAGGTTGTATTTCAGTTATTTCACATAGAATTATCTAAACTGGTCAGGTGGTGGTGGTGTACACCTTTAATCCTAGTACTTGGGATGCAGAGATTCTGTGAATGTGAGGCCAGCCTGATCTACAGAATGAGTTCCAGAACAAGTTTCAAAACTACACAGAGAAAAATCCCTGTGTTGAAAAAGCAAAAAACAAAAACAAAACAAACAAAAAAAGTATCTAACTCAAATCTCATAACAATAAATAGTATAATGGGTTAAATTGTGACCCCCAAATTAAAATCTTCAATGTGATCCAAGTAGAGAACAGAGCTTTACAATAGTAGTCATATTAAGTTGAAGACTTACTTGGTTATATGTAACTGTAAATGTAATATAACTCATATGCTTAAAACCTGAAAAGAGATGGGATAGAGACAAGCAGAGAGAAGGTCATGTGACTATGGAGGCATGTAGAAGGCAATTTAGCTTCAAGCTTGAGGCTGCCTCCAACCAAGGCAGCCCTAGAAAGAGGCAAGAAAAGATTATCCAGTGAGGCTTCTGAGACTGCTTGGCTCTGCAGACATGCAGGTTTTAGACAGAATGCCATTGGAGCTGTGAAAGGCTCCATGGTGATTGTTTGAAGCAATCCAAGTCAGAATCCCATGTAAATAAATACAGAAAATATACAGTCACAAACTCTTTGCAAACATTGGAGTACTTCAGTCTATAATGATGCTTCATTGGCTTCTTATTGTGATATATTTATGTATACTTACATGGGAAGGAATCTACTTGCAACTTTAAATATCTGTTATAGACTCTGTGTTGAGTGGTATTAACAGTGGTATTATATTTGATAAACAGCCTTTGTTCTAGAGCTTTGTCAAAGCTGATGATAGATAGCAGAAAGAATGAGCTGAAAAATAGAGTTCTATTAAAATAATCCTTCCTGGAAAAACAGAGACTAGTCATGAAAAATTTGTGGTTACATTTTGAAGAAATGTTTATAAACAGATTGTGCATTACATTTTCCAAAATGTTTATGTTAAATATCTTTTAAAGAATAATCTGAAACATATTGCCTTATTGACTTTTTGATATGAAACACAATCCATTTTTATTTTTTAATTATTTTGGGAGATGCATTCTTTGCTATTTTTCTAGGTTAGAATATAAAGCAAAGGTATCCATCTAAAGAAAATGGTTTTCCAAAAAGCCAGCACAAGCAGTAAGGATAAATCCTGGCACCACTGCCAGTGGCCCCATAGTCTTCCCCAGCCATACAACTGCCCCGTACATTTAGATGGTCTAACATGGTCCTATGCTGGTTTCTACCATGTCCAGCTAGTGTTGGTGAGCTCCCATTAGCTCAGGTAGACTGTTTCAGTGGGTGTCCCCATCATGGTCTTGACCTCTTTGCTCATCTTCTCACTCCTCCCACTGTTCAACTGGACTTTGGGAGTTTACCCCAGTGTTCCACTGTGGATCTCTGCCTCTGCTTCCATCAGTTCCTGGATGAAGGTTCTATGGTGACATTTAAGGTTTTCACCAATCTGAATTCAAGGCAAGACTAGTTCAGGCACCCTCTCCTCTATTGTTTAAACTCTTAGCTCAGATTATCCTTGTGGATTACTGGGAATTTCTCTAGTGTCAGGTTTCTTGTTAGCCCCATAATAGCTTCCCCATAATATTTCAATTAAGATATCTCTTTCCTTGTGCCCATCTCTGTTCCTCTATCTTGACTATACCATTCCCTCAAGTTCTCCTCCCCTCCCCTTCTTCCCTCCTCTTCCCTTTCTATCCTCCTCCCTCTCCCCATGCTCCCAATATTGTCAGGTGATCTTGTCTATTTTGACTTTCCACTTGGATCTCTATATGATTTTCTTAGGATACCTTGCTTAACCTAGATATAGTAGGGAGGGCCTTGGACCTTCCCCAAAGCCAGTGTGCCTTACTATACCTGAGGAGTGGATGGTGTTTGAGGTGAGAGGGAAGGTGGAGGGAATGGGAGGAGGAACTGGGTTTGGTATGTAAAATGAAAAAAAAAGTTTGTTTTCTTTTAAAAAAATAAAAATAAAAAAGAATATAAATCAAAGAGCTCATTATAGCCCCTTCCTACATGGGTGTCGCTCCTGCACTACCGGGTACAGATGAGTTCAAGTTCAGCGTATAAGATAAGAGTGATAAATGATTTATTTTCAAAAGTAGAAATGAGTCTGTTTTATTGGGGTTAAGTGAAACTGTAGAGTATATAGATATATTAAACAAATATCAGAAAGAGTATGACCAGGGACTTTTCAGAGATGTCAACCAAGGAAAAGATGTAACTGCTTTGTCAGAAGCCTTAAAATGATAGACACTTAACATTGAGATGGCATAGGCCTCCACCAAATTATCTTCTGTTATTTGGTTTCTATATCAAGGACCCACAACGAGAAGACTGAGTGAAGACTCCCAGACTAACTGTCCACCTGATCCCTCTCTGGATCATGTGTTTCTGCTCTTTGTTTGGCCTTTCAAATTGTAGCAGGAACATTTCACTCTCAACCTTGGCTTCTGCCATTCCAGCAATTCCAGCAGGTGTTCTCTCCTGGTGCTGGTCTGGTTTATTTTCTTAACAATACAGACTCTTTTCATGTCACTTTATAAGTATCTTGAACTCTGCTGCAACCTCCTTTAACTTGTATTCATTCTGTTTCCACATATATTCAAATAGTTATACAGATATATTGACTTGGATGTAGGATATGAAAATTAATACTGGTAAGTTATGTTGGAATAAAAGAATGTCATTGACCTCAGCTAATTTACCAAAGCAACTGAATTATATGGCAAATTGTTATCAATGAAACTTCTAAACTGTGTGCTGTTATTGTTGTTCAATCAATTCCGATGTTGTGGAAAAACAGAAAGGTGTCCATACATGTTTCTGTCACAATATACTCACAACACTGGGCTCCATAGTGAAACCCTGTTTAGAAAAAATCAAAACAACATGCATACAACTAAACAATACTTGAATCAATGGGAACACCAACAGCTATGTGAATGGAACTCAGAAAAACATTTGGAGAAAAATGACTTTAATTTATGTACAGTGTGTAGGATAGGTAAAAATCTTTTCTATTGCTCGTTGTCTTGAAGGGTCTATATCGGCTGTATGAAACAAAAGCTTCAAGTCTAGTGTAAATTTTAGCACTAGAATTGGTTTGGGATAATTGGTTAATGTCCTCATCCCAAGCATAAACTACTTCTGCTCTCAGCATTCTTTTAGTTCAGTTCTTTGTCTAGAGTTCAGACCTTCTGAGCTTTCCCCAATTCACACTAGTGTTTCTATTGGTGTCATCCTTGTTCAGATCTTGTTTTGCCTGCTATGTTGGTGAAATATTTTGGGTGAGAAAATGGGATATTTAGAGTACTAAGCATGCAAACATGAACCCCTAAGTTTCATTCCTAAAAGTCATGCAAAATAAACTGGACATGGCATAACCTTATATAATCTCAGCACTGGGCAGGTAGACATACGGATACATAGGGGGCCGCTGCTCAGCCAGACTTGCCTAATTGGCAAGCTCAAAGCCAGTTAAAGACGTTTTGTCACAAAACAAGGAAGACAGTGTTCTGAAAATGGAAACCGACGGCCAACATAGGGCTTCTATATGCATACATACATCCATGTAGCCTTGTGCATCCCTAAGCTAGAACATGCACATCCATGTAAGAATCAACTAATTAGATTATATTTTCTTTAGTAGTCTTTGGTAGACTATTGTTATAAGATGTCAGGAACCCATTTGTTTCTCAGAGTTAAAGATAGTGAGGCATGCATATATTTGTTGGACAAATGGTGCTTTTGTTTGCTCATTCTTGAGGCTTTGAGCCTTATCTTTATGCTCAGTACCTTCCTACCCATTTTACTGCTTCCAGGGTGATTCTATAAATAACCTCAACTGATTTTCCTCAATATTTTTTCTCAAATAGGTCCAGTTCTTTTAATTCTCATCACAGTTCTTATTACTTGCAATTTTTGCTATGTATTATGATGTACAGTACACATTATTTTAGCAGACACATAATTGTGTATATTTATAGATTATCATGAGACATTTTAGTATTCTTATGTGTGGGCTAAAATTCCTTGAAAAGGGCCTTTCTGTGTAGATTGAATACAACCCTATGATTGTTGAAGTTTGGAAGGCTACATGTCAAGAGTCATAATTATCTTGGTCTATTTAAGTTCCTCCAATAAGTCAATTATCACCCACTACTACATGACTTTTGTCTGTCAGTGGAAACCTGTGGGAGGTATTTGCAGCAGACTACTAGCTTCCATCAACTCCCAAGCTGAGAATGTTTTATGATAGCATCTGCCTCACTTTGTTGTAAGCTGTATACCTGATTCCCATCCTCCAATGCATTTCCCAAATGGTCTGGTTTATAAATCCATTTTCTTCTGTGAGTGTAAAGGTAATGTAACCACTTCCACAGAAGAACATGCCACTCAATCAAGGTTTGGGGCTCAAACTAAGCTATCTTGTTTTTTGTTTTGTTTTGTTTTGGTTTTTGGTTTTTTGAGACAGGGTTTCTCTGCAGCTTTGGAGTCATTCCTGGAACTAGCTCTTGTAGACCAGGCTGGTCTCGAACTCACAGAGATCTGCCTGCTTCTGCCTCCTGAGTGCTGGGATTAAAGGCGTGTGCCACCACTGCCCGGCCCTCTAAGCTATCTTGTATTGTCTTCAGAGTAGGAACTGTTCTGTATCAGCATATACAAATTGAAATAGTCGGGACAGAATAATTAGCATTCAACCACATTACATATCTTTCATAACTTTCACCAAGTCAAGTTAGCCACTGTGTTGTAACTCTGCAGTAATGCCATTCAGTCTACTTCAGCATGGCAGCTAAAGCTGAGCCTTCCCCACTCAGACACCTGATGTTAGCATGTGTGGTTTCCCTTTCACTTTCCCCTACATCTCTAAAGAAAATTACCCAAATTTTTTTTATATGACTATGCTAGTATTGGATGATGTATTTTTCTGCTTAACATAGCATTTTTTTTTCCTTCTTTAGATACGGGATTCCCCTTGGTGGCTTTTGATGAGTTCTGTAAATCTACCGGTTTTCATTAGCCACAAGTCTGAGAATCTTTTGGAAAAGAAGTTCTGTCATGTTTATCACTTTTAACCAACTCCCCCAACGTACAGATCATGGTAACAGTGAGTTTTCAATAAATACTTGTAGGGAAAATATGCTTGGCATGGTAGGCATCATATCATCATGGTGCCTGGCCCCAGTTTCATAGGACAATAGCATTCATGATCTAGAGGATCTTTTCTCAGTGTGTCATATGAGCAGACAGCAGTCTTGTTGAATAATACAAATGAACAAGAAAAACCCTGCTTATTGTTACATATTTAAATCAGAGCTGCTTCTGTGGTGCGTGATTTGAATCAAGGCATTAACTGAAGTATTTACTCTCTCACGGAGTTAGACTACTACTTTGGCTACCTCTTGAACTGCAGTGTTTGTATTTAAATTTTCATGTTAGTTCTGTTCATAATCTCTAGGTCAAACATTAGTCTCATAAGCATTCACCAAATTTGGTTTTATAATGCTTCACATGTACATTGTCATTGAGTGATTTTTATATGCTTGATATTTGTATTTCTGAGATACTAAGTCTATACAATGTTTGAAAATATTGCCTAGATAATTTTCATCAAATTTATGTTTGCTGTATGACATTTTAAATGTGATTTTTGTAAGATAAGAACATTTACCTTTACCAGTTTTCTGCCCATTGCTGACCTTGCCCATGTGAATGTCTGGTCTGACAGATAGTTCCCAGTATAGTGTAGCCCCCGACAAAATGCATACTTGAATTCTGCAATGCAGTGTGAGTTATGCGTCTGTAATACTGCCCTTTTCAGTGAGGAGCACCCTCATTGTCTTGGTTAGGTAAACCACGATTCCCTTTTCTTCTAGCCCAGATGCCATCCACCAGCTCCCACTGCCTCAGGAGTGCAGTGGGCACAGTGACCACTAACACCTCATTCCCATTGCTTCTTTTGCCCCAAAGATAAAACATCTTATCTGTTGTTGATAATATTAACATCTAAGCAACCTCATTTCATTTGTTTTCCCAGCCCTCTCGGAGACATTACACATTACGGTGCCATTAAATTTTTTCTCTAAATGACTCTGTCTCTCCCTCTTTCATTCCGTCTCTTTCTCCTTTTCCCCTCTTTCCTGAACTCAACATGACCTCAATATTTTCACATTTTAAAATCCTTTCATATTTCAAATCATACTTTGCATAATTTCTTATGTCTACCTTCCTTTCTTATTATAAAATGGATTGTATTGAAGACAAATTTATTGTTGCAGTATGAATATTTAAAATTTACATCCATTCCTTAACAGCCAACAGGCTGCTTTGAGAAATTTTGGGGTTATCAATATGGAAGGGTAGTCTCAAACACAAGGACACCCGCTTTGTTGTCCTTTGACTATGGTGTGTTTAGTGGCATCCAAGTGCACCAATGAAAGGCCCCATACCTCAAATAGGATGAAGTCACCTCAACTTGTCCTCATCAGACACGTGGTTGATCTTTCTTCAAACTTCTCATTGTGAGATGGAATTTGCCTTCATCTTCTGAGATCTGTGAACATGAGTCCTCTTTAATTTCTCATGTTTGTCATTTCTGTTGTCACACTGAGGGTATATTATTATTTATAATAAATTATTTATTTTATTATGATATGTATGATAATGTAAAATAAAAACACCATGCAACATGTAATATAATAATTATTAATTGTATGGAACTGCATACCATTAAGTCCTATAAATAAATTGTACCTTATTTATCCCTTCTAGCATTTATTTTAATTTTTCTATAATATAATATTATGAATATGCATTTCAGTATGTATGTATATGTGCATATTTCATTTGAATCTACAATTAGATTTGGAAATATTGTTTTGCAGGTAACTAGCACATTCATCTTAAGCTTATATTACTGCAAATTTTTATAGTTAGTGTGCCAATTTTTATTCTCATTAGAGATAGTGTGAGTGTTTCAGTTCTTTCAAGGCCTTTGCAACAGCTGGTATTTATCTTACAGTCTGATGTGAATGACTGAAGGCAAAGCAACAGATATTTTAACATAGCTTCAGAAGAGTGTTGGTACAACAGCCTGACCTTATTAAGCTCATATATTAAGCCAGAAGGTTGATGAATTTTGTAATACTTTGTGAGTTTGGAGGTAGATGTTGGCCAATGGCAAACTTACGACGTATCCATGTGGTTGCTCCGTCTCTGTACAGCATGATACCTAGGTTTCTGCTACAAGCACACACAAACACACACACACACACGCACACACAAACACACACACACACACACACACACACACACACACACACACGAAAGGGGGAGACAAAATAAATCTGCCTGAACTTGTATAGGTTTAGATCTCTCACAGTGTCAGTTTCACCATGTTGAATTTGTTCCTGGTGAATTGACAAACATTTCTTTAATCAGCTTATTTGCTTATAGACAGCTGGGTTGACCACATCACGTGGCCACTGTAATATTTCTTTAGGACATGGAGACACAGGTATTTCTTTGCATGGATACATGGATACCTCTGAACTGCTTTAAATTCTTTTGAGTTTGTTTCCTGGAAGAGTATGCTTTGATCATAGGGTTGTTAAATTGCTTGTAAAATATATAAAATAATGTATGTCTCTTCTTTGCTTATGTTTATTCACATATATTTTATTTTTCTGAAGCTACTATAAATAGGATTGTTTTCTTAATTTCTTTCTGTTTGTTGTAGATGAATAGGAAAGTTACTGATTTTTGGATGCTCAAAATAGGAGAAAGTAATCACAAATATTAAAAAATATTAAAAAGGAATTTCTGACCAAATGGTGTACTCATTGGAAATAAACTACAATTATCCGAACTTCAATAAAATAAATTTTAAAAAGTAAAAAAAAAAAAAGGAGAAAGTTTTCTGGTGGAGTCTTTATAAAGTTTCTTAAGTGTGTGGATAATTTGGCCTCATCATTTCTTATTTCTATTCCTATTACTTTCTTATTTCTTACTGTTCAAGCAGCTAGGATTCACCTGATTTTAGAGGAAATGCTTAGCTATTTTCCTCATCTTGTGTGATGTTGGTTATAAGTTATTCCTCTATCATTTTTATTATGTTGGATATATTACATCCAAATCTACTTTTTTCTGCATTTCCTCCTTGATGGCATCAGCATCTTGTCATCATTGTCTTTCTCCGCCCTTTGTTCTTCTTCTCTTTCCTCCTCCTCCTCCCCCTCCTCCTCTTTCTTTTTTCCTTCCCTCCTCGTCCTTTTTTTTTCTCTTCCTTTACTGTGGGAGGGTCCACCTGTATTTCTGTGCTTTGATTGGTTAAATAAAGAGCTGCCTGGCTTATAGACAGTTCAGCCCTTAGGTGGGCGGAGTAGACAGAACGGAAGTTCTGGGAAGAGAGAAGGAAGTAGCCAGATGCCACAAGCCACCATCGCAGATGGATGCAGGTTAGACCTTTCCAGTATGTCACCACGTGGTGAC
>JAQHUG010000096.1:3380106-3409049 GCA_028555095.1 Dicrostonyx torquatus
GAGTACTATACAGTGGAAAAAATAATGACGTCTAGAGATTTGTAGACAAATGGATGGCTCTAGAAAACATCATATTGAGTGAGACAATGCAAAACCAGAAAGACAAATGTAATATGTACTCACTCATAAGTGACTTTTAGACATAAAACAGAGAAAAACTAGCCTACAATTCACAATCCCAGTGAACCTAGACAACTATGAGGACCCTAAGAAGACATACATGGATCTAATCTACATGGAAAGTAGTAAAAGACAATATCTCCTGAGAAAATTGGGAGTATGAGGATCATGAGAGAGGGAAGAAGAGAGGGAGAGGAAGGGAGGGGAGCAGAGAAAAATATATAGCTCAATAAAAACAATTTAAAATAAAAAAGATCCAAGAGATGGAGAGAAATCAAAAGATACTGATGATCCTAGAGCTTAGTCGTGAGATTGCAAAGATGCAATAAAAACCGTAAACCCCCAACACATAAAGTGCAACAATAGCCCATCACCAAACCATCTGACATATGCTTCTACCCTCAAACTATTTACCTTTTGTCCATGACATCATTACTTCATTAGGCCAGTGTCATTCTAAAGTCCTCTTTTATTTTTTCTCTTTTCCTCAAAACCTTTTTCTTTTCTTTCTTTTTGTCGGTTACCGCCCAGTGCATATCTATTCAGGCAATGACATTCTTTGAAAGGGACATTAACTTCTTTACTACTTTCTAGTCCTGACTTAATCTTATTCAGCTAGTCTGTCTAAAACAGTGATATTTCTAACGTTCATCTTTATAAGTTCTCCACAAAAGAAGACATGAATAATAATGATTTGGGTAATTTCCTTTCTCACTCAATTCTGAGATGTTAGGATAAATCTAAACTGTCCTGTCCTGGCCCTCAAGACACTAAATGCTTTGTATTTTGTTTGGACTTTCACTGGCTGTTCTCCTAGGCTATTTCTCAGTTGTTCTTCCATTACTACTTTATTTTCTCTTATTCTTCTTCTTTATTATCTTTGAGATGTGGTTTTATTATGGGACCCACCTTAACCTCAACCCTCTCAGCCCCTTGTCTCCATGGTGACAAGATTACAGGCCTGTGTTGCTGTACTTTTGAAATTTTCTAAATTTAGATCACTCTGAAAAAATAGTTCCCTTTGTAAGAAATTAGATATTATGCTTTTCTGTCAAGCACTAAAACTCTTTCATAACAAGGAGCTCAAGCCTTTGTCTCCCTTAGCTAGTAAAACTTAGTGCAAATGTTTTGACACTCTCCCTCCAAAATTCTCATGCCTTGAAAAGAAAGCAACATAAGACAAAAACCAAAAATACAATGGCCATATTGCATCATTTTAGGTAACCTAAGTGACTCAGCCCTTCCCCCTTTCTTTCATTTACTTTGCCCTTAAAGTTAGTCAGTTTTGAAAGTGCTTCAGAGTGAACCTCAGCCAATGGGAAAAACACATACCTGTCAAGTCTCCTCCGGCACGCCCCCAAATATGCTTGCTCTTTGCACTCTTGATCAAGCACAAAGTTATGTCTTGCTGAGATGAGATGCTCTGTCTGTTTCGGTATTCCTTAAAGTGATTGCAAGAATATTTCTAATACCTTCTTCTTCAGATATTTCCCATAGCATTTAATTCTTCTGGTGTCTAGTCAGTATCATACCCTAACAGTGATGTCTTCCATCCATCATATCTTGGATAATTTTTCAATGCCTGTTTTGTCTATCTAAATATTTATTTTTCATATACCATCAACCATAAACTGAGGAGTTTTCTTATCCATGAGTTTAATTGCTGAGTTGGTGTCCCACCAGATTTTCATGGCTTCTCATTGAAACATCAGAGCCTGCCCTTTATTATATTCTCAGTAGCTGATTTTGAATGAGCAAATAATCAACTGAATGAATGAGTAACAAACCATTTTCACTTCTTGCTGAAGCTATAGTTCACATTTATGGTTTATAAGTCCATTAGCTTTCCCATGCCATCAATTGATATTCAGATAACAGGTGATAATTGCCTTCCTAACACTTTTCACTTCCCTCATTTGACATGAAAGGATTCTACTTTAAACAATTTTTAGAACCATTTTATATATCAAACACAATTTTTTGTCATATGCCTTTCTTATTTCAATGGATATTAGCAGCAGAATCATTTAGTGGGATACCCCCAGCTGTTTCTCATTTTCACTCAAAGCCTTACCTCTGGGTGGATGCTTTCACTATTTAAACCACCTATGACTGATTTTACAATTATACAAATCAAAATGAAAACTAACAAAATAGAAAGGTTATGTTTTTACCCTCTTCTATAAATTTGTGTAAGGTAACTATGAACTTGAATCATGAGGAGAAAAGACAGTTCAAAATTTTAATCTTAACTAGTTAGATTCATGACATTGGTCAAGGCATTTATTAAAACGTTGCACAGTCAGCTAATGTAGGCGACATGTTTACATCAACCATGCTCATGGCAAATAGAGTGACCATGGCCATACTTAATTTTAATTTTAGGAAATGACATTTTTAAACTTCCGGTGATCTTTATCATTAATTTTAAAATCTCAGAGGCAGACATACTGACAATCATATCATGCCATCCTTAAAACTTCTGCCATAAATATTATCCCTTTGGTCATACTTTCTCTCCTACGTAGTAAATACCACAATGACACAGAAGAAAAAAACAGTTAAAATATTTAAGGAATTTTGAATAGCTAGTTGCATATTAGAAAAGTTCACACACACACACACACACACACACACGCACACACACGCACACACACACACACGTATGAGATATGCATTTTCCCAGTAAGTGAAATAGGAATTGGACAAAGAATAGGCAAAGCCCCAGTCTTGTCTAGGGAGTCTCATTAAACTTAGAAATTCGATGTCATCTGGCTTGTTTCTTTGTATGAACACCTATCCCAAATATTGCAATGAGCACAGGCTGGATCCTTTGTTCTGTTCCTCCGAACTCCCAGCAACTGGGCTAGCTTACATTTGAAATGACCACATTGAAGTTATATTAATTTAAACACTGCCTGGCCCATTATATATAGCCTCTTCTTGGCTAACTCTCACATTTTGCTTTAACCCATATCTCGTAATCTATTTATCACCACGGGGTGGTGGCTTACTGGGAAGATTCTAACATATGTCCATCTCGGGCCAGAGAAACATGGCATCTGTTACACTTCCCTTCTTCCCAGAACTCTGTTCTGTCTACTCCACCCACCTAAGGGCTGCCCTATCAAAAGGCCAAGGCAGTCTCTTTATTCAACCAATGAAAGCAACACACAAAGAGAAGCACCTCCTACACCACCCAAAGATGGAGAAAAAAGGAAGCCTCTGCTGTTTACATCCTGACCCTGACTCTAACCCCAATACAAAGATGTTTCTAGCTGAATACCTGGAGATATAGCATATCAGTAGGCTATGTAGGCAGACTGAGAACGATTTAAGCCAAAAAGCAGGAAATAGGTCTCAGATTTCATTCACCTCAGATGTCAAAAATCATTGCCATCTGTGCATTTGTGCAAGGATTACCTCATTGGAACACAGGCTACTGTAGAGAGTCCATAGAGAGCCCAAAGGCAGATCGGGGGATACCTTCTTCGCAGTGTGCAGAATGAGGGAAAGGAGCTGAGGAAAGAACCTGAAGCTTGAAAGTAATGTTTACAAAAGAAAAGAATGAATTTACTCTATTGTGCTACAAAAGAGTTGTTGAAACTTCTGCTGGTTGAGAACTTAAAGTCCTTAGTGTCCTTAATGGAAACAGATTTTTGTGAACAGGAAGACAGCAGACAACAGAGTTGGGCTGTTGAGCAATGAGGGGAGTGAAAATGGGTGAGAAAAAGAGACTGTGCTGCTCAGAAAATGCCTTTCAATCATTTCCCAATGACAGAAACTCACTTCTGAAGAAACAGTGGGTGAAATAAGAGAGGTCAGACTTCTGTTTGTAAAAACATCATTTTGTTTTAAGGGTCTTGTTGCAGAATATTCAATCACACTGTGAACCCTGAGACTGCATTAATTTAATAAAATCACCCTTGGGTCAAGAAGCAGAGCCAGCAGCTAATTGACAGAAAATAGTCACAGAAAGTCCGACAGTGTCCAGAAGACAGAGGGATGCCCAGGAAGTAGTATATAGGGACTTTGAGTGTGGCAGTTTTTTGTTTGTTCAGCTTGGTATGGTGGACGGATGCTCTCCTTCTGAGATGTCGACAAAAGAGAAAAGTCAGCTAGTTGCTTCCTCAATCTCTCTAAGTAAGTTACCAGGTTTTTACCCCAGATTGACTCCTACTTCTTTATTGGTAAAAATGTAATATATAAGTTTAGATAAAAACAACAGACTCTGGAGTATGTTTATTTGTTTGATAAAGGGACTAGGACATGGGGAGATTAAGTGACACTCCTCATGGAGTCTGCACCAGCTACGAGGATGATCAGAAAAGGCAAATGGATTATAGTCTTCTAATAAGACAACCAAAATTTTAGACTATCTTTATGAAGGCCACAACTTACGTTAGGAAAGACATCAACCTTCAATATCCCTTCCCACTTATTTCCTTTCAGTTCATCTGATGAAACCCTACATGTTAGTTAGTTGCTTGAGATGGTTAAATGTTATTAATACTTCATCTTATTGCACTGAATTCACAAACATATAAACTTTGTAGTCTCTGTGTGATTGATATAGGTTTTTCTGACCTATGTGAAGGAGTTATAGTTGTTAATTTCCATTGTAGTTTGTGAATTTTTCAAAGCTGTTTCTCCATAAACATAGGGCTGAGATTTTGCTTTTTCTAATCCTATGGGAAAGGCAAGGAGAAAATTCAAATGAAAGAAGAAAATTAAATGCTGTTTAGTCTTGGATAATACAAATAAAGTAGTATTACTTTTATTTTTTACTGAAAATAGATTTTTTTCATATAATATATAATTATGGTTTCCCTTTCCCATCTGCTCCCAGGTCCTTCCAACCTTGCCATCCACCCAATCCACACCTTTTCCTGCTCTTTATCATTAGAAAACAAAATAGATATCTTTTTAAAAATATGATGAAAAAAATAAAAAAATAAAATAAGTTAAAATATGAACAAACTTGAATAGAATAAAACAAACAAATGTACAGGGGAAAAAAAGAACCAAAAGAAAAGAAACATATAAAGATACAGAGACACACATATTTGTACACATAGAAATAGTAAAAAGATACAAAATCAGAAAACATAATATATAAACAAAAGACCTGTAGGGAATTTTTTTAAAAGTCTGAACAAAGCCTATGATACAATAAAAGCCTCCCATATACCACTGTATCAATTCTGTTTTGACTCCTGGGCTTAGGGTCTACTTTTAAGTTTGTTTCACTGAAGAGCTCAAGAATTCTTTAACGTTTTTCATGTTTGGAGGAAGCTGCAGTGTGTTCTTTCTTACATGAAAGAGGATTAGACTGTAAAGGGAGCTTATATAATTGGCACTGGTGTTTAAAAAGCAGTTAACATCCGCCATTATTGAGTCTACAACCAAAGGCACATATATGGTTATCAGACCTCAATACCCCATGGAATCCTTATACTAGAATTTGTTTGTTTGTTTCCCTGAGTTAAGGTTTTATTTTCATATTACACACAAAACTCACTTCAAATTTCCCAATCTGTAACTTAGATTCTATGTAATTTTTATCTGGTCATTAACCCCTTGTGCCTTAATATTTTCACTTATATATTGGGATGAGAATGATATGTAACAATACCTTCGCAGAATGTGATAAAGATGAAAGGCCTTAACAGTCACATTTCCAAAGGACTTGGAACCACACAGTAAATCATATCTAAGTGTAAAACAAAGTAATTACCTAATTCTGAAACACATATTGTTTACTCCACCAATCCATAACTATGTTTCAATTTCCTGACTCATTTTTGGGAATTTTTAGCTCCTAGAGCAAAATAAGCAATCCATTGAAGAACCTGCTTTCTATTTACATTTTGTTAAATAGATGTTGTCTTAGTCATGATCTATTGCTGTGAAGAGATACCACGACCAAGGTAACTTTTATAAAAGAAAATATTCAACTGAGGGTTGCTTACAGTTCAAAGGTTTAGTCCATTGTCATCATAGCAGGAAGCATAGTGGCACATAAGCACATGTGATGCTGTTGGAGCCTATAGTTCTATATTTGGGGAGAAGGAGGGGAGAGAAACTAGGCCTGGCCTTGAGCTTTTGAATGTTCAAAGCCCACCCCCAGTGACACAGTACCTCTCACAAGCCACACAGTCTAATCCGTTCAAATGATATCACTCCCTATGAGTTGGGGGGGGGGCATTTTCATTCAAGTCACCACAGATATGTTAGTGAATACAAAGATACATTTTCTGTGGTATTGTTTGGATAATGCTTGATTGTCAATTAAATATGGTCAAGTGGGAGGTCCTTCAGTTCAAATAAGTTATCTATCAGCTGCATTCTCCTCCACCTGGTTTGTTTTTATTTGTGTTTAGTGCATATTGTTGGAAATACTTCTAAGAACCTAAGTCCTGAGCACTTGAATACACAGGACAGTAGGACAGTGAAAATCACCTCTCTCATACGGGATTTTTTATGCTTCTTTCTTTACTGAAGGGAAAGAAAGTGGGTTTTGAGTGACTAAATTCAACTTGTACTAGACTACCACAGTCTGCTGTGTCAGTGATTACTAATCACATTCCCTGCAAATCATAGATATATCCTAGTTTCAATTCTTTGTGTCTTTTACTATCCTTGTTTTTATTACTAGTTCAAATTGTTGCTGCTTTCTGTTTGAGTATTCTACTGGGCCAAAAGACACCCAGTTCAAACTAAATAACTCTTTAAGGAGAGATCACCTTGAGGAATTACTCAAACTTAAAAATGGGACTTTGCTTCTACTTAAAAATTTTGTTAGATTAATGATACCCCAAAGGTCGAGACAAAAAGAAAATGGAGAGATGGCTCAACAGTTGAGTGTGTTTGCTGCTCTTTTAAGAAACTACAATGAGCACCCTATAACCACCTGTATCTCCCATTCTAGGGCATCTGATAACCTCTTAAGCCTTCCACAGGCACCCACATCCATATGTGCACACTAAAATGCAAACGCAGAGGCACACACATACAATTTGATATAAATATTTAAATAGAAGGGAGAATGAAACAATAAAATACGTAAGTAGAATTTTGAATAAGACATATCTTAATCTTCTAAAGGAAGGTTTTCAAATGCCCAAGATGTGTTCAGTAATTCTTAGTAATAAGTCTGACATGTCTGACTTCATAGCATAGAGATTAATAAACACATCATTTTTAAATGACATGCTGAATATATTAAGTTCATTAAAAATAAATTTCTAATAGATGAAGTTTACACATCATTACCCAAGTATTAGAATGCATTAACACTTTTAATGGCAAATTAATGTTTTCCATAAAAGCATATTTGTATTTGTAATTTCTGCATGTGTGTGTTCTCTCTAAACAACATATGGTGACAACTTAATGTTGTATGTGCATGTGCATACCATGGGTGAGTTTTTAACAATGTGCTGTTATTGTTAGTTTTTACTTTCAATTTCCCCACTAAACTGCTTGATGCCCAAAGGCTGAGCTATTTCTTGTTCATAGTTTCTGGTTGGATGTGGTCAACAAGTTGCTTCAGCAGAGGGGAGAGCAGAAGGAAAGTGATATTGGAGTATTTTTTTTTCTTCTGGCTGTTTCTCTGTTAGGTTGTGTAATTTCTGAAAAGGCTGTAACATGTCAAAAAGCTATATTTCTATAGTTAGCCAATTACCACATAGGTTCTCGTGATTGTTCCTTCTGTCCCTTCAGACTTACCTCAGTTTGCCGTACACACCAACATCAATTAATGATGTATTTAGTTATTTCGGTTAACCCTTGAAGACAGATTCTTTAATAAGATATTCTCAAATAACTCTATTTCTCCTTCTCTTCTTCCACCTCTTCATTCCTCTCCTTCTACCCCTTCTTTTCTCCCTCCATCTCTCTCTCTTCCTCTCTCTGTCCCTTTCTCCCCCTTCATTATTGGGAATCAGATCCAAAGGCATTTCCCATACAAACAGTAAGCCTCCAGTGTTCTGCACCTCAAGCCAATGCTCAAATTACTCTTTTGAGTATCCCAACTACTTTCTGATAAAAATATATTTTTGTTCATTTTTCTTTTCTTTCTTTTCTCTCTCTCTCTCTCTCTCTCTCTCTCTCTCTCTCTCTCTCTTTCTTGAGACAGTTTCTCTATAGCTTTAGGGCCTATCTTGGAACACCTCTTGTAAACTAGGTTGGCCTTGAATTCATACAGATCCACCTGCCTCTGCCTCCCGGTGCTGGGAGTGGTAATTTTGGAGTAAAACTCTGAGTGTCTGTATCATCATCTCCTGTTTGCCTTGTTGTAACAAATACTGATTATTCTCCCATTTCCATCCTTGTATTCTAGTGGATTTTCCACACAAAGCTAGAATAATTTTGTTAAACCAGAGAAAAGATTACTTCATTCTTCTCTGCTTGAAACTTATACTCATTATCTGAGACATCCCCATAATCGCAGGTGCATTAGAGTGTGTCTGGCTCCATTCTTTCTTCTCTAACCCACACTGTGATGTCAGTCTTGAATCATCTCCCCGAACCATTTGCAGGCCAGACATTCTGTACCCTGAGAAAGAATCTCTTAGACTTACTCTTGTTGCCTCTGAAGATATCTTGAGTGAATTCTAGGTTCCTGGATTTTGGACACTTGATGAAAATTTAAGCTTGAACTAGGATCTTCTCCAAGTAGACTAGTGAATGAAATTTCATCTTATCCTATGGTTTTTTTCTCTAAAATTTTTATCACTAACAAAATTTATGTGTGACTTCTTTTATTTAAAATATAACTTGTGTAAATTTCATTCATTTTCCCCTTTCTCCATACCTTCAAAAGAAGAATCTCTGGGTCCTTAGTATCTGATTGCATTTTTCAAGCTTTGGTTTTTACTATAGGACTCACTAAGCAAATTAAAACTGTTATTTAGCAAATATTACCAGGAACTAGTAAATAAAGCTTAAGGGGAATCCAGAACAGTGGGTAAGGAAATTACAAACAAATACTACAATGATACCCATTATTTAGTATGCTAACTCTAAAATAAAAAAATACTGGGCATTAATAAAAGTGTATTGAATATTTACTTGCTCTCGAGTAATTGTATAACTCTGAAAACTCTGTCCACATTTACTTTTTAGCCACCTACTAATAGTAATATAAATAAATGAAGTGGTAAACATAGTTTTGAGCCAGTTTGACTAGCTTACGCATTGTTCTTGAGGCAAAATCACTTTAGCTTCCCTGTGTTCCACTTTCTGTAGCAGGGAGATCAGGGATGAGGTGTCTCCTAAACTGTTTTCCTGTGGAACTCAGAGAGAATATTATTCTAGGAAATGCCTTCTCAATACATTTCTATGTTGCATCTAAAATCATAGCATAACCAATACTAAGAGCGATCATTAATGACACCAGCAAGAAGTAGTACACAGTCCTTTTTATCAGTTGTCTTTATTTTTTTTCAACAATATGTCACCAAGACTTCCTGTATGTACGGTAAGAATAAATAAAATAATTGGCAGACTAGTGATCACAGATAAGCCACTAAGATGAAAGTTTAATATTTGGTTGACTCATTTTCACTGATGTGTTATGAATTAAAATACATCAGAAATTCAGATGACACTCTGATAAATATTTTTCACATCTCTGGAAGTTTGTTGAGTATTACTATGCCACAGATTTCTGAATCCAAACAAACACAACATTGGTCTCAAATGAGTACTTAAACTGAAGACAAACATTTTACATTTGGTGTAGTTTTCATCTATAAGATTATAACTTGACTCATGAATAATTAATGTACAATGTGTGAGTGTCTAGATGGTTCTTTATGTGTTCGTGGACCTGAAAATATAAATCCACAGACATCATTTTTTTCCCTTAGCACTTATATAAGTGCCAGTGCACTGCAAATCAGATGTTCCACAATGAATTATAACTGCCAGAACTATTATTAATTTGAATGATAAAATATTGTTATACCTTGTGTGGTTTTGGCTTATAAAACTCTCAGGCAAAATATAATATATAATGAAATAGAATCCCCTAGTTTCTCATTATCATGTGATGGACAAAGATGGACACTTTCTCTTTATTTCAGAAATGTTTTAAATGTAATACACATTTTGATAATGTATTCCTTACATATTTTCATGCACATTTTATTTGAAATTACAGGATGGTAAAAGCAAATAAATATACAATTTTGCAGTTGTGATAGGCAGCATGAGAACAAGTTTTCATTATGTTTATTGTTTCATGTACCATAATTGTTTTCAGTAAAATATGAAGTGAAATAGTTAATTAATAACATACTAAACATTTAGGTGTCTTCTGCTTCAACAAAACAGTTTTCTTATTTGATGCCAATTCACCTTGATTGGAAAAAGAAATAGATCATCAATAGTAAAAGATGCAGCCTCTGCTTGTCAGACATTTGGACAGTGGAAACTTCTTTTGTCTAGAAAACAAAAGACTTCACAGTTCCTAGCACTTTGCAGCTTGATGGTATTTGTTTCCATCATTCCATTTTCCTTATTGGACAGCACATAGGAGAATGCTTTCCACCGGCTTCAAACGCAGTCGTATAACAGGCATTGTTCAAAGGAAAGGCTTCCTACATGCATCACAATTTCTGCCTTGCCGCTGCCGTTTCGTTCACACTTAGGTGATACATCCATCCTCATTAGGAGCACTCTTCTCTCTGGACAGAGCATTCCCGACAATCAACCAAACCTGTTCTCCTTTTGGATTTAAAATATCCTCCTAACATATCTCCCACTGCTTTTCTTTTTACGGTCTCCAACACTCTTTTCTTTAAGAATAATATATCCTGCATTTACATGCCTTACATTGTCAGAGCTTATGGTTAGAAGGCTGTAAACTACACAGAAGTTACAATAAAAGAGCATACCTCCAAATACTGAACTTAAAATATGTAAAGTCTCCCAAATACCAGTTTTTTAAAAAGTAAGCTTATCCTTGCCGGAAGGGAAGGATAAAGCATAACTACTTTATATGTCTAGTCAACTACCATTTATTATTCATAAGGCAGATTTCTAGTTCTCATGAAGCTTAAATATTTTATGATTATTATTCTGTAATTTCATAAGAATCCTCTTAAATATCTGGCAAGTTAAAAAATTACTTGTCGTGGCCAAGGGAACATATGCATATGAATGACAGCTGATGTAATAGAGGAAATGTAATTAACTGGGAAATAGTAGATGAGGCTCCATTTGGACTTATGTAGCCACATTTGTCCCCTAGTAACTTCCATGGTTCCTGAGTCTTTTAGTTTCTATGCTGTTATTTTTGTTGTTGTGAGTAATATACTATGAGAACAATTTTAATAGGAAGTGTTTATTGTATTTCTCAGAAGTTCGAGTTCATCAGGGCCAGGAGTTTTTCTTTATAACAAAGCAATATAATACATAAGCCTACTAATGATTTTTTTTAAAAAGTCATCTTTATACTTTGAAAATTGTCTATTAAAAAATAAAATATAAAGCTCATAGATGAATGGAAGGAATTGGAAAGAGTAATTCTAGTGATGTATCCCATACCCAGAAATACAACAGTCACATGTTTTCTCACATTTGTGGGTGTTAGCTTTGATTCTCCAGTTACGTGCTTCATTTGCAGTATCTATAGATGGCAGGAACTTACTAAGAAGCCACGTGAAGGAGCTTTTAAAATAACTTAGCAAAATAATAGTGGTAAGTTTTCCTCTGGCCCTTGACTTGCCTAGCCATGGGTACTCAGTTCAATAAGGGTGGTAGATATAAGATGCATCACTTGGACCAAAACTTAACTCCAATCAGGAAATGGTTGGTTACTTAACTTGTGCTTCCGTTACACCAGAGGGCATATCATGCCAGGACAGTCATTATTGGGTAAGACCGATGATTGCTCTTCTGCTTTTGTGGTGCATATAACCCCTTTCAGTACTTTTCACACTAACCAGGAGGGGTAAAATTTCCAGGTGAGTAGCAACTTGCTTTCTCCATGTTCTATCACTCAAACATTCAGAGCTTCCATAATATGATCTTATTATCAGCTTCTACAGGATAGACAGAAGGATAAGAATAATCTGTAGTATTAGGGGGAAAGGACATCTGTGGGAACTCCCTGACCAATATCTCCAAAAGAAATAACACACTTCTTTTTTTTTAAATTTATTAGATTTTTTTTTAAAAAATCCAAATTCCCACTCCCTCCTTTCCTCCCGTTCCCTCCACACACTCTCCTACCACACCCCCCTCCAATCCTCAGAGAGGGTAAGGCACATTGCTTTGTGGAAGGTTCAAGGCTCTTCCTACGAGATCTAGACTGAGCAAGGTATACATCCAAAGAGAATAGGTTCCCAAAAGGTCAGTATATGCAGTAGGGATAAATCCTGGTGCCACTATTAGTGGCCCCTCAGTCTGCCCCAGCCACTTAACTGTCAACCACATTCATAGCGACTAGTTTGGTCCTATGCTTGTTCCTTCCCACTCCAACTGGAGTTGGTAAGCTCCCATTAGCTCAGGTAGACTATTTCAGTGGATGAACCCGTCATGGTCTTGACCTCTTTGCTCATATTCTCATTCTTCCCACTCTTCAACTGGACTTTGGCAGCTCAGTCCAGTGCTCTGATGTGGGTCACTGCCTCTGTTTTTAATCAGTTGCTGATTGAAAGTTCTATGGTGATATTTAAAATGTTCATCAGTCTGACCACAGAGCAAATCAAGATGCCCCCTCTCTTCTATTGCTTAAGGTCTTAGCTGGAGTCAGTCTTGTGGATTCTTCAGCGGAAAAAAAAAATGACATCTTAAATTTTGCGTGCAAATGAATGGAATTAGAAAACACTATCCTGAGTGAGGTAACCCAGACCAAAAAAGATGAATATGGAATGTACTCACTCATAAGTGGATACTAGCTATAAACAAAGAACATTAAGCCTATAGTTCATGATCTTAGAGAAGCTAAGTAATAAGGTGAACTCAAAGAAAACATATATAGATCCACCTGGAAATTGGAAACAGATAAGATCGCTTGAAAAAATTGGGAGGATCGGGGTGAGGGGAGAAGAGAGAGTGGACAGGGAAGAGGAGGGAAGAATGGGTGGGTTGAGGAGCACTTGAGAGTATGGGATAGTCAAAATGGAGGAAGGACAGAGATGACAGAAAGGAAAGATATCTTGATTGTGGCAGCCATTATAGGGTTAGCAGAAACCTGGCTCTAGAGAAATAACACACTTCTGACACCAGACATTTTGTTTGTTAGCATTTGGTGTCTATTGGAGGCCATTTTGCCATATTATTGAGTAGTTCCATTTTAATTCTTCCTCCCTTTTTCACACACAGATATGATTCTACACATACATACATATACATATCTGTAAATATTTATGCTCCATTTCTTACCCATTTAAAAATAATATTACTATTCTAAGAAGGCTCTGAGAACTAAGACTTACTAGCCTCATTTCACATCTGAAGAAATTGTGTCTTCAGAGTTATGTGCTTGGCATAATCACTTAGCTCCATGATGCAAGACGAGACTGTATCTGCAGGCTTTTTTTGTATAAGTGAATACTGCTTGCAGCACTTTAATCTTATTTCCAGAAACTATTTTAGCCAAAGATGATAAATTTGTGATTTCAAGTAGGCTTCTGCGTGCATCTAGTATTTATTCTCATACAAAAGCTTAATGGATTGAGAAGTTCCTCAGCTGTTTCACCTGTTTGAGACAAGGTTTCATGCTTACATGTGGGAAATTCTGCATGTTGCTTTCATTTTTCCATCAACAACATGAGGAGTCCCACTTCCTATATAGGTCAATTAATCAAATAATTTCAAAAAGCTCCTCCATTTTCCAAAGAAATAGTAGCTTTCCTTTTATGAATTAAACTAACAAACAAAAAACCTTCAGGAATGCAATAATTTAGTTTCCGTTATCGATGAAATTTTTCTTTCTTTCTTTCTTATCTTTTTTTTTTTTGACACAGTATTTCTCTGTAGCTTTGGAGCCTGTCCTGGAACTATCTCTTGTAAACCAGGCTGGTATCCATTTTTTTAATCGTGAAAATCTACTAACGTGTTATACTTCACCACAAATCTGGCGTGGATTTCAAAAGCAGTGTCAAAAGACCTCAAATTAATTAAAATATTGATTTCATTTGTCTGTAAATTAATGTGTAATTAATTAATTAGATTAAGTAAATTTGAAGTTTTTAGTTTTGAAATATACTTTAAAATATTTTCAGGTAAATAGTTCTTGAATTCCAAGCTGCTCATTTTCTGAAGCTTAATACTTCTTCCCCTTCATTCTGTAAATTCAACATTTGGTAACGTGAATTTACTACAAATGAGGAATTTTTCCTGTAGATGTGTTCTGTTTATATATACTGGTGAATATGGCTTTATTTCTAAGCAAATATTCCTTGATTCCATTTGTAAAATATTTCTGAAAAAACAAAAATGACTTTGAACATATTTTCATTTTTCTCCTTTTACTGAGATTATGGTTCTTTGAACATTCCTCAGATGAATTTCACCTTTCTCTTTTGTGTATTTCAAAGAAAAAGAGCCTTTGAAAATGTGCTTTTTCTTCTCTTTTAATATATTGAAAGCTTCTCTTATACATAAATGAAAATTCTGTGTGGTATTATGATTGTCATTAAGGATAGGCTATATTAAATGGAGAAAGAAGAAAACAAATCCATTTACAACTCATCTTATGTTTTACATGGGCAATCCTTGTCTCTGTCACTCATCACAATCTTGCTTTGCAAACAATATAGGGAGAACAGAAGCTACATACAAGTGTGCTTCGCCATGGGAATGAATGGCCACTTTCAAATATGGAATTTTTTGGCTGTTTTTGCATGTTCATGAGTCATGAATTCATGAAAGAATATGGAGAACACAAGAAGTCATAAACTATATCATCTCTCCCAAGACCTAAGCAGAGACAGATATAAAGGAAACTGCAGTTTCACTGTGAAGGTTATCATAGAAGTAATATGTTTCTTCAATATTAATTTTAACCAAAGAAACTGAAACAGGGGAAGAATCATTCATGTTTGTGATGGTTAATATTGTTCATCAATGTAACTAGACCTGGGATCAACTGAGACACACACCTGGGTAGATCTCTGAGGGTTTTTGCTGGAAGATTAAATGATGGGGGAAGACCCTACCCCAGAGTTAGTAATACTTTCTGGTAGTGGTCCAGGCATAAAGAGACCAAGTCAGGGCTGCGTTTTTCTGCCTCTTTTAGCTTGATATTGGTACATTGATCGACTCTGTTGCTGCTATTCTGGCTGCTACTTTTAGCAAATATCAGAACTCAACTTCTTCATTCTTCTGCGAAGACTGAAAAACAGTGACTTCCAGGAGTTCTCTAGGCCTTCAATGACAGGATGGGACTGCTGACGTATATGTCTTGATGTGCAGAATAGGTTCTCAGCATCTCCAGTGTGGACAAGCCACTGTTGGTATACCTAGCTTGTACTAAGTATGCCAGACTAATGATTTCTTGTTATAACATATGTTTGCATTCCATACTCTGGTCCTAGAGAAAACGAGTAATGTCATACTGTGAAACCTCCCTACAATGCTGCCGGAAGCTAATGTGAAGAAGGAGAACAGGTGAGCTCTTGTGGACAGAAGAAAGCCCAGAAGGTTATTAGTTGCTATTTCTTTATTTAAAGATAACTCAAAAGCCGTTCACATTGTGTTTTAGTTTATGAAAATAAATCTGTTATTTTGCTTGTTTTATATTGTTGCTGACATGTCAATGTTCTGTGTAAAACTGTCATTCTTAACTAAGGCTTCAAACTCAGATATAGTACAACTTCTTAAAATTTTTAATAAGAAAAGTATACAACTATTTTCTGAAAATGTTTCATTTAGACCTTATTTTTTAAATTACTTCTTTTAATTTTGAAATTATAATATAATTATATCATCTCCCTTTCCTTTTTCTTCCTCCAAGCCCTCCCATATACTCTTTCTTTCTCTGTTTCAAATTCACGGCCTCATTTTTCATTCTTTGTTGTTACATGCTTATTTGTATAGTTATATAAAAATATATTCCTAAATCTATATTCTTGTTTTACTTGCATATATATTTTCAGAACTGATTGTTTGATATTGGATAACCAATTGGTATGGTCTTCTCAGGGGAAGACTATCTCCCACTCACTCTTGACTGTATTTCTTTGTATATGGTTGAGGTCTTGTGGCTCTATCCATAATAACATGCCTCTTATTGTCAATTGCCTTCCTGTTTTGAAATAAAACATACAAATTTTAAACAAAGGAAACAAAATTTTCATTATAGCAACAATAACGTGAACTACCTAAGACTAGAGAAACGATCAAGACCTAGAGAAAGAAAATTGAAAAATATTGTAGAAACTTATTTAAATACAATTGGACACACGTGGAAGGCACTACTTGCTGTTGCAAAGGCAGAAATATACAGTAACGCAAGTTGGCTGCCTTAGTTCTCGTTTCTATTGCTAAAATGAGACACATTGATCATGGCAACTCCTGTAGAAGAAATCATTCAGTTGAGACTGGCTAAAAGTTCAGAAGTTTAGTGCATTATCGATATGGAAGGAAGTATGGTGACATGAAGGCAGTCAGGGTGCTAGATATTTAACTGAAAATTCCTCATTCAGATCAGCAGAAAACAGGAAGAGACACTGGGCCAGGATTGAACATTTGAATAAGCAAAGTCCACTCATAGTGATACACTTCCTTCAACAAGGCCGCATCTGCCATGGGCCCTAATTCTTTCAAATAATGCCAATAACTATGAGCCTATTGTGTCCATTTGCTATAAACCACCACATTGCCAATAAATAAAACAATATCATTAATACAATCTTCATGCAAAATACCATTGGAGAGCATTAAATGTACAGAATACAATGTGCAGAATTAAAGCAAATAATATAAAATGCATCTACAAAAACGAAATGTGTTCCCTTGTCACTTGAGCTTTTATCAATCTGTTCTCTAACACAAACTCATTGTCCTGTAGTATGGCACAAGCAACTCCATCAGGAAATGTTAATTCCATTGTCAAGAATAAGATCATGACCAAATTTAAAGCCAGTTTTGAAACCAGCTTTAATTACATACTGGCCAGGTGGAAGTAGGGCTCTTGCCAGATCCATACCCAAATTCCTAGGAAATGGCCCAAAAAAGGTATTATAAGGGCTTAAAAAGGAAAACACATAATTCATATTGCCCATTAGGTCCAATCAGGAGTGAGCATGCATCCTGACATTTCTTGCCTATCTACCTCCTGCCCAGATGTAATCAAGCAACATGTTCAGGGGAGTGAAAACATGTGGTTTTTATCTCCCATAAACAATATCCTCCAACATTTCAGAAACTGTCTGTCCTTGGACAAGGGGCTTTCAGATTAAAGGCATTTTTGTTTCATGGATTTCTAAGACACAATATTTAAATTTTAAAATGTAACTTTGGCTTCCATAGAAATCTCATTCTCTACTTCCTGCCCAGAAATTATATCACATCTATTGACTCTTTTGCTCTTCACTTGACAGGTTAATTGATTTTTAGATAGTTTTATGAATGCCTTCTTATAGTTATATTCAATTTCCACCTATATGTCAAGTGTCAGTTCATTATCTTCCATTCTTCAATATATTTAATGCAACTGAATAGATGTTTAATATTTGAAGATGGAATTTTTATACTACCATGCAAGGAGTAGGTGAATTCCTGGGTATTATTTAACACAAATATGGCCATATCAAAGACTCCAGTGCCTCAGAGTCATGGGAATGGCAAAACCTTATTCTGAATCTTGTACCTTTTAAAAGTATGTACAGAACACTTCAAACACAACTACAAATTTCTCCTCCAGGATGTTTTGTTTACCAAGTCTGCTCTCTTACAGGGATTTCCTACTGAGATTAGCTAAACCTGCCTACTTGTTCAGCAGCATATAATAAAGCTGCCTTCTCCATTTAGAGGTTAAAAACAGGCTATGTTTTGAGTCTGCACAGATGTACCTCTGTCAGAGCTCTTGGCCCACAGGACTCCAGGTTTTTGCATATGTCTGTGTATCTGTCCTTTCTTAATTCTGGTGTCAACCTAGTCAATAGGTAGTGGCACTACAAAACATATTTATGCCTTGCTTTTATCTTTTCAAAAATGTCACAAATATATTACCAGAGTTGAACTAACAAATGAAGCTCCAGGTTTACATTCTCCCTCTTTGTTCCAGATGTTATACAGTGTTTGTGTGTAAAATTTGATCTTGAATGTTAGGCATTCATTGTCTCAATCTATGGCTGCAACAAGCCTGGATATTATTTCGAAATGAGTTCTTATTTCCGCATTATCTGATGACCCAGCCAAAAAAATACAAGCATCCTTAGTAAGACCACCTCAAATGACCTCATGTTACCTGATATATATTGTGTGGAAGTTAAAAAAAATGGAGAAAGTAGAATCTAGCTCGAATGAAAAATGTGACATTTATCTGAAAGGAGAGAAAAAAACCTGAATGGAGAGGAAGTAGCCTAAGCAATCTCTTTGTATTGGATTGAAAACAATTTAATCTCACACAGGTTATGAAGCAAGAGAACACAGAAGCAAAGATACTTTTGTTATATCCTGATAGGTTAGGCTTGAGAAATCTTGTAAATAATCATTTCTTCTGGTATGTTATATTTAGTTAACTTGATGGAGCTTAAAGTACGGCAGCTCCCTAATCTATATGTAAATGACTAAGAAAAACAACTAGGCATTAGTAAGTGGTGATTTTAAAATGTAGGCTTTGTGAAATGAGCAGACTTGAATTTGAATTTGGGATTTGCCTCCCCATGGTTGTAAGAGTGTTGGCAGTTTACTTAACCTCTCTAAATTTCATTTTCTCATCTAATAAAAGGAAGGGTTTTCCTTACTGTGAGAATGAATGAAGATTAAAATGTATTTATAAAATTGCTGACCCCAGTCTGACCTTTGGTGCAGTCAATAAATTGTACTTTAGAAACATAACCTTTATGTTTGTAAAGTACAAAAATGTTCTCGTTCTTTTCAATAGCTCACTGTAATAAGAACTCAGAAGAGAAGATATTTAACTACTTTTCTTCTATAAAATTATACAGAATTACTCTGCCTATACTTAAATCTTTATATTGTAGTAGCAAACATGTTAAGAGTCAGAAGATAGGTTAATATCCCACTATATAATTAAGATTCTTACCAGAATTGAAATGTGTAGGCCATTAATTAAGCACAGCAGAATTTAATTTTTTTCGCTTTTATATAACGAAATAATGGCTAACATGTTATCTCAAAGTATTACCTAAAACAAAACAAATATAATTCCCAAACCTCTCTCCTTTCAAAATCTTATGCCTTTTGGTGGTTCCAGCTGTTTTATATGTCTCTTAGTCATAGTCCATACAGTCTGATAGATTTGGTGTCTGGGGATAGTCTTAAGTGCCCTCTGTATCCCACAAGGCATTTCTATAAGGAAGAATAATGGACACCTGGTTGCCAAAATGTGGGATTAATTGGATGTTTATAAAAGTCTTCAGGGATTCAAAATCCTATAAAGGCCAATACTTTTCTGCTTATTGAATTAATCATAAGGTATGTAGATTTTCTAGGAAATGTATCTAAAATATTAGGACATTATTGCTCAATTTCAAATGAGACAGGGTACATTCAGGGTGAAATAACTGCAGACTACTCAATTTCAGAAGATTAATTAAAATGTAAAATGTTTTATTACACAATTTCTTGAAATTTACCATAATGCTCTAATTAGAGGATACAGGAGAGGTTAAAAACCTATTTTTCATTGATACTAAATGATCAAACAGCAGAGGTATATCTTGTTGAAAGTTATACAATAAAAAATGAAGAATATATGATTTGTGTGCATTCATAGTCCCTTTATCTTATCAAAAGAGCTTTAGTATGTGAAAAATGGTAATATTTTTCCTCACTTCTAAGCCATAATACCATATTTTCAAAATTCCTTTATCTTGGGCATGTTTTTAGGTCAACCTTAATGCAAATTCTTTTAAAACAATAATACATTGTTTTCATAGTCTTTACAGAAACTTTCAGAAACAAGGTCAAGAGAATGGGAGAAATGTTTTGAGTTGTAAGAGGGAGAAAAAATAGCAGATTTCAGTAGCTAAGTGCTGCTGCTCTGCTCAGAGGCTTGTCTAAGACAATGGGGATGTCAGTAAAATCTTAAGCAGCATAGTCATCAACAGTAATTGAGAATAAAACTCAAATGAAAACTGAAGGTCTCAAAGGGTTTAATTTCAGATTCTAGGGCTCTTTGAGTGTAATTTTTTTTCTTAGAAACACTGCCTATAAGAATCTGTTTGCGTGGAAAATGTGCTGAGGAAGAACTCTGATCTTCATTCTAGAAGTACAGAAATGACAAAGAATTGTAGCTACCTTTCTAGAGAGGTCAAAAATGAAACTTATTCGCTGACACTGAGCAGTTTCTCTGCAGATCATGGGAGCCAAGGATTCACTCCTTGGCCACACTGATGGCTGAGAAAGAGAAAAGGTGAGTACGTGTGTGAATGGTCATGTGTGAGAGCATGTGTATTTTCCTGGGAGTTGTCAGTTAGTAGTGGGAAACATGTTTAGATCTGTGGAAAAGCAGTAGTGTTGCCAATGGATATATGAGCACTAGTTTTGAATTCAGAGTGCCATGGTTTTTCATTTACCTTTCACAGAATGAGGTACCTTTCAACAAATTCCTGAAACAGGTATCCTTTTCCTTCTGTAAAATGATTGGTAGTGAAATCAAAGCAAAATAATATAAGAACCAGTAATGAGAGTACATGTGATATAGGTCACTTGGAAGAAACGTTAGGTAATTTATGCTAATATACTTAGCTGAGTCTCAGCCATGCTAAGAGTAAGTACTTCATACATATGAGTTGTCTCATTGCACAATATTTCTAGTCTTAGAAATGTGCTTAATTCACACCTGAGTTATGTAGACCATGATATTCTCTGCCGTCTTCCAATCCTCTTTCCTGTGTACACAAGTGATTGTGACACTTGAACAGGGGGTGTTCCTTATGGGAGAGAGTGAAATGTAAATGAAAGGAGAAAGGTAAAATAACAACAAGGATCTATGAAAAAAGTCATAAAGAACAATGATATTAATTATTAACTGTTTATCAAAAATAACACAGTAACTCTGTATATAAATATTCATACATTATTTGAATAGACTTTTTTCACTAAGCTAACAATGCTTCCTCCAAGAACCAAAGACCATGTAGCACTTTAATTAACAGACATTACAAAACCCGCTTTGTGCTGTTGGTTAGGTTTGTTGAAGAGACTCCAAAAAAAAAGCCTATTGCTATTTCCCTTGGTTTTCCACAAAGCTGAAAGTTAAGCACTTATTGTTGAAAACATTTTGTGTTACTGAAATAGATGAAGTCCCTTAACTGGAACTGAGCTGAATACCTACTGCCCAAGGATGAGTTTTCATGGTATTGGAAGGAACCATGCAAGCTTCCAAAGGAGGGAAGCAACCAACAACCCTAACCAGATATGAGGCCATGAAGTGGAATAACAATCACCTGGGCCTGGTGAACCTAAAGGTTGCAGTAATGGGAAACACAGGCAACTCTCTAATTAGACTGAAGACCCAGTCAACAAGAGGGATACCATGTTTGGTACTGGAAACCTAGCTAACCAACTACAGGACTAGTTAAATCATGGAACTTGGAGATAACTACAATCTCCAGTTCTAAATCAGAATAGTCCCTACCAGCAAAATAACATTTGTCCTTATACCCACAGATGAGTGCAGTCCTCACCCCTCAGCAAGGAAGCTTCTATTTGAAACAAGCAGAAACTATTAAAGAAAAACACAACCGATCAGAATGCAGAGTTGTGGAGTCCAGTTGATGTGGATACATTAAAAACAAACAAACAAATAAATAAATTACTTTCCTGTGTCAGGGAATAATGTGAAAGAAGGGGCTGAAAGATTGTTAAGCATCAGATCCGAGAGCTTGCTATGAGACTGTCTCCTAGGAATGTCAGAAGCTACACCCAGAAGTCTCACCAACATGAATAACTAAACATGAGCTGAACAAGGACAACAACAGACATGCTAAGATGGATATGGGAAAGAGCACGAGTACTCAACTCTACACAGCAAATGATAGGCAATTAAAGAATGCTGAGAGGAGGAAATAGTCACACCCCATGAAACAGCTCATTAACTTATTATCCAATACCAAATTGTCAGCCCTAGAATCATACATATGAGTAATATACAACCTGAGCAGGTTATATTTAGGAATGCATATGTGTTTACATATACATGTATACATGTAACAACAACTAAAATAAGAATAAGACCTTGAATTTTAGAAAGCAAGAAGTGGTATATATAGAATGGTTTGAAGGCAGGAACGGGACTGGGAAGATTGTGTTACTTTTATTATCTCAAAAATGGAAATACAATAAGTAGTTGAACCCAGTTTGTATCTTAAACCAAGTCAAATGCTGGTGTCATTCACATAAGACTACTTAAACTATCAGAAGAGGCAAAAATCCCCATTGAGTGTGCAACTATTTTCTACCTCTCCCTTCTTTTCATCCCAAATACAGACTACAGCTGGCTGTGTCATGTACTGTGATGGTGCTAGTCCTTGAGAACTGAAGTCTATGATCTCAGCCACTTTGGAAACTTAATCCTGGTAGCAGAGTCATAGTCTGTAAAGAAGGAAACACATCTGTGAAGTTGACGATTACAGATTGTGATTAGTGATTCTAAAAAGAAGCACATGAGCCAGCATGACAAGCAGAAAGTGAGTTGGAGTCTGGTTGCTTCAGGAATAATAACCACAGTGCCCTTCCTTGATCCCTTAAGTAAGAGAATATCCTGTCATGGGACAGGCCAGGTAAAAGGCATATATGTAACTCAGCTAGAACGGCTTATGTTGATCAGGTCTCTGATGTCTTGTCACAGGTTGAAACACTCAAATTTTGCCGGAGTATAAAAAACTAAAATAGCCTAGAGATTGTCAGGGTGTGCTCTGAAGTCTTTTCCTGAATGGCTGTGGTGACTGCACTTCATAACATCCAGGGACTACCAGAGGATTTTCTCTTCCGGGTACAGGAACGCTGTGATGAGCGGAGTAAATTCTGATTTAATAGGTCCATTAACAAATGTCCTTCCAAAAGTTCCTTTGTTTCACTGTTATAGTCAATGAGTATTTAATTTTTTTCTCAGTTGCTTACAAGGGGATTAGTTTTTATTTTGTCTTTGCTGTTCTATTCCCAATAGCTCCTTGTGGAATCACCAAAGAGATTCTAATTCTGAATTGTCAACAGTGGCATCTAAAGTTCACATTCTGCTATAATAGAGAAAAATCTTTTGAAAATGAAAAAAAGATCTACATAGGATTACAAAGAAATCTTATTCCCCAAAGACTATGGTGTAAATAGAGCAGAGCATGGCCAGCTGTCAGAGGAATGTCTGGTTTTATTCTCTTCCCAAGAGTGCAGTGAGCAGAGTTTTTCAGTGTATCCACTAGGATACAAATAAGATGCCAAATAGAAACACCTTTAAAATATCTGTATCTGCCAGTAAATCCTCAGGCTAATAAATCTAGTGGATGTGATGACAAGCTGCTATTTTGTGACTTACACTGAGCATTTATTTTGCAAACTAACCAAACCCTTTAGCATTAGGTACTGAATTCTCCTCTATTGCACTTGTTTCCCTGCAGCGTCTTTGGTATTTCCCTTGAGACATCACCATGTACGTAGTTCTGAATGCAGAGTGATGTAATAAAGTGGAATAAAATATGGCTGCACAATACAATGATGGCACTATGGCAGACCTCTTTAGCTGTTTTCATATTGAAAATTCAGCAGGACTATTAAAGTGTAATGGCACAGAACATCTTGTTAAAAAAAAATCCTCAGCCCTGTATGGTCTTATTGTTTATGGATGATATTTATTGCTTTTGTATTCTTATTGTGCGCTTCGAAGTCAATTGAAATGCAAGTGCTAATGAAACCTCCACCATAACACATTTATTCTTCCTTCCCCAAATGAGTCTACAAGATGTAAATGACTTACATATATCAACTGCTCAGGTTTTATTGTTTTGAGTTAATTTATTCACTGTAATATTCTTAATGAAAGTAATGACTCTTACACTAGTTTGTATATTCACACACTAGAGTTTTATTAAATCATGCTGAGAAAGTTCACAGTGAAGAACCTAAAATAAAGTTCCACGTTTCATCAAATATACAAATGTACTCCACTTACCAAATATCAACACGGCATTATTTTGCTAATCATTGCTCATAATTTCAATTCATCAACTTTTTAAAGAAAAAGGCAGCCCAGTATCTCTTAGCATATATGGCCATGACATCATTTTAAAGAAGAATATTTATCATAATGACCAACTTGTCATTGATACCCTAAGTCCATTACACAGCATATTGATTTTAAAAAACTGAAACAACCACTTTCAGCTTCTCTCTCAATATTTGCATTTCCATAAGCATTTATATGTTAGACCGGAGCAATCTTTTTCAGAATTAAATGAATTCCTCTCTGAATGAAAACAGTACTGTAGTGTGTAATTCATTGTAAACTCTGTCTAGGAAAGCAAAACAATCGATGAATGCTATGATTATGTGACAGAGTTTGAGGAAGCAACTCATTAATACACACACATACATTAATCTCTGTCATTCTTCATAGTTCTGATGCTTCTGATGCCCTGGTACTTTTTTCTGGCATCATTTTGGCAAGGGCTTCTGAAACCATGCTTAATAAACAAACACCCTAATATCTAGCCTACCTTGGGTCACACTTGACCTCTACTTGGCTTTATAGTTCTCACTTTCTTCTCTACTTGTGTATCTCAAGATATTTCATCTCTTGCATGAATATAGCATTAAAATTATGAAAAAACCTTTAAGTCACTCTCTCTAATGGACCCTATCTTTCACTTATACATTGGAAGAAATTTCAAGTACACTCTCTCCTTCCCCACTGAGTACATTGGGTCTATCTTGTTATGCTACTGACTAGTAACATGATTTGAGTGATTTTACTCACACATTTCTTTTTTGGCTACTGTTTGGTATCCTATTTATCTTCTCAAACTATAGCTCTGATCATATAATCTAACTCCTCAAATATTGTAAAGTTTCTGTCAAACATCAGTGATACCAGGAAAATGCAAAATTTTACTCAAATTAATTCCATCTCAATCTATTTAAAAATTAAACCATTAATAAATCAAAGAACATTAAAATTGGTGAGGATACACAGAAATGGGAGTCTTATGAATTTGTATATGGTGATATTATAAATTAATCCATGTAGTGTAAAAATGAACACTTTATATATTAACTAGTATAAACTATAACTAGATCTACCACGTGATCCAGCTGTACATTATCTGAGTATTTGTACAAAGGAACCCAGGTCAATATATCATAGAGAAGTTTCACATTACAGTTGATTGCAGTACTAGTCATAATAACCAAATTACAAAATTAGCCTAGGATCTGTCAAAAGTGATACAGTAATAAAAATTCTGATGTTTGCAGACAAATGTGTGCAACCACAGATAATTAGATGAAGTGAATTAAGTCAGACTGAAAAGGGAAAATATTACAATTTTCTCTCATTTGCAGACCCTAGATTTTCTATGGTTGCATTACCTCATATGTTTCTTTGACATGTAAGTAGACATGAAATTGTCTAGGGAAACAAAGTAGACTAGGAAAGGTGAGGAGGTTGGAGACTATGGAAAACATGTCAGGAAAAAACATTATATGCATGTATGCAAATACTTTTATAAAACCCTATACTATGTGCAATGAACACAAATAAATGAAAACATTGTTTCATTATAATCTGATTTTTTAGCACAGTTTATTAGTCAACATTTAATACCTACTTACTCAGTTGTTTACAGTTCTCTCTCCTCATTGATAATATATTACAACTAAAATTTAAAGTCTTGCTAACCCCAAATCCCATTTTTCCTGGTTATTATCTCATACTATTCTTCAAATCCATTCATACATTAACAACAAACTGCAAATTGTTTCAATTCTTTAACATATTGGCCTACAAGATCTATAAGGGAAATTTCTTATTTCTTCTTTATACCCTGTATGATAGTTAACAGAAAGCTATGGACATGCATAGTTCAAAGAAACATGGATTTAGTATAGTTAAGTAAAGTACTTTCTTATGTCTGTCTCACGTCTGTCAAATAATCCTTATCTCCTTTAACCTTGATTTAAAGCCTTACTTTCTATGTTACTGATTATTTTAATTGTTCTTCCTTGCATACAAAAGAAAGAAGGATGAAAGAAAGTAAGAGAGAGAGAAAGAGAGAGAGGAAGTAAGTATGGAAGGGATTGAGGGAGATGATGAGAGAGAGAAGGATGTAGGTGCTATGAAGAAATCTAGGAAAGGTATGGCATGTGTGATCTAAAGGACACTACCCGACAGCTTCAGGATCAGTCTGCTTAGGTGTGCTTTCTGAGGTTAAAAAAAGAAAAAAATGCCTTCTTACATTATAAGAAAAGCATTTATCACATGATCAGCCTTTCCATTAAAAATATGTTTTCTGAGTTTACAAAAGGATTTTCTTCTTACACTGATTTTCTACCCATGTGGCAGCAATTTGAAGTCTGTCTTTGAGTGATGGCTCATGTTATATCATTGTGAACTGGTGAATGATCACTTCCAAAGAAACAACCAAGAAGCCCTTCAAAGAAAAAAAAACCCGATTTTCATGAATACTCTGTTTTTGATTTAGATCCCTGTGAGAAGGGGCTTTTCAAAAAAGTAAAAATCACAAGTCTCACTGTGCCTGCCCTTGATAGCTCTCCATTCAGCCATGGGTATCTGTAGCATAATGGAGCTAGATCTTTGTACTCAGAGCAGACTAATTTTCATTTCTTTTTTAAATTAACTATTTAAATGGTAGAAGAAATTTGATAAAGCAGCCTCCATATTCTGGTCTTCAACTTGATTTCTCACTGAACCCTTTTTGTTTGCTTGCTTTTGTGTTCTAAATGATAATTTGAAGGATTGATGCTTTTTTCCCCCAAATTTGAAGAGAATATTTTTTAAATGTTCATCTTTTTCCATGCTCCAATGAGTATATAGACACAAATTGAACCTCTTTATTTGTTGTTGTTACTGTTGTTGGACGGGAGGTTGTAAGACAAGAGAGCAGATATAAAAGTGCTGGGAACTGAGTGTGATTGAGGTATATGATGTAAAATTCCCAAAGAATCAATGTAAATATTGTGTTGAAGAGCATATTTTAATTTCTTGTATGTGAGTATGTGCTTGAATGTCTGTCCATGCACCCCTCACTTGGCTGCTGTCGGGTAAGGCCAGGTGAAAGCATAGACTCTCCTTGAACTGGAGTTATAGACAGTTGAAAACTAGAATAAGGTTGGTTTTTTGCCAGACTTCTTTTTCCAATTTTGAATGCATTCTTTGAGGTTTGGTTTTCACTTTTTAAGAGCTGATTTTTAATCAATCAATTTTGTGATATGACCATTTCACCCACGTGTATAATTCTGATATCTTCCCCACATCCTTACCAACCTTCCCTTCTCAGTATCAGTCCTTATCACAGATTCATGACTTTTTCTTTTGTTTTATGATTTTGTGTAACCAGGGCCATCTGTTTGGCTATTGAATTGAAGCTATCTATTAGAGCCTGACACTTGTCACCAGTGGGTATGCTACTGATGGTAATGATTTCGCTTATTCTTCTCTATGAATCTCTCAGTAGCAAATAGTTTATCAGTGAGTGGCAGGGCTCTCTGAGATCCTCCTACATCCATATGTGGCTGATAACGAAACCATTCTGGTACAGACCCAGTGCAAGCATCTGGCTTGCTTTTATTTTTTAAAATAATTTATTTTATTCTTTATTTTTTCAGGATTTTATATATTAGTATAATATTATGTCATATCCTCATCTCTGCTGATGTCTTTCCACTCTCTCAAATTCATGACCTCTTATTTATTAGTTATTGTTGTTATGTTCACACATGAATTTATAAATTCATATGTGTGAATTAATATATATAAATTCATATATAATATAAATTTATTAATATATATAAATTCATATGTGCCTTTATTGTTATATGTATCTGAACATCCAGATTTTATAACCTATCACAGGGCTCATCACCAGAGCCTGATTCTCCTTCTCTAAGCAGTAATTGATTGTTTATAATTCTACATCTAAGGGATGGGGCGCTGTATAGGTTACCCATCCACATAGGTATGTCATTTTGTATTGTGCTGATCTTGAGCAGGCAAGTATATTGTTGAAAGTTCATGAGTGTAGTTTTCCTGTCGTTTTTCACCAGATGTCCTGATCTTCTAACTCTTATAATCTTCCTACCCCTCTTCTGAAATATTTCCTAAATCTTAGTATAAAGTTTGTGCTGTAGTTGTATCAATGGGGTAGACACTCTAAACTTATTTTTTTCTCTACATTTTGCCCAGTTGTGCTTTCTGTCATTGTATCTGTCTGTTGCAAAAAGAAGTTTCTTTGATGAGGGGCAAGAGCTACACTTATCTGTAGGTATACAAGTAAGTGTTTAGTTGCAGTTAGGAATTGAGATGGTTTAGGAAATGGACAATAGTAAGTTCCTCTTTAGTGTCCATGAAATCATAAATCACAGATAGTTGGTAAGGTTAACAGTACCAGGCATGAATTCTCTCCTAGTGAGTGAGCCTTAAGTCCCATTAGACAGCTGTTGGT
>JAQHUG010000096.1:3415079-3447157 GCA_028555095.1 Dicrostonyx torquatus
CTTGCCCAGCTGATGGGGGAGGTTGTGGGCGTGGCTTGTCTGTTAAAGGGACAGAAATCATTACAAGTGCTACTATTGCCCCTTTCCAGATATCATAATGTTCTGGTCATTGTGGCTTGTAAGTGTAAGATTATTGTTTCCTTCCTTGGTAGCTTGCATAGTCCTTCTCATACTATAAGAGCTAGTCCTTCAGGAGGAAGCTTCTAGGTGAAACCCAGCTTGATCCCACCAAGTGTTGTGTCCAAAGAGAGAAGGATCTTAAGCAGTAGAGTCTTACTTTCATTTTGTAGGGGGCAACCAAGAATAATGACAACAGCCATGAGCAAGTCTAGAAGAGAGGTTTCCATAATTGTCACTAGGGATTTTGTTACATAGTTTTTGACATATGGGACAAAACATCAAAGCCTAAGCAGCACAAATTCAATTAAAAATACATAAAAGACACATATGCAACTTTTTATAAACATAAAATAACGTTATTCCCTGTGTCAGTTTTAAGCATCCTTAGAATTATTTATCCCTTTTCCTTACTCTTCCTTTGTTTTGGCCTCTCTTCCACATCTTTAGCTTAAATCACTCCCTGCTTCTTAAAGCTTTCTTTTTGAATAGATTTAATTCTGGGAGCAGATTAGGTTTTTTCTTCTCTAATAAAGTTCTTTAAATGTGAAAACTGTGAGCCAGATGGAGACTTTGTATGACAATGAGTTTGTTGATTTCATATGTTTGACTTTGACATTACCATACCTTCACTTTGTGCCCCTCCCCCACCATCAGTCTTCCATCAACATATCTGCAGATGTAGTTATTACAGTAAAGGCTTTTGTTTGCTTGTTTTGCTTTTTAGTCCCCTACTGTAATCGTCTTTGTTATGGACAGTTTACAAATGCCACTAGGAGACACATTAGTGCAGACATAAACTTAGATGAAATGGTGCCCTGTAACTCCCATCCCAGCACTCTTGAGACTGGGGCATGAAAATTGCAAGTTTGAAACCATTCTGGGCTCCAGAGCCAGATCTGTTGTGATCTAGCTTACCTCACTCCCCCTGACTGAGAGGAGAACTTCCTTGTGGTCTATAATTGACAAGGATGTTTGTGTTCTTTCTGGCTGGTGTTTTTCCACAGAAGCAGTAGAGGTATAAAAGGCTTTAGCAGGGAAAAAAAAAAGCTTGCTGTTCTTCCACCTGAAAAGAAGCCTCCGTGTCTCAATCCCAGCACCTCCTGCCAGTTTGGCAAGTCCAGGCCATGCAGGTGCGGCAAGATCCATCTATAGAATAATTAAATTCATTGAATCATTCTGGAACTTCATTATTTATTATGTATTATATAGGATTGCTAACTCTTGTGTTAGCCTAGATTCTAGAAGTAGATACAATTTCAAAGTTACGTGAATGGGATGTAAAAGGCATCACCTGAGACTTTACGAATGTGTCAGTAAAACAACAACAACAAAAAATTTCTGATCTGTCATTGCCAGAGAATAGCTTGGAAGATAGGGCTTTATTTTTCATTTTGCTTTACTTTTCTCATGTAAGTATATCTTTTTATGATTAACATTAAAGTCCAGTTTTTAGAATGGAGTTAGCAGGATAGCCAGAGTTAGGTGGACAACATCCAGGTAAAGAGACTATATTCTATGTACTTGAAATGTAAACTAGATATTTATTCTTGAAATAGAAAACTCTTGTGCTTTAGTATTGATTTTTATATATGATTTAAAAAATGAAACAAGAAAAAGAAGGAAGAAAGTTTAGGAGAGACAGTGGAAAGATGAATAAACGAGAGTAGGAAGGAGAAAGTAAAACCAATATTTTGGCTAGGATAAACCAAACCTGAAGTTGGTATACAAAGTAAAAATTGTGTGTGTTTGTGTGATACATATACATACATATATATGTATATGTGATTTCACAGTGTTTTCTCTTTTACGATGAGTTGGAATCTAAACATAAAATTTGAATATGTTTGCAGACTTTTCACAGTTGATAGTTTTTACAAGTTGATACACTCAATCCCCTCCTTCAAATAATGTTGAGAGAGTGGTAGAATTCTTTTTCTAAGTAGTTCTTGGTCATTTAACTCTTAATGTACTCCATTCCAGAGAACAATCTCAATTTCTAGTCCAGACAGGATTAGTTTGCTCTCAGGTGTCTGTTTTGTAAGAACCAATTTTATCATGCCATAGTACTGTTTTGCACAAATGATATTTAGCTTGTAAATGACAGGCAGTAACATTATAGTGCTTTTAATGCTATTCACATTGTGAACAACCAGTAACATCATAGTGCTGCTCTGCTACTGAAATACTAAAATAAATATTTTTATTGAAATGCTTTAGATGGTTGGGAAGTCATATTCTGAAATAAAACAGAAATGAGGTACTTATTCGGAGATAAATTCGACAGGGGATCTCAGAGCTACTTCCTATATAATCATAGTGTGGGGGAATGAGGGGCCCTATGATAGAATTTACAGCAAAGGTTTAACCTTGAATAGCTATAATAAAGAAAGGTTGCAAGCTTAACATTTTATCACTTACAAAATGATACTTGAGTATGCTTGGACTGCTTGGGTATAATTCAACTCCTTTAATTAGATATGTGACCTGACCAAATCCCAGATATTTTTAACACTGGAAAGGATTTTCCATTTTAATATGCTGCCTTGAGAGTGCTAGTACAAAGACACAGCACAAGTTTAGTTCATTGTGTTTGTGTGCCATATGGTGGTTGCAGTTTTCAGTTGTAACTTTAGAAGGGGAAAATAAATACAGAAAGAAGGGAAAACATATAGAATTAGGCCAGGCTATATATTTAGATGTCATATTTACAGAAGGTGGTATTTATATTTGAAAGAAGCCTGGTTCAAATATGTGGCATCTTTCTGACCAGTAATTAATGGTAGTTAGTTAATGCTCATAAGTCAAAATAATCATTGCCCTAAGGGTCGTTGCTGTTGTACAGTAGAAACAGCAATGAAGTAAGCTTGCTGTCCATTTATTTTGTGTATAGCAAGATCCTGGAAGATATTACTGTAGATATGGCCAGTACAGGGAAGGCAATGGGACTGTAACTAATTTGGAGACTAAAAATTTAAATACATAAATAAAAAATTTAAACCAATTAATATTAGGAAGATATTGATGACATTTTACTTTAAAATAATTAAGAGCTATATTTTTTGAAAGGACCCTCAAAATTTAAAATTTCAAAAGAATTAATAATGAAATTATTGACTTTAAGGACATTGAATCAGAATTTAGTACATTAAAGTTTGATTTCATATAACTTGAAAACGAATAACATAATTTGCTTTAATTATTTTTTAATTATGTTATGTCTGTGTATTTTTGTGTGCATGTGTACATGTGTGTGTATGTGCATGTGTGCAGCTGTTCTTGAAGGCTGGAAGAAGGTGTTAGATCCCTTGGTACTAGAGTTACAAATAGTTGGAAGCTGCTTGACATGTGTACTGGAAAATAAACTTCGGTCCTCTATAAGAGCTATAAGTGCTCTGAACCACTTAAGTCATCTTTTCAATCCCTGACAAAAGTTTTCCTAAATGAACATTACAATGTCTATAGTCTTGACAATCAAAGAGGATTTACATTTTGCATTTGAAGTGACATTTTATCTATTGTCTTTAGTGTATAGGAAAAGATCAAAGTTATATTCAAAACTAATTATTTTGAAATGTCAAACCAAAAATAAATGAAATATATTAACTTGTCTTTAAAAAATACTGCGATTTAATCTTTTTCTTGTTCCTCTTTAAGAACAGTTGTAAAGGATTTATTTGCTTAGTTTCATGTGTATGTGTCTGTGCCTCCACAAATCTATATGAACACTGTGTGTAAGTGCCCATGAAGGCCAGATTACATTAGATATCCTGAAACAGGGGTCCTAGACAGTTGTTTGCTAACTGGTGTGGGTTCTTGGTATCAAACTAGGACCTCTGAAAGAGCAATCAGTAGACACCAAACCATCTCTTTAGCCCCTTTATAGTATGCTTTTAGATTTGACATAAATTTCTGTGCTTCTGTTACAATGCTTATTAACCATTTCTTCAGTGCAGTGCTTAGAGCTATACTAGCAGAAACAGTGGTATGGGATTCTATCTTGGGAGTACCCTCACCTCTGAAAGATTAGCATTAATTGTTACCAGCCATGTCCAAAGGCTACCCAGTCCCATGAGGACAAACTCCAGAGTTTAGGGTTGGTAATACTTCATTCATAAAACATTTTACCATACAAAAATGATGACCTGTGTTGGATATCCAGCATCCATATAAAAAGCCACTGTTTGTCAGCATAGCTGACTCACCTTTTGTACTTGGCCCCTGTTTTTTCCTTAAGGTACCTAGTACTGAAAGTACTGTACATATCTTCTGTGGCCTTTCCTTTATCTTAAATTTTTATCAGGACTTCCCTCTCATTTGTATATTCTGATTTCAGAGGTGTTCTTTCTTTCCTTGCTACTGAAATCAGTTACTTTCTGCAATCTCATACCTTATAGGATGGTGTCCATTCATCTATCTTTAATTTCTTACCTACAACAGTCAAGTGAGGAGATCATACTTCTTTCTTCCTCCATCTTCTTTGTGTCATTATTTATTTAAATAAACTTCTGACAACCACTTTCTTTTCTTGATATTTTAAAATATATATTAAACTTTAAAATATATACATTAAACTATATACATATATATAATTTCATTTGAAGATACCAAATACATTTCATAAAATTACTTGATAAACTTTTATTATCTTTCTGTTGTTCTAATCATCTGTTTGAAACATGGATTCTGCACTGTGATTGAGTCTGCTGTTAAAATTCTTTACTGATGTTTTATTACCTTCATCATATTCTTCAACTTCAGGTTCTAATTTTTTTGGTGAATTCTATCTCTATTAAACTTCTTCCTTTTCACATTTTATTTTTATAGTTTCATTTCTATGCTTTCTTGTAACTTATTGAGACACTTTAGCATCATAATTCTGAATACTTCACAAGCAATTCAGAGATCTCAGTTACTTTAGAGTCATACAGTAAAGATTTGATTTTTGCTACTTATGATTTTTTCAGATGGTCTGTAATGATATGCTCATGGATACTCTGCTATACCTGTAGACTGGAGCCTAGCATATTCACCATCTACCCACAGCCAAACATTAGATGGAGCTTGGGAAATCTCAGGGAAAAAAGCAAGGAAGTCTTGCAGGACCCAGAGCATCAATGATACCACAAGAACATGGCTAAAACAGTTAACTAACCAGGGCTCATAGAGGCTCACAAGGGCTGAAGTATCAGGAATCCAGCATGGTTTTGACTAAGTCTTATGAAAGTCCTAATATTGTGGTTTGTATCTTGGTGGTCTTATGAAAGTCCTAATATTGTGAACAGGGGCTGGCTCTGATTCTTTTGCCTGTTTTTGGAAACCTTTTTCCCTATTAGTTTACCTCATCCAGCCCTGATATGAGGTGTCTACAAGCCTTATTGTAACTTGCTATGCCATGTTTGGTTGATATCAGTGAAAGAACTGTTATTTTCTGAAGTGAAATGGAGGAGAAGTGGATCTGGGGGAGAGTGGAGGTGAGGATGGGAGAGACTGGGAGAGGAGGAGGGAGGGAACTCTGCTTTTGATGTAATATATGAGCAAAGAATAAATAAATAAATGGAAAAAATATTCATGTCTTTTAACATTTATTGCTGCTGTGAGAAATAAAATGTTGAATTATTATGTTACAATGCTCCTGAGATCATGAGTGTGTTAATGCTATGACTAGATCAGTGGGTTCTCCGCTACAGAAGTGGTATACTGTGAATATGAGTTTACCTCCCTTCTGTTCTCTTACATTTATACAATTTATTTTGTCTCTGCTTTCTACTATGGGCTGGAACAGTTCAAAGGCTCTTGTGAGATTCTCAAATTACTTTCTCTGGATTTTAGCCACCCCTACCTCTAAAGGAGAAATATATTTGTTATAAATTGCTAAATCCAAAGCATTCTACCTTAGAAGCAGAAAATGGACTACACTATATTAGTAATGTAGTGTAATGATTGCTTTGAGTTACCATCCCATCTTTGTATTCTTAGTTCTCTTGAGTCATTTAATCTTGCAGTTTTCTGAAGTACTGCACAAGGAATGAGGCTGGGATACATCTATTGGTCATCATTCCTTAATATTTGCTTTACTTTCTGTGGGAAAAATAATCACAGGCCCAAGGAATCTAAGATTTTTGAAGTGTGAACAGAGGAAGTAAGAACACTATGCATGAGGTGATAGCGATTAATATTTAAGATACATATATTCTGTCTTTGTTAAGGTAATTACCCATTTAGTGTCAAAGTTAAGCAAAGAATATACAAAGCATTTCTGTGACTTCAAAGCTGAAATTATAATACCCATCATATTCAAATTCCTCCATTGTATCTAACAAAATTCATTTTGTACTTGATTTGTCTTTCAATTTATCCATTAAGTGCTTGTCCAAATACCATCATGATATCAATTTGATACTTTATATATTCTGCTACATTTCCTTAAATAATTGACAAGTTAACCAAAGCACTGATTATTCTCTTCATTCAGTTTTAGGATTGTATTAAATCCACATATTTCATGACCCAAGCATATTATTTTATGACTCAGAGGCCTATTTATAATAATTGTTTCAATGATAATTTATGAGTCTTGTTAAAATATTGACTCATCACTTGATATTTATTCAAATGAATGGACGGCTTACTTACATTCATACATGATCTATCTATGTTTTCTTTTCATGGAGTGTATATTCATACTTGTAAAAACCTGGAGGACATTAACAGATAATTCAGCCTTTTAATGCATAAGGAAATCAGAGAACAACCAGACAGTCAGTCTTATTCGATACTGAAACAAAATGCATTGCCAATCCAGCCATGAAAAGACAAATGGGAAATTTTACTATAATGAATATTATTAAGTAAAAAAGTCAATCATGTGTCTTTTAGAAAAGACAAAATTATGGCGTCAACAAATAAATCAGTAGATTCAGGAAATTCAGTAAGTCCAGAAGAACCAAGAGGCAAATGAAGAGAAGTCTTAGGGCAGTGAAAATATTCTGTGCAATATTAAAGTTGTGCCACATGGCATACATTTATTGAAGCCCAAAAAATGGAAAACACCAGTATAAGTAATGAGCTTAGAATGGTGATGTGTGTCAATGAAGGCTATTGATTTTTAATAATGTGTCACATGTGCAGCAAATTATGGAAAGTATGACTGCATGCAGGATGAAGATTGATTGGTAAATCTACAGTTTTGCTCAGCTTGGTGTAACTCAAAATAGACTTAAAATGAAAATTTATTGACCAAACAGTAAATAGTAGATATGCAATTATAAAAAAATATAAATATTAATATTTTCTATATCTACTTCTATTGTAATGTGTCATGTTGAATTTGATTTGGAATATCTAGAAAAAAAATCAAATAATTTCAAATGATTAGTTTTTAAAATGTGCAATTGCACAAACTGAGTCTTAAAATTTAGTTTTCATGTCGTGAAAATTTTGTCTCCTGGGTAATTAGAAACTCAATATTCTCACTGTAAGCTTTTGTGTCATCAACATCTGTCCTGAACCCACTGTCTAATGGAGAAAGGTAACTGCATTTGAACCATTCAATGAACAAAAGTTAAAGTGTGTGGAACCAACTGGAGGTAAGTAGAGGGAGGTTCATTTGTGTGACACACACACACACACACACACACACATGCACACTTTATAGGCTGTTTTAGCCTAGACTCATTGATTTTGTGCTTTTATGGAAGTATCAAATTGATACCTTCTTGGGTGATATAAAAGATAGATAGTAATTTGGGTATTTATAGAAAATAAATGTTAACAGAAATTAGGTAATGGAAAAATAATTTAGGTGTAATAGTATCTAATGTTAACAAACCCTCCTGAGCCCTCAGTGTCCTTGTAGGTATCTTATTCTCATTTGGAGTGAGTATGGACTTGGCATCCCCATTCACAGGTTTATGACATGGTAGACTTCTTGCTGTGCTGTGTGATGGAGTCATATCTGGAACACACAAAATACTTACAATTTAAAAATCAACACCATGGAATGTCTAGGATTCACCCTTCCCTTTTAGTCCTAACTCACCAAATTAATGAAAAATATTTAAGGGTTTTGTTGTCCTAATTAAAATAAATTATCATGTCATTTTAGCACACCATTAATGAAAGCTAGCAAAGTAGGCTCCTTGGGGTAAACAATAAATGATATAAAACAAAATATAGAGCCTCAGTAGCCCCTTTCTGTGTTAAAAGGAAAGAAGGCTTCAAACAGGAGCCAAAAATAATGGCATTTGAGGCTGAAAGTAAACAGCTGCATTTTCCTTTCTCTTTTCATTTTATTTTCTGTTAATAAAGAACATAATCTATTTGTACCTGCTTTTGCCTTAGGAGTTAGAAGAAGATAATGAAATATTTTACTATCTGTTTTCAAATTATAAGCTGTTGTTTCCAAAGAAAGTCAAAACCCACGTATATTATCACATTATTGTTCTCAGGAGACTGCAGTCACCATAGTGATTGCAATTACATGGCTTCATTAACTTTATACATCCTACCTGTTATGGGGGGTTCACATTAAGAAAATTTGCATAACAGGAAATGAATGCCATTTGCAGGGAGCTAATATCATTAAACATTTAGGCAGTCCCTATCAACCAAAGGGGTTTCCACTGGGGTATGCTTCTCAGCAGGCTGTTTATAGTCATCATGGGCACAGGAACGTAGTGTTGAAACACTAAAACTAAAAGCTGTAGAGGAAAATATCAGAGAGGGACAACTGTTTGTACCAACCTGGTTTATACTAGATGTTCTTATTACTGATGCAAAGAAGACAAGATGAAAATAATATATCTCTCAAGAATGTAAATAATTATATAATGGGCACTTTTGAAGAGTATGAATGTATGTATACATGAACATTCATGTATGCTTTGTTGAATGATAGGGTTGCAGTATTTGAAAATGGATGATTTTATGCATATTAGTTATGCTTATTTTTTTACTTTTTTGAACAATTTAATACATTAAGAACCTCTACAACTGTAAAAATATAAAGAAATCTCAAGCATAGAACTCACATTAAACAAGCAACAGACATAAATGAATGGATAAAACATAAAACCGAAAGACGTAATTTTAAAAGAATGGGTCTAGACTTAATTCCCCTATGACGAATTCATTTGAGTTATTTTGAAGGACAAAATAATAAGGAACAATTTATACATGTTTTCATTTAGAGTGTATGCTTTTGATCTTTTGGTAACATTAGATTTCTGAGTGTTCCGGGGAAAACTAAAAGAAATGGGAATAGGTGAGTGACTGTTTGCTTTCCAATAACTACCCTACCCTCAGAATCCCACCCTATTATCATTTCAGAACCAGTCACATGTTCTTTCCCAGTTTATAGTTACCTCATTGAGATCAATACCAATATTTAGGGTACTGGCATTAACAGCAGTAAGTCATAGATTGCTTAAATTGGGAAACACATGATATTTGCAGTGTGGGTCTAGAGCATCTTCTTAGGGGCTATCTGAAAAGTCAGTTTTGAAGCGATGCATAATTTCTTTTTAGCTTTTAAAATTCATTGTAATTCACCATAATAGAAAATTGCCCATTTTAAGGCACATAATTATATCTTATCGTATTATATTATGCATATAAATTAAGGCAGACCTTTAATTCTGTGTCTTTGTGGGCTAATTAATTCTTTTTGAGAAGTGATGAAGATCTGTATTAGATGGGAAAAGTACTTTATGCAGGCAGCTCATACGTAATTATGTCTAAAAGCAACAGTGTTCGCAAATGACAGAGTTCAGAGTTGATAGAAAATATCAATATTTTTTCATCAGATTCATCTTTCATTTTCTAAAATTTTCTCTAATTGTGAAAATTCCAGATGATCATATTAAATAATTTAAAATAATACATGTGGTGAATCAATGAACTAAAAGGCATGTTTTCTCTTCTATTAGGTAAAGTATCTTGATTTATTTTGAGTGAAACTAAAGCAATAATGTGAACTTTCTTCAGGCAAAAAAATACCTTTTGCCTCGAAATTGCAACTTCATTTTGTAGCACAAGATCTTATACGTCAAGTTATTTTTACAACTAAGTGGAAAATGTCCCCAAATTAATGAGTCTCTATTTATATGAACTTATACTTGGCACTCATTTTAGAAATTATAATCAATGCTTCTTTTCCTGTAGGGAAATATAAAATTCAAGGCCTTTCCTAGCTTCATAATGATGGTTCCTTAAAGTACAAGAGGGATTATATTCCAGGTGATCATCAATTCCTTATATTGTACTTTGGAAATGCATTTATTGGTTCCTCAATTCTTATTTTAGATAATTGAAACATGAATATGTTGATTTTGTCTTTGCTATGATGCTTTAAGAAAATTGATGATTTACTCAACTCAATTTTATACTGTTTCATGTCATGTCTCTGCTACTCTACACTAGTGTTTTGCAAACATAGTTGTATGCCACCCTAGCTGGCAGTGAGTGTCATTTTAAACTTCTTATACCAGGATGTCTGGAAGTAAATTCTTGTCACGTAAAAATGTCTTTACAGAAATCAGATGCTCAACAGCTAGTGTTCTAGTTGTTGATGATGTAAGTATCATCTCATGGTGTAAAAACCACAAATGTGGAATCAAACATTCTATGATTTCAGATCTTCAAGAGCTAAAGATTTGGTTTAAATAAAAATCCTTGACATAATTGCAATGATTGCAGTCTTCCTGGTGTATATTCAATTCAATTTCTACATTTATTATTTCAAGCAGTTTTTATTTTTATTTTATTTTGCATTTTTAGGAACTTAAGTCTCTATAACCCTAGCCTAATATTTACCACTGCCCCATGAAGATGTATGTTTTATTTTCTGCCTCTACAAATATAAATTTGATCTTTTTTCAAGATCCATATATAAGCAAGATTATTCAATAATTTCCTGTGTCTGCTGTATCTTTATAATATATCTTATTTTTATTCATTTTACATACCAATCATAGTTCTCCCTCCCTCCCCACCTAGCCCTGTACCCTACCTCCCCCTAATCCACCCTCATCTACTCTTTGAAAGGGTAAGGCCTCCCATGGGTTTCAACAAAGCCTGTCACATTCAGTTGAGGCAGTACCACCATCATAGTCCTCCAGCACCCTACCTCCCTGTGTCAAAGCTGAGCAAGGCATCCCACCATATGACCTGAGCTTCAAAATGCCATCTTAGGCACTAGGGATGGATCCTGGTCATTGCCAGGAGTTCCACAAACAGACCAGACTACAAAACTGTTGTCCACATGCAGAGGGCCTGGTTAGGTCCCATACAGGATCTCCAGCTGTTTGTCTAAGTGCTTGAGCTCCTGCAAGTTCTGGCCAACTGTCTCTGTGGGTTTCCCCATCTGGTATATCTCATTTGGCAGAATGTCCTATGTTTCTCTCTACTTTTTTGCAAATGATGCAATTTCTCATTTTTATATCTAGTTTGTTTGCAAGTGACCTCTGCAGTTTGCTATTGGATGAGACAAAAGGGACTCTGGTTATCAAAAGAATACAAAGTAAATTTATTGCATATTGAAGTAGCCATAGAGTTAGAATTTATTAACTAAAAGTTCTTTAGAGGAAGGGAACGTATGTTCATTGTAATATTTATAGATTTTATTATAGTATATATACAATATGTGCTCAATCAGTATTTGTTAAATTTCACTTATTTTCAAAAAGTATGACTATAATTCACTAGCCTCAAATTCAACCCATATACATGGGAGTTATAAAATGGGATGGATATGAACAATGCCCATTAATGCACAGAGACTGGATTTAAAATGGTTATGCCACAATGAGATTTATTCTACAGGAAGATAAAATAATGGTGAGCTGAGGGCTCTTGGAACTTTTTTGTCTCACACACTCCTTCCTCCAAGTCCTGCTTAAGATAGAAAACATGGAGTCAACTAATGTTAGAGAAAACGTAGTGTGAAGTCCTTTTTCCCAATGGGTTGATAGTCTGATGAACAAACAAACACACAAACACTTACTTCCTAAGGAAAATGGGGCAGCAAATTGGAGTTTCGATTGGTGATATTGGCAGTTTAACACTCAGCAAATGGCCACCGTAAACAAGAAACACACGTCCTAGTGGCACAGACACAAACAGCAGACAACCAGGCAGAGATGCTGACAGTTACACAAGGGCATAAACAGTTAGATGGTGCTTGGTGTTCATTGACTTGCACCACAGTTGGTAAAAGGGTAAAACTCTTAAGTGATGTATTAAGGCAGAAACTCCAGCATCAGTAAAAAAATCACTTAGAGTTTGAACATAGTCAAGGCGGACTTGATTCTTACTCATAATTTGGGGTTTGCAGAAAAGATAAATGGTGTATGCCCAGAGTATTATATTACAGTAATATCACCTCAACTATAGTATCACAGCACTTTATTAACTAATATGCTTAATTTAACAAATACAAGAGCCTGTATATTTGTTCAATTTAAAAAATCCTCTTTGTGAAAAACAATTTCTCTAAGATGAGCACTGTATATTCTATTTCTACTTCTTAGTACCGTGTTACTGAGTTGGTAACTTCCGGATAAATGTTTGTTGGGCTGACACATTAACAATTTCATGTCGTTATACAAGTTTGACTTTTTTGAACTAAAAAACTAAAGTCAAACATAACTATTTTCTCCACAAAGGAATGAACTCTTTGGAATGTGATGAAGTCCACGGCATTGTCGGTTTTGTTCTGTGTGAAATGAATTCAGCAGCGACAAGACAAGTACATTTGCATTTTTTGCAAACTTGGTTGCAGCCATTTTGATTGGTTTCAGATATTTTTTTAAAATCTATATCTCTATGGTTTATGAAGAGGGAATAAAGCTCTTCTCGATACTGTAAAGGGAATTGCATGGGCAATCTCCCTTTATTATAGTCAATGGCCCAGGACACAGTGTAGCTTAAAAATATGTTTTTAGAAGTGCTTTTGTTCAAGAAGGTTCCCCAAATGTCATTACTAGAAGTCTTCTTTTAAAAACTCTCTTTCTACTGAAAATGCAATTTTAAAAGAAAATTAAGTATCTCTTTTGTATGAGCTTCACCAACAATGAAGTGGTCATGTGTGATTTGTTCTTTACACTATTCCTTATAATTCTCAGTTCTCCTAGAAGCTCACTTTGGAAATGGTGCCACACCAGGAACCTATACCCAGAGCCAACATCTATTATAATATATTTAGTTACTATACAATGCCCTCTCCTTATTAGCATTAATTAGGTAGTAAAGAAAATTGGGCGATTCATAAAAGCAGAATGTACTTGGCCTGACCACATTATGCAGCAGTGCAAATAAGAATTCCTAATGCTGTTTAACAAATGACTTCTTCACTCTTCATTAAAGCCTCTTGTTGCCATCCAATCTTGATTTTAGAAATTAAAGCTAACAACCAGATTGAGAGAATCAGGAAAGTGACAGCATGGGGCAAAGTCTCAAAGCCACAACTAACAGCATGAAGCAAAGTGAACCTCCAGCTATTGCAGCTTCTCAGAGAAGGCCAGGCAGGGAGGGGACACAATTGAAGCCACCCCCAGCTAGAGGAAAGCACTTGTGAATGTTGACATGAAAGCTTTTCCCCTTAATGTTTTAATTAAATACCTAGAAGCCAACACTTCTCAGTTAGCATCAGAACACTGCTTCTTGGTGGATGAATGCTTTCAGTCGACGCTTGGCTGCGGGGTTTCACAAACAGGACTCTCAAAACTGAGAAGGCTTTTGCCAGGATGCTTGAGATCAAGGAAGCAGCAGTGATTATGACGAAGCAGTGCGATGGCAGGTTGGTTTAATCCACCCAAATGTCAGTTTCTGGTTTGCGAGTTGGCGATCCCACCTTCATCCTCCAACAAAAGGGCATTGGTTAGTCATCTGTTTATTTCTCTAGCTTCAGTATGTCATTTGGATGTTGAAGGAAAATCCCTTGATTCGGTCTGCCATTTCTGACAGCCTCCCTCTAGACTCCATTAATAAGCGTTTTAGAGAATGGAATGCAAAGTAGGCAGCAGGAAGTCTACAGTCAAAATGGAGATGGAACACACAGTAGAAATCTCCCCTTTGTGAAGATGGTGCTTAGGCGACCTTTGTTGAGGAGAGACACACATTCATTGTACGGAATTAGAAACTGTATCTTTCAAGACATTAAAGCAGAATTTGTTGTATGATAATTTTGGAGGTTGTTTTAAATTTGGGAATTTGTGATAGGATACAAAAAGTCTCAAGTGATATTTACAAAATGTGCAAACAATGACACAGTCAGGAAGCCAAGCTGGCTTTGGGCATGCCTGGGGAATACCCTTCCGAAAGCAAATATGCCACTCTTTAATGCTGGTTTGAATCTCATTATAAAACTGCAAGCACAATGAGACACACTTTGCCTCTGAAACAGGGATTCCACAAGCAAATCAATTATTCCCTAACAAAGAAGGCTTGGTGATGCTTGTGTGGTTTTAATCATTGTTGAAAGCTCATAATTTGATAAGTTACAGTCCTTTTCTATTGAAACTTGCTTCAATTTCTTATAGATTAGATCATTTTAGTTGGTGTATGTGTTCTGGGAACAGTATTGTTTAATGCATCAAATGCAAATTAATGTATCATTTTTGTGGAGAAATCCTATTCCAAATAATCTTTCCCTGAGGCATTGTCTGGTCAACAAAAATATATCTAATTTCACATTTCCTGGAGACTCAATTCCAGCAAGAGTAGAGCACATAAAAGCAAGCATAAGAGTGACTAGATATCTTGATCTTATTCTCTGAAATGGCTGTACGAAGTTTGGCCTGGTAGGCCTTAACTTTCTACAATAGACAGGTCATTTCGCCATTAAGACTGGGCCTGAAACTCTTTTTGTTGTAACCAAAGACGAAGAAGTAGGACCACAAAAGCAGATCACTTAAACAGAAGAAGTCACGTTTATTCACAGCAAAGCAGCAGGGAAGTTGCTTATTTTTATCCATGCAGTCCTTTAATAAAACACCAATAAACCCTCTGTGTACCTTTCCATCTCAGTAAACCATTCAGGCATGGGTCTTAAAATTTATAAAGGTAAAAATAACTGTTTTCTGCTAAGAATTTATCTAGAAGCTGTCCTTTTTTTATTAGAACATCCATTAGCCTGAAATCATTTAAATGAAATAGAAAAAAAGCATGCATTCTTATATGCAGAGAGAATATACACACAAAATGAGCTTTCTTGTGCATGTAATGCTTATTAAGGATAATTATTATTATGAATGGTTAGATTGCCTGAAAGAGATCTTATACTCCTACATATGCATCAGTTTTTGTGTTTGCTGAGGATAACATTCCTTTCAAATGAATGAGATTTGGACACTGGAAGCCCCAGGCTCACACAGGTTTCTAATATTTACTGATGATGCCCATCCTTTTATATTTCTTGTAACGGTAAGAGGTACATTTACCCAGGAGGCCCCCTTGAGTGTATCTTGTAGAATCATATGTCCATCATACGATGTGTTTAAATTCAGACTTGGAAGCTATCTACTCATGGACTAGCACATTTTCATGATATACTTTATCATATGATATATTTGTTTATTATTTCATTTTTTATACCCAAATCTTCAATAATTTGAAAGCCAACATATTACATTAGGAAACATTTTCAGTGAGTCACATGTGGATTCTGGAAAGATTTAGTTAATATGTCAATTTTAATAGATTTCAAGAAAAATATACTGAATATTGTCAACACTGTTCACAAAAAATTAATTTCTTGGTATTGTCTACAACTTATGGGTCAGTTATGAGCTCTCAGTTACTGCTTCAGTGCCAAGCCTATCTGTGTGTTGCCATGATAGTAATGGACTAACTCTCTGAATCTGCAAGCAAATCCCAATTAGATGTCTTCATTTATAAGTGACCTTGGTCATAGTATTGTTCACAGTAATAGAACAGTCACTAAGACAGGGAGTTTTGTTATTGGTTTTCACACTCAAGTTCTAGTAAAAAGGAACCATATTTTGGGTAATGGATGCTTAGAGAATAATACTATAGGCTATTGTTTTTTTTGTTTTTCAAATTTCATATATATCCTTTCCTACTCTGACTTGAAGAGAATCGGTGTGCTTTCCTAAGCTCAAAAGTTTTTTTTATACACCTCAAGCTACAGCTTCATAGATAAAAGAACTCTTACCACCCTGTCTATTTCCACTAATAATTGTTTCCAGTCTATAAAAACATCTAAAAATTATTGGGGAAAATCCAAGAAACAAATTATATTTTTCCTTGTCTTCCAGTCACCTACAAATCAATTGCTGGGATGTGGGTACCCCTTCTCCCTATATGCCAGTAGGTTTATCCGATTAGAATTAAAACAATACAAACATAAAAACCCAGAACTGAGATAAATTTCATGGAGGATTCTGAACACAGAACTGTAAACAAAAACAAAATCACTTATTATGTGAAAAAAAGTTAGAAAGCTGTATCATTGTCATTATATCGAGTGAGGTAACCCAGAACCAGAAAGACAAATATAATATGTACTCATTCATAAGTGACTTTTAGACATAAAACAAAACAAAACAAAAGCCTACAATTAAAAATCCCAGAGAACCTAGACAATAAGGAGGACCCTAAGAGAGACATACACAGTTCTAATCTACATGGGAAGGAGAAAAAGACAAGATCTTCTGAGTAAATTGGGAGTGTGGGGATCATGGGAGAGGGTAGAAGGGTAGGGGAGAGGAAGGGAGGGGAGCCAAGAAAAGTATATAGCTCAATAAAAGCAATTAAAAAACAAACAAAAACTCATGTCAGAGAAGATCTAGTGTTTTAATAGTTTCTTTGTCATTTTCAGTATTAGTCATACAATTTTCTTGAGTAGTTTAATTAAACATGAACCTCAAAACTTTTAATAAAAGTATAATTGGGCCAGATGTGGTAGCACATATTTAATTCTATTACTTGGAAGCCATGGGCAGACAGCTATCTGCAAGTTCCAGGGTATTCAATCTACATAGTCAGTTTTAGTCCAAACAAGGCTAAACAGGGCCTGTGTTAAAAATAAAAATAAAAATCAGGTATACTTAGAATAATATGCAGGGAACTCTTAAAATTCCTAAATACCTTTAACTGTAGCTGGATATATGAATGACTTTAAAAAAATCAGTAGCCCTCCTATATGCAAATGATAAAAGACTGATAAAGAAATCATGGAAAAAACACCCTTCACAATATCCACAAATAATATAAAATATCTTGGTGTAACTCTAGCCAAGCAAATGAAAGAACTATATGCTAAGAACTTCGAGTCTTCGAAGAAAAAAATTGGAGATGTCAAAGGATGGAAAGATATCCAAAGATCATGGATGAGTAGGATTAACATAATAACAATGGCTACCTTACCAAAGGAAACCTCAGTGTCAATTTCCATCAAAATTCCAACACAATTTTCTACAGACCTTGAAAGAACAATGTTCGACTTCATATGGGAAGATGAAAAATCCAGGATAGATAAAAACAATCCTGTACATTAAAAGAACTACCACTGTACCCGATTTGAAGTTGTACTACAGAGCTATAGTAATAAAAACTGTATTGCATTTGCATCAAAACAGATGGTTGGATCAATGCAATCACATCAAACACCCAGATTTAAATCCATAGAATATAAACACTTGATTTTTGACAAAGAAGCCAAAATTATACAATGGAATAAAGAAAGCATCTTCAACAAATGGTGTTGATCAGACTGGATCCAGCATATAGAACAAAAATAGATTCATATCTATTACCCTGCTTGAATCTCAAGTCCAAGTGATCAAACACCTCAATACAAATCCTTTTACACTGAACCAGATAGAAGAGAAAGTGGGAAATAGCCTTGAACACATTGGCACAGGAGACTATTCCCTAAATAAATCCCTAATAGCATATGCACTAAAATCAACAATTATTAAACAGGACCTCATTAAGCTGAAAATTTTCTATAAGGCTAAGAACACTGTCAATAGAACAAAATGACAGCCTACAGAATGGGAAAAGATCTTCACTAACCTCATATCTGACAGAAGGCTGATTTCTAAAATATATAAAGAACTCAATAGACTAGACATCAGAAAACCAAACAATTCAATTAAAGATGGAGTATTTATCTAAATAGAGAATTATCAACAGAAAAATCTCAAATGGCCAAGAAACACTTAAAGAATTGTTCAACATTCTTAGCCATTGGAGACATGCAAATAAAAATAATTCTGAGATTACATCTTATGCATTAGTCAGAATGGCTAAGGTCAAAAATACAAGTGACAGTTCATGATAGAGAGAATGTAGAGCAAGGGCAACAGTCCTCCATTGTTGGTGGGAATGCAAACCTATATAGAGACTTTGGAAATCAATAAGGTGGTTTCTCAGAAAACTGAGAATTGATCTACCTCAGGAACCAGCTATACCATTCTTGGTTAATACCCAAAGGAAGCTCCATCATGCCTAACAAGGATACTTGCTCAATCTTTGCAACAGCTTTATTCATAATATCCAGACACTGGAGAAAAACTTAGATGTCTGTCAACTGAAGAATGGATTTTAAAAAGTCTGGTACATTTATACAATGGAGTTATTGCTTAGCTGCTAAGATCAATAACATCATGAAATTTTCAAGTAAATGAATAAAAAATGAAAAGACCTTTTTAAGTGAGGTAACCAAGACCTAGAAAGAAAAAACATGGTTATACTCACTTATAGGTGGATATTAGTGATAAAGTAAAGAATAATCCTGTTATAATTCACAGAACCAAAGAAGCTAAGCAACGAGGATGGCTCAAGTTGGGATATATGAATCTCACTGCAAAGGGGAAATATAATGGATTTTGTGGGTGGACTGAGTATGGGTGCAAATGGGAATAAAAGAGATCAGGTGGGAGTAGGATAGAGCGCAAAGTATTGGAAGAGACAACTGGAAAAAAACGCCATTACAGGGTGAAGTAGAAACTTATTACAACAGCAACTCCCTAGAATCTAAGAGGATGTCCCTAGTGAAGACTCCTAGTAATGGGGGATATGGAGCCTGAACTGGCCATCTTCTTTAACCAGACATGAATTCCAGTGAAAGGATTTGGGAGAGATATAAACCTAGCAAAGGCTAATGATATTCTTCTATCCTCATTGGTGTCTAGTCATCAGAGAGGCTACATCCAGTAACTGATAAAAACAGATGCAGAGACCCACAGCCAAGCAATAGGTGGAGATCAGGCACTCCTGTAGAAGAGATTTAGGAAGGATTGTAGGTAGGAACCAGAGGGTGTGAAGGACACCACAAGAAAAATCAAAGAAACTAAGCTGGGCTTATAGGGGCTCGCAAACACTTAACTGACAACTTGGAAGTCTGCATGGAGTTAACCTAGGCCATCTGCATATTTGTGATTGTTGTGTCACTTTGTCTTCTTGTGGGACTCCTAACAGTGTAAGCAAAGGCTGTCTTTGATTCTGTTGTCTGTTTTTGGAACCCTATTCATTATACTGGGTTGCCTTGTTCAGCCTTAACACAAGGGGAGGTGCCTAGTCTTATTGAAACTTGATATCATGTTTGGTTGATATTCATGGGAGGCCTGCTCTTTTCTGAATAGAAATGGAGAGGATGCAGTAGAGGGGAGTTGGAGGAATGGACTGAGACAAGTGGAGAGAGCAGAAACTGAGAATGAATGTAAAAAAAAAATAGAACCATAATCAAAAAACAAAAAAAAATTAACAAATAAGTGAAAGGATGTGTGTTTGTGTGTGTGTGTGTGTGTGTGTGTGTGTGTGTATGCATGTGTGTGTGTAAAACATTTCTGTTTGGGGCTTGAAATTTTATTTTAAAATATCTTTATTTTTACTGTACGTGCTCATCTAAATAGTCAAAATAATACTAGAAATTTTTTTATGTTTCAATATGTATTTTTGTGTGTATATGTGCATTTGTGTGTGTATGCCACATATGTGTGTGCCCATAGATTCCAAAAGATGACATTGGATTCTCTGTAGTTGGAGTTACAGATTGTCCTGAGTCATACTAACATGGGTGCTGGAAATCTTGGTTATTGGAAGAGCAGCAAGTGCTTTTAAAGATGCAACATTTCTACACATTATTAAAAACAAAATGTAGAGATTCTTGGCTCTCTTGACTAAGGTTACTATGATTTTAACTAAAGATGGATAACTTACAAAATACTACCTGATGGTTGCTGCTGTGTAGATAAGCATTATTTAGTCAAGTTTGTGTGTCTCATTTATTTCTTTTTAGTTTCAAATGTTTTTATAAGACAGTTGTCATATGTGCATTTTCTCTTGTGTTGTTTAAACTGCTATCTTACTTAGGGTTTCCACTCCTCTAAGAGAACACCACGGTTTACTTCAGCTTACATTTTTAGATCACAGTACCTCATTTGAGAAGTTAGGGTGGAAACCTGGAGGCCGGAGCTGATGCAGAGGATATGGAGGAGTGCTGCTTACTGTCATGCTCTTCCTGTCTTCCTTAGCCTCCTTTCTCATAGCAACCAGAACCACAAGCCCTTAAGCAATAGTTGATTAATTGTTTTTTTTTTTTTTTGTTTTTCTAGACAGGGTTTCTCTGCAGCTTTGGAGTCAGTCCTGCAACTAGCTCTTGTAGACCAGGTTGGTCTCGAACTCACAGAGATCCACCTGCCTCTGTCTTTCGAGTGCTGGGATTAAAGGTGTGCGCCACCACTGCCCGGCCTAGTTGATTAATTTTATTTTTATTTATTGAATAAAATTGGAATTCAATAAAAAACTTATTGAATCATAATAGTAAATAATAATAATAAAGGAAAGGTACTAAACATTTGCCTATAATCAAATCTTCCAGTGTCTCTTATACTGACTCTTCCAAAATCACTCAAGTTTCTTTCAAGTTGACATAAACTAGCCAGTACATTTGCCTATGCTCTCACCTAGAATGTTAGGGTTATTTTGCTCAAAAATTTTCAGTGTTTTCTTTCTTTCTCTTTCTTGTTAGTTCTTTAAAAATTCCTTTTCTTCTTTTTTGTTTATTCTTGAAATTTTAATTTAATCACAACTTTTCTCCCTCCCCTTACCTCCTTCTAGATCCTCCTATATATTCCTCCTTGCTCTCACTCAAATTTATAGCCTTTTTTCATTAATTGGTTTTGCATGCCTATATGTATCTTTATGCATATATATTATTTCTAAATATAACCTGCTGAGCTTATATACTTTTACTGATATCTGCTTGCATGTATATTTTTAGGGTTGACACTTTAACTGTCCAATTTGAGCTGAACGAGAATGACACCTACAAACATGCCAAACTGGACTAGGACAAGGCTCTCGGGTTTCAACCCTACACAAGGAACTAAAGGCAAGTCAGTAAAGCTGAGACTGGGAGTAGTCATTCCCGGGAAATAGCATACCAATTCATTGACCAACATTTTCTCAACACAACAGGGTTAATTTTTCGTGTGTTCTTGTCTCCTTTATATCATAGCCTCTTTAACCCCTGACATCACAAAACTGCTCCTGATTCTACTATTTATGGATGACTTTTGTATATTTCCAACCATTGGCTATAGAAACTATTTAGCCAATGCAGTGCTATGAATATGAGATGACTTTAAAAACCACAACTAGGCAGTGATATTCTGCTTCTTTCCGACTACATTTCTGCTTTCAACTTGCTGTTGCAGTGAACATAAATGACCCGATCTACAGAGGAAATTCCTCCAATGAAGGTCTGAGTTTAATACTATTATACTCCTCCTCATTGCTTCTCTTTCATTTATTCTTTCATTTACATCATTCATATTTTCTTGCATGAAATGATTCTATTCACAGAATTTATAAAACGTGTTCTGCAAGGCAAGTGTGGTAGTACATGGCTGTAATCTGAGCAACAAGGAGATATAAACAAGTATTTCCTAGAATGAGGTTGAGACCAACTCAGCTAATGTAACATTTTTCTGTCTCAAAATGAAACCAACTAAGCCACAAAAAAGGAATAAAAGAACAAAATTTCTATAAACTAGGTAAAACAAATGAATATGATTAATGATAATGTAAATTTTACATTCTGTGGTATTAAGCACAAATTATTTATTCCTTTCCAGTAGATATTGACACATCCATTGTTACTTTTTATCTATAAAACAGAAATGCCCTTATTTTCTCTTCAGGTATGCACACTTAATTCATTATAGAATGTTCTACAGTAAGTATGTCACTGCAGTTCCACCCATCTTTTCACCAATGGACTTCAAGTTATAACCAGTATGGCTATGTTTTTACTTTTCACTTATTTAATTTCAAACAATAACTGATTTGTTTTATCTAAAATCCCTCTGCTTCTTTTTAAAACATTTTTTACTTATATGTATATTTTCTCTTCTTTATATTCTCTTTGTTCTTCATTGTTATTTCTTTTGTAACTTATGTCAAAAGGTTGTAGCTCTCATTGAAGTTGTATTTTGTCTTATTCCTTGAAAGTTCCCTATGCTTTCTTCATGAAATGTATCCATATTTGCAAGTAACTTTAGGCATAAGCCCACCTTATATTCAAGATAAGAGCCCTTTGAGAGCAAAATCATGGTTGTTTCCCAAAAATCTGACACATTTCTTTGCATATTATAGGAATTAAATATGTTTTCTGAATGAATGAGTTAAATAATGGGTGAATATGATCTCGACCCCAAAATCATTATGGTCTAAGTTCATTCTCCCATAGATCTACAATATATTTTATAATTGCTTCTATTTTTACATTTCTAAACTAGTTTTCTGTCAAGTGACAGCATGAATGACAATGGAAAACCACGTGTGCTAAGTGAAAAAGGGAATGCTACTTATATTTTCTTCCAAGATTTTATCTGCTCATATATGTTTAAAAGAACAGATGTAAGGGAACAGGAGAGAACCTGTGAGCACTGAAATGTCCTGCCATTAGAACCATACTCTTCAATGCTCTGTGTCCTATCACCTATTCACCCAACTAAAGTCACTCTGCCTTTCCTTCTAGGATGCCCACAAATTTATTGGCAGTGGTATTGCCCCTAAGTCACTAAAGTTCTTGAATGTGGTGTAATAGTCATTTGTGACTGATGGAAAGCTTGTTGAAAGGTATATCTGTGAGTTCAGTTCTTCCTATGATGACGTGTTTTCAATGCCAGGAACGTATCTGGCAAATATATTTGTTGTTACAACAATTGTTGACAAAAAAAATGATGTGCCTTTAAAAGCAGTTGGATCCCTGCTCAGACTTTGTTCTGAACTAACAAACCATTACTAACCATGGCCTTGTACCAGCCTGTTAAAAGAGATAACAGTATTTTGTGAGCTTGTTGGGCTGAAATAAAAAATGATGTTCTGGAAAGATGACACCAAGTGTTTGAAATGGGATAACACTGTCATCATATGATGTTTGCAAGCAAACCCATTCTTGATCAGTTCTTCTCTGACTATCCTCTTCTGGGTTAAACTGCTCTTTGTGGTATGAGACAGACAGTTTCTGTGGTGTCCCCAGATCTTTCCTGAAAACTCCCAAGATTTCAGGATTATTGTCCTTGTGCCCATACATCTGCTACTTTACTCTTAATTGGTAGAAGCATGACCTCAAAACTGTCTGTCTCAATATCATTTGAGTTTGATATTATAGATTGGTTAGGAGCTGTGGAGAATGATCAGATGATTAAGACCTATTGCTGTTCTTTAGAGGGTCTGATACCCTCTTCTGACCTTCTTAGGTATCTATACACAGACAAATGTATGCACATATGCATAAATAAAATTATCTTTAAAGATCACTGGATAGCTTTGAGAACTGTGTGTGTGTGCATGTGAGTTATGCATTTATATGGTACATGCATATAGGAAGTAGTGTGCGCATGTTTGTCCATACATGCAAAGGCAAGAGTAGGATGTAGGGTGTTTTCTACTACTTTCTGCCCTATGGCCATAACAAAAGGGTCTCTCAGTAAACAGAGAGTGCGCCTTTTATATCAATTGGAAAGCCAACAAGTTCCTGAGACCCTCTTGTCTCTACACTATAATGCTCAAGTTTAGGGACACATGACCGTGCTTGTCTTTTTACATGGGTTTTGGGAATTCAAACATATCTGTTGGGGAGGCTGTTTATTTGTTCCTGGCAACTCAGACCTGAGATAGTCACAAAGAAACTATGTTATTTAAATCACTGCTTGGCTAATAACTTAAGGGTATTGCTAGCTAGCTCTTATATCTTTGGTTAACCCATTTCTATTAATCTGTGTATCACCACATGACTGTGGCTTACCACCAAGGTTCCAGCAGGTCGGTCTGCAGTGGTGGCTACATGGCTTCTTCCTGACTCTTCCTACTCTCTCTATGTATCTTTTCCAGCCTAGCTTTACTCTGTTAAGTCATTGGCTGAAAGGAGCTTCTTTATTAACCAATGGCAATAAAACATATTCACAGCAAAATATGACCTCCCACATTATCTCCCTTTTATGTCTAAATAAAAAGGAAAGTTTTCACTTAAATATAGAAAGATTACATTAATAAAACAGTTATCAACCAAGAATTACTGTTAAAATATTTAGTCCGTTTACATTTGACAAATTAAGGAATATAGTCTATCATCTACCCTATCTTTGTGTGCCTAAAGTTTTATATCTAATCTGTCTTTTATCATAGCTAAGAAAAACTATAACCATAAATATTTTTTCTTCAACTCTGTCAAAGGCCCCAGAAGGATATAATATTACCTAAGTTAACAGGTAATAAAGTTTCAATATTAGCAACTTCCAAAATTCTAGTATTAACAGCGACACATCTCTGCCTGGATAATAACCCAAAGTTCTTCTGTAATGTTGTGGGTATCTGTCTTCAGCCTATGTACCCATAATATCTGGCAGACTTTTCTATGAAGCAGGAAATGGTGTGGGAAGTCCTTCTGTCTATGTTTTGATTATATTGGTTAATGAATAAATCTGTTGTGGCCATTGGCTTAGCAGAATAGAGCTAGGCAGGAAAACTAAACAAAATGCTGGGAGAAAGAAAGCAGAGTCAGTGAGAAGCCATGTAACCCTCCCAGATACAGACAGTGGTGACAGAACTTTATCCTGTAAGCTACAGCCATTTGGTGATACACAGATTAGTGGAGATGGGCTAGTTCACGATATAAGAATTAACCAGAAATATGCTTAATCTATTGGCTAAACAGCACTGGAAATAATACGATTTCTATGTGATTGTTTTGGTTCTGGGTAGCCGGGAACAAATGAGCCATCTCCCTCAACATATATCCTCATGTTTTCAAGCAAGTACTTTCCATTGCTGATCCATCCATCTTCTACATCCTGAAATTACCACCTACTAAATGTAAACAACTTTACAAATCATCTGTCACATAATCTTGAGATCAATTAAAATAATTATTAAAGGTAACTTTGAATCTCTTTGGATGAGATATTTATTTTTAGATTATGATGTCTAATTAACAAGTAAAAAAAGGCTGGAATGTATAAGAAAGAAGAAATAAAGACAGCTCTTGGCATCAAAGAATAAGTTTATTTAATGATGCTAAGCACAGTCTTGATAGTGTAACAGTTAAAATATTTTAAAAAGTAAAGAGAACTGACTTCCAAAAGAGGAGTTTAAGTGACTGTGTCTCTGGAATACAGAAAATGCAAGCATCTTTGGCTGGCACCACTGTGAGTAGGTGTTTAACAGAAAAGTTTCAAGAAAGAGATGTCTGCCCTCCATGAGCAGGTGTAGTGCCCTCTTTTGGTGTCAAAAGGCAAGCCAATAATACAAGAAGCTGTGTGAAGAACTAGGGAAGAGTTAGACAGTGCTAGGTGCATTCAAGGAAAAATGGATAAAATTTCATTTTTTAAAGTTTACAAACACTACTCACAGTTTGTTTTAAAAATATATCAAGACAGGCATAAAAATCTTGGGTATTTAAAAAAACGAGGCTGAAAATTACCTCCACCTCAAGAGGAAATTTGAATGTTTTTTTTAACTCCATATAAAATAATATAAATGGGAAAAGTAAAGCTCAGGTTACTGATTGGTCTTATTGGCTACCATCCACCATCAATCTTGGCAGAAATATGAACTATATCATGAATTCTGACAGCAAAAGCCTTCTGAAAATTATATCAAAGCCGAGAGCTTGGCTCATTGTCAATCTAAAGCAAGTGTTATTGCAGAATATATTTAAAGGTCATAAAAAGCTCTCAGTGAAGTCTGTGACTTTGTGGTTATGGAAGTAATATGCAGGCATATGTTTAATATAAAATATCCTTCATATCTCAGAATAAACAACATATGGAGCCAGTAGCCATTTTACTTGATGTGCAGAAGTTGAAAGTAGTTCATCACAGATGTGCTGTGAGTTAGCTTATGTCTATCACAGAACAATGCCTGCTAGGACGGTTCAGCACATTACAGTTAACATAGGGCATATCCTCAATTTCTTTAACTTCTAGGCTGCTTTTTAAGTACTTTACTTTGTTCAGTGATAGGACAATGAGAGATAAATTAACAGCTAGGGTAATGAAAAAGAAAGCTTCCTAATTAGTAATGTGATATGTGAGACTTTTATATTCTGAATATAAAAAAGAGAAAGGCATTCTAACCTGGGAAATGGTGGAATCAGAACTATTATAAATAGGATTGATCTCCTTAATTGCTCAGCTCATGTCCAGAGAAGTAAATTAGGCTCAACTAATCCATTCTACTCCCTTTTAGCATATTTATATAAAAGTCAGGCAATTAGATGATGAAAAAGGGGACAAATAACTAATGAATAAATTTTATAGACACATGTTTTACTTTTAGACAGAACTTCAAGTATCATCTTATTATAACAAAAAGCATTTTATATCCAAATAAATTTAACTCTTATTTCTTGTTAAATATGATACACATTATTTTAAAACCCAACTGAAAACTTGTACATTTAAATAACAAAGTCTTACTCTACAGAGCTAACATATTGATAAATTTGCTTGGGAATTTGTGAATCTTTTGCTAGTTTCTTTTCCCCATCAGATGGAAACAAACTTATTCTGTCAGGGCATTTTTCCTGCCGTTTTGTCCTCTCCTCTGTTTCCGGAGTTCTCATCTTTTTTTTAGAGGTCTGTATGTGAGCCCTAAGTAAACCAGACAAATTGATTGTTTTTAGTTGGCAAACCTCTGGATGTGTGGGTCCTTTATTCAACATAGACCGCAGGTCATTGATATCAAAGGCTAGCTGGGCAGTTGTTACATATCTATATAACAAAAGGGCCCCATCTGCCACCTATGAAACAGCTTTCTCGGGGAAAAAGCAGAGCCTTCAAATTGTGATGGAAATGACTTGGTATGTACAACTCCCTAAGCATAAGTGCTCCTGTGGGAAGTCCAGCTAGGTTTTCAAGAACAGTTGTTCAGCCTGTGATAGATCATTACCATATTTCTATATCTATCTAAGATGAAGCTCCATTCTACTTCAGTCACAACCCAGGTATTCTGAATTGGAAAGGAAAGAATTATTACTGCCATTTGAAAAATAAAAAGACAGAGCTAAATTGGTATGTAGAGTTGGATTATTCTGTAATTTCTTCTAAATAAGTTCTTCAGACTCATTTTAAAAGAAAGAAAAACAAAACAAGTGTCCTCGAAATCTAAAAAGTTGGTAATATGTATATTATATTTGAAGAAATGGTTTGCACATGATGTAATAATATGGAAATTTACATTTCTTGTCTTATGTGAAAAATAACATCAAAGTTCCTATTTAATACGTCATTTCTTTTGTAATATTTACACAGAAATATTTCAAAATAAATCAAAAAGAAAGTTTGAAATTTTATAAATTATAATATTTTCCAATGAGCAATGCTAAAGACTTCTAAATAATAAAATAATATGAATTTATATAATATTTTCAGAATCAGGCATTATGTTATATAAAAATATTAAATTATACTATTCTAGTAAAATCAAGGACTACAATTTTAATATTAGTTCATTGATATTAGAAAATCAAAAATAAACATTTGTCATAAACATATGAAACATAATATAAGATTCTTACAATTACATTATCAAATATTGTCTTGTTTATTTATTTGAATTGATTTTTTGTTTTTTGGTTTTTCAAGACGGGGTTTCTCTGTTCCTTTAGAGCCTGTCCTGGAAATAGCTCTTGTAGACCAGGCTGGCCTCGAACTCACAGAGATCTGCCTGCCTCTGCCTCCCGAGTGCTGGGATTAAAGGTGTGTGCAACCACCACCCAGCATTTGAATTGATTTTAAAATCATTTTCCTAAGTGTTCATTGCTAAAGTGTTTTCTTGACAGTTATTAAAAAATTATGAGTGCTATATATAATATAGACATTTTATAAAACCTTCTTTTATGGGATTTCCCTCTGTATGCTGTGTATAGCACTGGTGAATAAAGAAACTGCTTTGAGCCTATAGCAGAGCAGGGCAGAAGAGAGGCAGACAGGGAAAACTAAGCTGAATGCTGGGAGAAGGAAGGTGGTTTCGAGAAGCCATGGAGCTGCTGCTAGAGACAGAGATGCGAGAACCTTGCCAGTAGGCAATGAGTCTTGTAGTAAAATATAAAATAATGGAAATTGGTTAAATTAAGATGTAAAAGCTAGCCAATAAGAAGTTAGAGCTAATGGCTCAAGCAGTGATTTAATTAATACAAATTTCTGTGTGGTTATTTCGGGAGTCTGGGTGGCCGGGAAACCAACAAGCAGAATCCTACAACATCCCCTCCTTGAAAAGAATTATATAAATTTTATTAATTTTTATAAAACTTTTTTGCATATATTTATTACTTTAGGAAAGAAATGATGAGAAGAGTACTTGCATTTCAGACTCAGAAGGAGTTAAGCTATCAAAAGAGTAGCATAAATTTCAGTAATTTTCAAAGTCCTTTTTATATGAATTTATTATTTTCTTTTATGCTTATGTGTCTCAAAAAATCTGTCCAAATTCATGCCATGAATTCTTTGAGATAAGTGCAGCATTTCAGTACAATGAAATCACTATCAAGCGCATTTGGAATATGAGTTCTTTGAGTAACTATATTTGGTATTAATAATGAAAAATACAATAAATTCTGATTTATTTTTAGTAAATTTTTGTTTATTATTGGCCAAGATTACATTTCTACTCAGGCAAGCTCAAGATAGCTGGGTTCATATACATAAAAAAATCAAATATTGAAATGGGAGATTGGTTCAGAGATCACAATTATTTTATGTTTTAATTATTTTGAGAATGTCATAGATGAAAACTTTCCACCATGTATTCTTTCTGCTTCTTCCTCTAATTCTTCCAGTGTCCTACTCAAGACTCCTCTAAATCAAAGCCTCTTATTCTTATAGTTGTTACACACACACATGAACACACATATACACACAAACAAACACACACACCTGCATAAATGCACATGTGCACACACATTTACATGTGCACACAGGAGCACACACACATTTTACAACCTTGTGACATAATTTAGTATTACTCCTATGTGTTTATGGCTGACCTCTTGTGATTGACTAATTTAACGGGAGTCAGATCCCTGGAGATGACTAATTCTCTTTCTATCAGCCGTCAAAAATTTCCTGTATCTCTTCTAAGCATCAAGCTTTGTGGGAATTCCTCATCAATATTGCTGTGACAATTGGTATTCTCATCTTTTGTATTGTGTTCAAGACAGACATTGCTGAAATTTCCTGAACTTAGCTTCCCTATCATATACACTATCTGGCATCAGTAGTCTGTTCTGGCCTTCTGGCTCTTATGATCTTTCTTATCATTCTGTGTGGTGTTCCTGGTGCCTATGATGTAAGAGTTGTTTGTAGATGTATCAACTGGGATTGGGCACCCCACTTTCTCTTCATTTTGACTTGTGGTTTTCTAGAGAAACTTCTTTGATGAGTGGGTAAGAGATATGCTTACACATATCTATAAGAATAAGTTCTTAGAATTGTGCAGGAAGAAATTACACTGGTGTAGGAAAATGATTATATTAGGTGCTCTCGGGTTCCATGGTTTCCTATTGCATGGGGATGAAGTCTATCCAGGCATTGTTTAATCAATATTTACCTCATGCCTAAGACACACCAGACTGAAACCTTATGATGATTATAATATCTATAATGCTAACTAATTGATTTTCCTAAATACTTAAGTAGTACCTGTCTTCCACTTATCCTAGGACAGCATCTTTAACTTCTTTTATCTCTGTGTGAATGCATGTTTGTATGTGTGTGTATGGGGTATGTTCACAGGTATATGTGTAAAATTGCATGCCTTTGTGTCCTCTGGGACAGAGGAAGGCATCAGGTGTCCTTCTTTTTCACTTGCCACCTCTTTCTTTTGAGACACCTCTCACAGTTCCTGAAGACCCTGGTTTTTGGATAGTCTGGCAAACAGAAAATGTTAGCAATTCTCCAGTCTCTGCCTATCTCACAGGTTACAGGAGTATAGGGAACAAAGACTGCATGCTGGGATCTCAACTCTCATCTTTGCAAAGCAAGAATTCCCAATCATTGAGCTGTCTCACCCATTCTATAACACTTTTAATATGGAATATTTTATTAACATGAAACATGGTAATCACAGGAGGCATTTCGTGTGGAAATAAATTATCCACTTGCTACGATATGTCTTCCAGAACTTACTCATTGTGATTAAGTGGTAAATTGACCCTAAAATTGAAGTTCTGATTTTCATGGATCATTGTAATAATTTACATACTATAACAATACATATATGCTTCCCTCCCACCTCTCTTAATTTCTATATATTTCTTGAGTCAAGAATTCCAAGAGAACAGTTTAAACAATTTATATAGTGAGAAGAAACCTTCTATTTTTATGAAGAATTGAAGTATTTAATATGTTTCACAAAGCAAATACACCATAGGCGAACAATAGCCAAAATATTCATCTGTTTATATAATGAGAATAACAGATACTTTTAGACAAATAAGTTGAAATATGACAATGGTGTAAAAATGAAAATTAAAGATTAATAAGCTGAATAGTATGCTAAAACATGATCATATTGTTATGTATGATATTGTAGTAAGTTTAAGGCATTGTTATTTAAAAGATAATACCAAAGTTAAGCTTTAAACAATATAAAATCTTCCTTAAATCATATTGTCATGATCACTATGCGAAGCTTTGAAGCAACACCTTTAGGTCATATCAAGGTCTGAACAAGTTTTAACTTTGATCCCAGAGTTTCACTGTCTCCTGAGCTTGACTCCAAATACTGTCTAGGATTTTCAGTTCTCCCACTTCCATCTGCTAGTCTTCATCCAGCTGATCCTAAATGTACCAAACAACTTCCTTCCCCTTAATTGCTGCCCAGTGTTATTTCCTTGTCAATTGTACACCCATCCCACTTCCTTGGTGTAATACCACTCATTTTCCAAACCTACCATTTTACACATGATTTGTCACATTCAGCACCCATGTGGCTTTTATAAATATGTTGGTTTTTCTGGTTACCAGTCTTACCCTAAATAAAGAATGTGACCTTTGCGTTAGACTAAGCCTACTCTATCACTTTCAAATAGTGAATAACTTTTGTATTCATTATACAATCATCATGTCCTTTCAAAGAAAACATTGAAAAGGTTGGTGTTGAAATAGGTAATTGTGATATCGATCCTGTATAGAGTGGTAGGTTGCAAGCAAATGCCTGGTAATATTAGAAGGATGAAGTCTGATTGTTCAGTCCTAAGATGTTTCATTTCCAACACTCTTCTCCACAATCAAGTTAGAAAGTCACAATTCACTCACTATTATAAATACTTGTAGAGTCTAGCAGTGAATCCATCACTTACCTTTATTTAGGAAGCAGTTTTGTTGCTCATTTCATCTTGTTTCTAATTTTTGCTTTGTTAAGGTTTATAGTGTTATGGCTTCATTTCTGAAAACTGCAAAATCTATATCTTCTCATCTTCCATC
>JAQHUG010000096.1:3451155-3466231 GCA_028555095.1 Dicrostonyx torquatus
CTCGGGGAAAAACAGGGCCTCACCCTGGGGGGTCTTAAAAGGCCCCATGTTGGCGGGCGCCAAGTGTGACAGTTTTATTTAAGACACACAAGTTTAATAAAGGCCAAAATACACACAGATTACTATACCAGAGAGAGCTCCTCCGAAGAAGCAGGCAGGTCGGTGATCCGCGCAGAGAGAGAGCTTTTCACGTGGGCCTATCATTTTATACCTCTCTTGGGACCTGGTGGTCCAGCCCCATTAATTAATTAAGAGGCAGAATAATTAGCTAATGGCGGGGCGTGGCTATAAGCCGAAATGGTCAAGACCACACCCCTTCAGTTTTACATTAGGTTTAGTTGATCTATTTATTGATTAATGATTTATTGATTTAATGTTTATTGATTTATTGTTTTACATTAGGTTTAGTTGATCTATTTATTGATTTATTTACTCTCTGTCTTTAGACACCTTATGTTAGTAAGATAATTGAAATTAAAATGTTTTATTTGCTATGGAGTTATCAAGCATACACATATTAATTTCCCCATTAAAGCTACATTTTAAGATTTGTTTTTCTTTTTCTATAGTTCCTTTTCATTCCAATACATTATGCATGTTTTTTTTTAATCAGGACATTCATACTTGTTGACACTCTGTCTTGTATGCTTTTTTTTAAAAATTTAAATATCTACTCTATTAGACAGACATCCTCTTATGCATATTATCACTTCTGCCTTTTTTCTCTGTTCAAAAGTCTTTAGTATTTATATTTCTAGCTTTATTTACTTCAAACAGTTAACATCATGTAACATTTCAGCTTTCTATAAATTTATCTACAAATTTATTACAGCATGACTGTTTTCATGCTATAATAGTAGCTATTAGAAGATCAAAATTTTTTGCTGAATGTATTTAATCTTTTAGTCTCTATATCTGAAGCCTAGAGGTCATGAGTAAATATTATGTTGAATGGTACTCAGCCAAGATATTTCTCTATTCAAGGCATGTCATCTATATTTCTAAAAGTAAACATTTTCTCTTTTAAATCTCAAATGATGTTTGGATTTCAGAAATAGTCCCTTCTGTTTCTCAAGAATTCGTATGATTATATTGGCTGGTCCTCATGTTAAGTAGAAGACCACCAGATAGGATAAAAATGAATAATGGTAGACAGATCAGAACTTGTTTAATTAAAAACAAAGCCTTTTGATTTTTCTGTCTAGGTGTGAAAGTTTTGAGTTGAACTTGAGTCATTAAAAAGGTATTTCCTGGAGAAACCTTTGGAAAGTCTTTCACATGCAAACTCAAACTTGGGCAGCTCATAGATTTTAAAATCCAATTTGTCCTCAGAATTAGTGTGAATTTAATTTTCAATGAGGGAAAAAAAGAGACTCTTACAGTGCTCTTCAATTCCAAGTCATTGTTAGCAAATTAAATCCTAAGGCTGATTAATCTTTTAATTTTGAGACATACTTGGGATAAACATATTGGTTTTGCAGGCAGTTCTGTATTTAGGGAATTCCAACTGTATTTGTATAACTCGTTAGATATTTGAATTTATTTCATTAACACATTGTAATTCCTTCTTAAAGTAACACACACTTTATACACCAGAAATATCTGTGAGAATTTCTTTCAAATTAAGGAATACAAAAAATTATGTATTGTATATACTCTGAACTAAAATGGTGTCATAAGTAATTTGAAAATGTCATTTTGATGATCCATTTTGATCTCTATATTTATATAGAAATATTTTTTCTAGGTTGCAAAACATTATCAAGACAATTGATATTTGCTAAATTCTGATGGAAACAGAAATAAATCATTGTCCTTTGGACTAATCTCTCTCTCTCCACTATACAAACACACATATATGGTCATTAAAATTTATAGGCCAAAGAAAATTGAATGCAACAACTTTTGATTGATAAATTATGCATGTATACATGTTCGTGTCTGTAAATAGACTTTATTTCTGCATTTTATTTCACTTTTTGTCATGATGCTTTAGTGTATAAAGGAAAACAAACTTTTATTTTCCCTCAGTAATTTTCTGAATCAATCCATTTTATATATCCCTCAATCTAGAGAACACATAAAACACACGTATATATTTACTTGTTTGACTTTGTTTATCCTTAATTAATTCAATGAATATTCATTAACATATATATGAGCTAGACCTCTGGCTAGGTTCAAAGGGAACTAAAAAAGAAGCTATTTTTTTTTACTCAGTTTAATTAGAAACATATACACATGCACAATGCAGTGAGTGTTCTAATGATATAATAAGCAGTTACTGTCATGAGAGAGAATGTTTTATTTTCTCTTGACTGAGAATAATAACATTTAAGTTGGCTACAGCATTTGAAGTCAGGTATAGACTAGACAGTGGTAGCACATGACTTTAATTCCAGCACTCAGGAGCCGAGGCAGGTGGATCTTTGTGTGTACGGGGCCAGCCTGGTCTACAAGAGTGAGTTCCGGGACAGGCTCCAAAGCAACACAGAGGGACTCTGTCTTGAAAACTCAAACAAACAGAAAGGTCAGGAACAGCATTCCAGAAAAAAAAACTATAAAAGTTTCAATAATGAGAGCTCAACATACTGACAGCTGTGGGGATGATCTGATGGTGTAGACTATCAGGTCATAAAAAACTTTCCTTCATTCAGGCCCAGAATGAATCATAGACAGTAAGTGAAATTCTTCTAGTATTTTTCAGAAATAATATAGCAAGATGTTAGGTTAAAATGTATGTACCTTAATTTTGCTATTTTTGTTACAAACATATTTACATAGAAACACGACAATTGCATCTGCTTTGTCTTGCAATAATTATAGCTCATAAATGAGTGAATGGTGAAGTAAATTTGCTTGTAAGATTCTGATTGCATTTTTGTAAAATTATAAATTTTATAAATTTATAAATTTAAAGTGTACTTTAATCTGGAAGCAGTTATTATTCACACTTGTTAATTATAAAATAGGATTTCTTGTTTCTTCAGGATTTTATATTTATGTGAGCATGTCTGCAGACAGACATTTTAGTCCCAAAGAAACACACAGAGGCTAATATTAATTATGAGCTGTTTTAGCTCAGGTTGACTATCTTTTATTATATTAGTATTATTTTCTTTTTTATCATTTTTCTTTTTTATTAAGCTATATATATATTTCTCCGTTCCCCTCCTTTCCTCCCATTTTCCCATTCTCCCTTAATCCCTGCACTCCCAATTTACTCAGGAGATCTTGTCTTTTTCTACTTCCCAAGTATATTAGATCCATGTATGTCTCTCTTAGGCTCCTCATTGTTGTCTAGGTTCTATGAGATTGTGAATTGTAGGCTGGTTTTTATTTTTTGCTTTATGTCTAAAAACCACTTATGAGTGAGTACATATTGTATTTGTCTTTGGGTCTGGGTTACCTCACTCAATGTGAAGTTTTCTAGATTTATCCATTTGCCTACAAATTTCAAGATGTCAGTATTTTTTCTCAATTTTTCAAATGTACCACATCTTCTTTATCCATGCATTAGGTTGTTTCCAGGTTCTGGCTATGACAAACAATGCTGCTATGAACATAGCTGAGCACATGTCTTTGTGGTACAATTGAGCATCCTTTGGGTATAAACCCAAAAGTCGTATTGCTGGGTCTTGAGGAAGGTTGTTTCCTAATTTTCTGAGAAATTGATATACTGATTTCCAAAGCAGCTGTACTAGTTTGCACTCCCTCTGGCAATGGAAGAGTATTCTCTTTACTTCACAGCCTCTCCATTATAAGCTGTCATCAGTGTTTTGATCATGGCCATTCTTACAGATGCAAGATATAATCTCAGAGATGTTTCGCTTTGCATTTTGCCTATTGTTAAGGATGTTGAGCATTTCTTTAAGTGTCTTCCAGCCATTTTAGATTCATCTGTTGAGAGTTCTCTGTTTAAGTCTGTACTCCATTTTTATTGGGTTATTTGTTCTTTTGATGATCAGTTTTTTGAGTTCTTTGCATATTTTGGAGATCAGTCCTATATCTGATGTGGGGTTCCCTATTCTGTAGGCTGCCGGGTTTTATGTTTGTTTGTTTGTTTTTTTTTCTGTAGACTGTGTCCTTTGCTTTACAGAAACATCTCAGTTTCAGGAGGTTCCATTAATTAATTGTTTCTCTCAGTGTCTGTGCTACTCGGGTTATATTTAGGAAGTGGTCTCTTGTGCCAATGAACTCAAGTGTACTTCCCTCTTTCTCTTCTATGATATTTAGTATGGTTGATTTTATCTTGAGGTCTGTGATTCATTTGGACTTGAGTTGTGTGCATGGCAATAGAAAAGGATCTGTTTTCATTATCTGACATGTTGATATCCAGTTATGCCAGCACCATTTGTTGAATATGCTTTCTTTTTTCCATTTTATGTGTTTTGCTTCTTTGTCAAAAATCAGGTGTTGGAAGATATGTGATTGATATCTGAGTCCTTGATTCAGTTCCATTGGTCCTCCTGTATGTTTCTATGCCAATACCAGACTGTTTTCAGTATTGTAGCTCTGTAGTAGAGTTTGAAGTCAGGGATTTTGATGTATCCAGAATTTTCTTTATTGTACAGGATTGCTTTAGTTATCCACTCAGGCTTAAGATTAACTAGCTCTTACAACTTAAATTATCCCATTATTCTCATCTAAGTTTAGTCACATGGCTTGGTACTTTTTTACAGTGCAGCATTTTCATCTTGCTTCCCCTGTGTCTGTGTGGCAACTGCAAACTGAGTTTTTCCTCTTCCCAGAATTTCCCTAGTTTGGTAGCCTTACCTATACTTCCTCCTGGCGACTGGCCAGGTAGCATTTTATTAAACTAATACAAGTGAGAAATCTTTACAGGGTAAAAGAACATTATCTCACAGCGCATCTACTCCCCTCCCCCACCTTTTCTTCTCCAAAACAAAAGAACTTTGAATCTAATTTCTGTTGTTTATCAATAACAACTTGTAAACAACACTTTAAACAAAGACAAAGATCCATAATGCATTTTTTGGGAATGTGGGTGTAGTTTTCTAGGCAATTTTCTACTGATTGCTGGTGCTGATAATCTTATGGAGACCTAAAGAAAATTTAGGATTATGGTCAAGTCCTGTGAGGCTGAATCATCTCAGCCTGCAGTATTGAGACTGCTCTAGATATAGGACTCAGAGGAAACTACAACAGAGGTACTCTGAAATGTTGGATCATCTGGGTCATCTGTTTCCATTGGAGATTTTTCAGGGCGTCTTCCTTGATCAAACCTTATTTTTCATAACACAGAATGAATCTAATAGTCTCTTATTTCCTGTGGAAACATAAGCAAAAACTGTTCTCCAAACAAACTAAAATTTTGAAGTCAAGGTATTTTTCAAAATATGTAGCTTTGATTAATCCAGAAGCATTTATAATCAAATGTCTTTTGGCAGCTGTTGCTCATGTCTTAGCAGTCAAACAATTTACAGATGGTACAATAACACACAGTATCCAGATTCTCTGTTTTTTTTAAATCTTTTCATGGTTTTAATTTTTTAACTCTATTTTTTTATTTTTATTTTTAATCTTTGTTTTTCTCAAGACAGGGTTTCTCTGTTTTATCTTTGGCTATCTTGGGACTCACTCTACAGACCAGGCTGCCCTTAAACTCACAGAGACCCTCCTGCCTCTGCCTCCCAAGTGTTGGAATTAAAGATGTGTGCAACCATGCCTGGCTACTCTATTTCTTTTTGAAGGACTTTCTATATCCTTTTTCTTTTTTTTCTCCCAAGCCTATGTATATAAACACATTGTAAACTGTTTAGAGACTTTTTGTTTCTTTGTTTTTCCATCTGAATCTGTCTTTACTGTATATGTCTATCTTTTTATGAGCAAATGTGTCTTAAATCTGTTAATCAGCATGGCTAGGATTAAAGCTGCAGTTTGGGCAGCTGGCTCTGTCCCATTCTTTAGCTTTCTGAGAGTCTAGCTTCATGGTGGAGGTACTGGTAGGACTCATGCTTAGTTCTGTCAAATTCTTTTCTCTATTCAATGTTTTTATTCTGTTCTTTATTCTGTCAGTAAGTTATCATATATTGATATTTGGATGCTAAACCAGTCTTGTATTTATGAAAAATTTTGTTTGTTTTTTGAGACAGGGTTTCTCTATGTTAAGGCTTTGACTGTCTTAAAACTTGCTTTGTAGACCAGGCTGGCCCCAAACTCACAAAAATCTGCCTGTCTCTGCCTCCTAAATGCTGGGATTAAAGGCGTGGACCACCACCACCCAGTGAGAAAAATATTTGTTATTGGTAATTAATAATCTGTAATAAATCTTGTTGCATTAAATTTGCTTCTACTTTGTTGATTATTTTGAGTCAATTAAACAACATTCATGTTTGGTAATAGTTTCCTTATACCATTGGTGTCAGGGTCAGTCCTTGTCCTTTTCCTTTTTGTCTGCTTTTGGGAAGAGATTTTTTTAAAAAAATTAAAGTATTTGGTAGACTGGGGCAAATAAAGTATTTAGAATATTTTGTGCAATTTTAAACTACTAACTAGCTAAATCACTGTAATTGTATATGTTCAGACATCCTTTTCTTTCATTATTTTTCTTTTTTTTTTTTTGTTTTTTCAAGACAGGGTTCTCTTTAGCTTTGGAGCTTGTCCTGGAACTAGCTCTTGTAGATAAGGCTGGCTTTGAATTCATAGAAATCTGCTTGCGTCTGCCTCCCAAATGCTGTGATTAAAGGTATGTGCCAACCACTCCCTGGGTTAAGATGTCTTTTGTTAACGTTATTGTTGCAAAGACCTGTCATTATTGGCTTTTTCCAAAGAGCCAGTTTTTATTTCACTGATTTTTCCCTTTCATTAAAGGTTTTCTCTATCTCTCTTCTGTTTTTTTTTTAAATCTTTGATTTTTAGGTTATTTCTTTTTCTTTTTTCTTTTTTAATTGAGAATAGATTCTTCTTTAATAAAATACATGTCAACCACAGTTTCCTCTCCCTCAACTTCTTTCAGCATTCCCCCACATCCTCTCTTCCAAAAATCAACTCCCCCATTTTTTTGCTCTTCAGAAAAGAGCAGGTCCCCAAGACACAACAAAGCTGGACAAAACAATGTATAATAAGAAAAGACAAAAAACCCTCGTTTTAAGACTGAAAAAGCAACCCAACAGAAGAAAAAGAGTCCCAAGAGCAGACGAAAGGATCAGAGGTACATGTGCTCCCGCTGTTAGGAGTCTAGAGAACTACAAAGCTGACAGCCATGACATATATAGAGGTCCTGGTGAAGACCCATGCTGGCCCTGTGCTTCTTTCTGTCTGTGCCTTCTCTCTCTCTCTCTCCCTCTCTCTTTCTCCCTCCCTCCCTCCCTTCCTCTCCCTCTCTGTCTCTCTCCCTCTCTACCTCCCTCTCTCTCCCTCTCTCTTCCTCCCTCCCTCCCTCCCTCCCTGTCTCTCTCCCCTCTCTCTCTCCCTCCCTACCTCCCTCCCTTCCTCTCCCTCTCTCTATTTCTCTCTCTTTCTCTCCTGTACTAAATACATGATACTTGCTATTTGCTCAAATTACATTTCATGTGCATAGCAGCATTATTTTAAGCAAATGTAGTAACTGATGTTCAGAAAAACTTTCTGTGACTGAAAATGTCAGTTGGGCATATTGACTCAGTTTACTTATGAGTTTTCTGGCATGGTCATTAGTCTAGGGAAGTGGCTTTCTTTCCTTTGTAGTTTATTGAACGTTCCTAAAATCTAAGTATGTAATTTTCCTATCCTTTAATACCTTGATATGACAAGTTTAGATTTAGATATGCTGAAATAATGCATTACACTTGTTGATGTTTACATATTGAAACATTAATAAAATATGCGGGTTCTGAGCCATATTCACATTCACAGATTGACAGAGATTTTATTTAATTATTTGTTAGAGCTACCGAGCTCAGCTACTGAAGACTATGTATATGCCTGAGTATCTGTTGAACATGATCAGAGTTCATAACCCTGCCTCACTCATCAGTTTCTACTGTGCAGAGAAAAATGTTGAAAAAAAGTAGTTCTCTGTGCATGTTTCCAAGTGAGAGAATAAGGTGTTACTTTTGAGTATCTACACAACAGTGTACACTTGTAAATCTTTAAAAATATGTCAGATCTTTTAGGACTTCTCACAAAGGGTAGTTGACTCAGACAATATTTTTGATTTTTGATGACTTCTTGATATCCTTTCTGACTTTATCATATAAGTCATATGTACAGTTAATCAAGTGCCTCAGAATTTTCAACAATTACTGTGTTAGAGGCTTTTTTTGCTGTGTGAACTCTGAGTTTGGTCACATAGGAACAAATTATGTGAGGGGGGCTTTAACTTTAATCGGCAACTTCAATAGAGACAAAGTAATGCTGAATTTTTGAGGTGACAAGTTGTGGTGAGTACCATGGAAGTCTTGCTCCCTGTAGGTGAAGTGACCACTGTGTGAGGTGTTACTTTGCTGGTACTTACAGTTTCTATGGCTACTACTGACCTCCAAGGTGTATGAGGAGCTATGACGGCAGTTTGAGAAACAGAACATGTTTAAATGACATGTATTTCTAAATTTCATGGTTTTAAATAAATACACCATAGGATTATTCTGAGATATAGATTAACTTTCAGAGATTGAAAACATTAACTCACAGATAGTGTTAGCGAGAATGTATGCCTACTCACCACGTTTAACATTCAAAGAGCACTTATTCATGACTTTTATACTTTAAAATTTTTTGGTAATGTATCCTAGTACTCAGTTTTAAATATGAATGTGATCTCTTCTATATGATTCCTTAAACACATGTTATTCACTTTATGGCAATTTATTCCATCTGTTTAGTTCTGTAATGTCGTCTTTCGCAGCAAAGTTAAATACATAAAGACATGCATGATTGATATTCCTCAATTCCATATTGAAACACATATATCAACAGTGCTCTATGGATGGGAATATTTCAGATCTTCAGACACAAAAATGTTAGTAGTGCTAAGCAATTGACTCTATATTCGCTTAGGATGACAACTATTGTTTAACCCTTTCACTGGTATGGAAAACATTGTATTTGAACGATAATATTGTTAAATAAAACAAAGCTCATATTTCCATGCCAAAGTTGATTTCATTGGAAGAGAATTCAGGCTTTCTTTTGTAGATGAAGCTAGCAGAAGAGCACCTGCTGAGACTTGAAGACAAGCTATATCCATCATGATTCAGTCCTGGTGCCAAAATATCCATGTTTACCACCCCTTCCTGAAGCTGTGTGCCGTGCTGATTACTGCATTGTTTCTAAATGGATAAATTTCAGTTACATTAAGAAATCTCTAAATGTTTAGTCATAGAAACAATATTCATTTTCATCAAAGACCCTATACACTTTGACTCTTAAAAATAGTACAGAGAACTGTTTAAGACTATAGAATATAAGCATTAGATACTGATGTAGTTCTCATTAATTCTGGGCAATGGCTGCATTATGAAATTGGCAACAATTTAGGGTACTAAATGAGACAGCTTTATAGTCACATCTAGCTTCACAGTTCTCAAATATAGAACCAGGAGCCACAAAAGATACTTAGATATAATGAAAATAAGTTAATAATTCTTTACTTACTATTGACAAACCGGCATCATTATCTTAGGCAAATATAAGAATAAGAGACGATTTCATGCAGACTAAATTTTCATCTAAATGTAACTTCATTCAACTTTAAATCAGTAAAACTTTAGTCAAAGTGATGCTGAAAAGCCAAGAGAAGATGGGAATTTATTTAATAAATATCAAACACTTATAATATGAGGGAATATGAAATGATTACTATTTGGGAAAAATGAAGCTGGATTCTACTATGCAATGTGAAATTCAGTCACTGAGTCCTCCCTTAATTTGAAGAAATGAGCATTAGCTCATTTGCATATGCTGTTACTGCTGCGCTTTATTTCGTTCCCTTAGGGCTCTGCTTGAAAGACTGTTTCTCAATTTCTTCATCATACAGAGATTGTTATGAGTTACTCTAAAAGAATTAAGATTATATCTAAAAGTACTGCAAAAATAAAATTAAAGGTTAAAAATGAATATTGAACTGATTTGGTACCTAAGTAATAAATTTAATAAAAAGAATTTTAGCAAAATCACTACTGTAGGTATCAGATTATAGTAAGCTATGATGTATAGAAATTAGGTAAAAAGAACAGCAAGCATATAAAATGATTAGTTTTCAGAGAGTTGAGATAGAAAATATCAGGAGGCTGGGTGATAGAGGTCACTAATAAAAAAATTTTCTTCATATAACAGGTCCCGATTTGATCCAGTGCAGGCACACACACACACACACACTCACACACACACACACACTCACACACACACACACACTCACACACACACTCACACTCATGTTCACCTGGGCACACAAGCAAATGCATGATATTGTGAACAAGAATGTCAGTGAAAGACAGTATAAGCATTTGGAAATGGCATAGCCATGTATCTGAGAGATTCTGTTTTAACTAAACCTTGAACATAAAGTGTTGCCTTATGAAAAGTGTTGGCTTTAGAAGTACCAGGCAGTGTGGTGCACAACTTTAATCACAACACTGGGGAGACAGAGGCAGGTGGGCTTCTGTGGGTATAAGACCATCCTGGTCTACACAGTGAGTTCCAGGACAAGCTTCAAAGCTACACAGAGAAACCGTCTCGCAAAAATAAATAAATAATAAATAAATAAATAAACATAAAAGAAGTATAAGAAATTAACATGAGATCATAATACAATGCTTCTCCTACTACATCATAACTTTGGATAATGTGACTTTCCTGAGCTTCATATTTGTCATTTTTGGAGTTAAGAATTTTTGAAAACAAATTATTAGTAACCATTTGAAATATCACAGAAAATTTAGTACCATGTAATGGACAATTAAAGAAAGACTATTGATATTTTGGCTCTTGTAAAGGTTTGCAGAAAAAAAAAACCCAGGTGGAGATGTACTGCTGTGGGGGTTAGGGAAAAGACTAAGAAAGGCAACAAAAATGCCCACTTTAAACTTTAAGGTCTTGGGTTCTTTAGATATAGATTCTAGAAACTCTAAGCATTCAATTAATGGCCATAGTAAGAGTTATCATTAGAGCTCAGATTTTGACTCTGATTGTGCTTCTTTCAATTCATTCTACCTAAGATATTTTCATAGAGATATAGTTTCTTTCAACAAAAGTATCAGAGGAGCTCAATAGATTAGCAAAGATAAAGACAATCCAGCAGCAAAATATTTTAAGTAATATTTTCACTACTTGAGAATTTTATAAAATGGGTTTTAATCACCCTGCTAAGGCCTCCTTCCATATTTTCTTTCTCTCTCTTTCTTTTGTGTTACCTGGCATGTTTACCCTTCTGGTTAGGAAGGCACTTTTTTGTTGTTTTGATTCTCTCATCGCCTCCACATAATGGCTCTAGGAGGTGGAACCAAAGCTTGGCTCCTGAATGTTATCCCTTGTCCAGAGAATCCCCCACTAAGCATATAACATGAAAGGTGTGACAGAATTTCCCATTCATAATGACTGCCATCTTCTCTCTGACTGTTGCTTACTGGCTGTCTCCCTCTTCAAAATGGGTAGCTTCTCTTTTACCTCCACCTGTCCTATGTCTGATCACTTTATCTAATCAGATGAGGAGGAGACAGACAGCTAGGCCCACAAAACATGCTAAGGAGAGTGTAGTCACAGTTAAGACCAGATATGCCAATTTCCATCAGCTCCACTCCTATCATGGGAGGCTATGCCATGCTAAATCTGTGCTGAGCTGGCTGCCTTAGCTGGAAATTGGCTAACAATGATAGAACATGAGCAAACCTCTTAATTAGCATTCCAGTGACTCTTGACAAGCTCACTGGATGAGGTAACTTTGTCCATCCCATTCATCTGGCACAGACTGGCCATCAAGCCTACTACCAACAAGTTTCTAACCAAGGAGGGAGCAGCCTAAGATAGGTATTGTACATACTCCCTTTCTTGGTCTCATTGCCCCCATATATAAATTGATTTATTATTGAAGGAAGAAATTGCTACTTTAAGTACCTTGATAAGACTCAGTTGTGACCCTTGCTTTTCCTCATTTTGTATGCTGCCTTTTGAGATGAGGCATGTTAGTTCAGCATGCCAGGATCTGTCTGTGTAGCAAGGAGAGCAGGAAGCCCTTTGTTTGTCCCGGCTTCCTGGCTAGCTTACACCCACAATAACCACACAGAAACTATATTCATTTAAACACTGCCTGGCCCATTATCTCTAACTTCTTATTGGCTAATTCTTATATCTTAATTTAACCCATTTCTGTTAATCTATGTATTGCCATGTGACTGTGGCTTACTGGCAAGATTCTAGCCAGCATTCATCTCAGGCAGGAGATCTATGGCATCTGCCACTCTGCCTTTCTTCCCAGCATTCAGTTCTGTCTACTCCGCCTACCTAAGTTCTGTCCTATCAACTAGGCCAAGGCAGTATCTTTATTCATTATCCAATGAAAGCAAGATATAAACAGAAGGAACTCCTACACCAGTCTAAATATATTAAGGGCCCATAGTCAACTAAGTTTCTTTATTATTCATATCAGCTAACATACTTTTTTTTCAATTAGATCAAATTAGGGCAGAAGTTATGGTCCTTGACCCTTCATTTTCTGAAAACGTTTGGCATAATATAAAAAGGCTATTTGACCCCTCCTAGATGCTCACATATGTCTTAACTGGTAGGTGGCATTGTCAATCCTTATTCTGTTTAAGTGTCTCCTGTAGCATATTTGACAGCCATGAACAGTAACTGAGGTGACTCTTCAAGTTAATGGCTCTTAGGAATCCCTTTTGCAGTTCTCCACAGGAGGTAACACATAATTGGTTATCTGAAATTCACAAGACTACTGCCTTGCTCCCTTCCCTCCCCGCCAGGCAGATCTCCAGTAATGATAGTCTTTGAGGGCTGGTAGTCAATGATGAGTAGGAAAGCAAGAGTATTTTTGGCAGGCCAACCAAAGACAGACGTAGTCCAGTGTTAAGCCCTCCTGAGACAGAGTCAACAAGGCCTGAACAAAGAGCTCTGGCTCCCACTGAGTGTCCATGTAATAAATAAAAGAAGTAGGTGTATAGGAAGATAAGGCCTACAAGGACAAAAGATGAGCTATCCAGGAGTCTGTCTGAGGCCTGTCAGAGGTCCTGATTGTGCCTAGCCAATGAGGTGGACCAAGCAATGCTGCCTTAGCACATAATAACAGGTGCTGTCAGAGGTTTTTATCATACCTAGCCAATAAGGGTTGATCATACTGTAATGGATTATTAAAAATTGCTGCAGTACCTTGCTGCTTGATCCCTGGCTGCAGCAGGCAGTGGGAGGGGGTCCCGAGAACAGCCAGTCCTAGACAGGGACTGTGCCTGACACCATGGAGCAGGCCTCTGTAGGTGGCTGGTTCCCAGCAGTGCTAAGGCATGTGGCGGTGGCCAGCCATGTGTCAGTGGCAGGGGAGAGACAGACAGATAGATATACCATACAGGGTGAGGTTGGATATTTGTTTAGTGGTTATGGAAGGGAAGGGAGAAGGGGAGAAGAACAGAGAGGCAGACAGACAGAGAGAGAGAGAGAGAGAGAGAGAGAGAGAGAGAGAGAGAGAGAGAGAGAGAGAGAGAGAGGAGAGACTGAAGCTACCTCTCTGAAAGGGAGCTGGAAAAGAGAGAGACTAAGGCTGCAAGCAGGAAGGGAGACCTGCCTGCCTCAGTGGATGGAGGAGGGAGTGGGGGTGGTTTATCTCTTAAAGAGACAGATCATTACACATACAATGTTAGTGCATCAGAACACAGCCTGGGTGCTGGGAAGAGGGTATATGAAGCTCTCCCCATTGCTGCATAAACGAGTCTGTTTTCCCACTTGGCAGACTCCCAAAGTCTGTCATTGACTCTGTGCCTTCTCTCTCCCTCCCCTGAGGGAGCTGTTAGGACTCAGCTCAGTGAACCACAGAGTAAATTTTTTTTTTCCTGATAGTACAATCCTGGTCAAATGACTCTAGGTTCTAGAGTAGAACCTGCTATTATTTTGCTCAATGGACTTGCAGGCAAATGACACTCTGAATATTCTATTTATTCTTAGAGAGTTGTTCTCAGCCTCAGCCAAAGACCTTTTGGCTGCAATGGGCAACAGTCATTACTGAAATGCCTGTATGATCAAAGTGCTGAGAATAAGAGACAACTACTTAGTTCTACATGGGCCATTTGTATTAACCCCTCTCTATCACTATCAAGCTTAAAGAATATCAAGGAATAGGAAGTATATGAATGTCTGAACTGAAGAGTAGAAAGTGTTGCTATAAAATTCTGTCTTTTGTAATTGTCATGACTGTTCTAGTTATGAACTCAGAGCACTAGTCATTCGCTGCACTATAACTGCACAATATTAATCCAACATATGCATCATCCCTGAGTGAAAAGCTATTGGTAGGTGATAGCTACTGGGAAGAAAAAGTCATTCTATTTTGAATGTGTGTCTACTGGTCTATTTCCTCATAACCATCTGTATATGGGTAGCACTAATTAGACTTAGAGGGTACCTTTCATTATTTACATGTATGAAGTTCTCAATTATAAATAAAATTTACATAAAAAATTCCTTTGAGCCGGGCAGTGGTGGTGCACACCTTTAATCCCAGCACTCGGGAGGCAGAGGCAGGAGGATATTTGTGAGTTCGAGACCAGCCTGGTCTACAAGAGCTAGTTGCAGGACAGGCTCAAAACCCTGTCTCGAAAAACCAAAAAATAAAAAACTCCTTTGAAAAATAAAACAATGCAAGATAATTTTAAAGTTCTCTGCAGTTTTCCAGAATCTGAATGTTGGAAGCTTGTTAATAATGACAATTCTTGGTCTACTCACTATCACTCTTGGTTACTGGTACCATTCTGATAATCTCCCTTACATTCTGGGTCAGTCTTATGAGGCCTTCCTTTAAATGTTAGCTTTGAATAATTTTCAACTAAATTAACATTTTTATAAATCTTATTTTTAAAGATAAATGTGAAGATCTAACCTTGAAAATCACAGCTAATGTTCAAGGAAAGATTTTTTT
>JAQHUG010000096.1:3466468-3477949 GCA_028555095.1 Dicrostonyx torquatus
TTGGTAGCACAATCCCTTGCTCTGGTGTGAATGTGTCTCTGGCTCTTCCTACTGTAATATGCCGTACTTCCCATACTACATGTGGTACTCTGTAATACGCCGTACTCCCATACTACATGTGGTACTCACTCTGTAATACGCCGTACTTCCCATACTACATGTGGTACTCTGCTGTTCCGCAGTATTTCTAAAGAAGCAGCTTTCAACTTTTGGGTTTCAGTATTTATTTTTTCAAACACAGAAACTCCATCACATGTTATAGAAACATCTAGTTTCAAGGCATTTTTCAGAAGTGATCACAATGAGTAGCAGAAAATATTGAGATGAGATGAAATCAGGTCTAAATAAAGTCAGAAGACAGAAGAAACAGATCTTTTTACTCAAATTTCTCTAAAAAATACTTTAAAAGAAGCCTCCATTAAATTGGTAAAGAAGTGATTTGGAAGTAACTCCACAATGGAAGATTTTAGTTCTATTAAACTTTGAATTTGAGACCTCTTCATGAATAAAAATAACCCAGCCATCTGTGCAAGCTAAGGAAAAATTTTGACCGTCATTAATAGCATACTTACATCTGCTACCTTTGTGAAGGAGAAGTTGGTGGGAAAGAGCGGGAACGGGCGGGTCCGGATGACAATGATTAAGTAACGTGCCGACATAACAGAGATGATGGAGTATGACCACAGCGAGTCACTATGCCTGAATAGGCTTTTCTATTACTGAAGGGACAATGTACATGTGGGCATGGATGAGTGCTGACCGCCTTGGAGAAGAATGAGAACACAACTCACAAGACTGTTGAAGCCACTGCATGCCAAGGAAATGATTAGTGGCTTCCCTCACAGGAGAAAACAAAAACTAGATTTCACTTGAGAAACGAATAATGCTGAATGGAGGTAATTATTAGCAACCATTATCCACTAACCTAGATCCCATTTCTTGATTTTGCATTAAGATTTCTGTAGAGGACGGTTTTGTTTGAGCTTTCCTTTGTTTTCAGTGCAGGTTTTATGAGTCTGATAGTGGTGAGCTGAAATAGTGCTGAGAGAGGTGTGCATGTCCCACTTAATCTTATATGACACTTGTTATTTTATTATGGTTTCATCCACTTTACTGCAGGCGTGTGATACAGAAGCTCTTTCTTCATATGTCAAATATGTCCTGCCTGTGTTACAGTTGACAGACTGGATGTCATAGAGTCATGGCTCTCAGGATCCTAGGAAGAGAGCAGTGAAACAGAACTCCTACGCTCCCCACACAACTGATTGAAATTTATCCAGGAGCTGAAAATTAGGCCATAAATAACAAAGCCTGTGCCCCAAATTGAGTAGACACTTCTTTCCTCATCATCTTCTGCCCAGTGATGAGAAAGCAAGAGACTGCTCCAGCTCTCTTTGCCTATGTGCCTGCAGGCCTCACAAAGATGCCTTTTGGCTTCTCAGTATAGGCTTTCCTGTTCATCTCATAGCAGAAAATGTTTGGTTCTCATATTATTTTTGTTAGGCAATATAAGTTGAAGAAAAATTATCTATCTGCTTTCTTGCTTTCTATGTTTAAAAAAGAGAAACAAAGAAAAAGAAATTATATCACGAGCCTATTGGACTATGTAAGAGTGTGATTGAATTGACTTTTACCAGTTTAGGCACCGGTGATTATATATTAGAGTGCTGCCTTGAACACCATACAGTATCAGCCACAATTGCACTGATAGAGATATTTCGACCAAACTCAAGAGGGTGGGACTGACAGATGTGAGCTTATGGAAAAGAGGAAATATTAGAAACCACAAGTTTGTAAAGATGTAAGGTACAAATCTCTATCTCTTCTTTCTCTCCTGGCCCCTCTCCTTCCACGCTCTCCTCCAGGCCCACCCTGACTCAGTCTCCATCTCCATTTCTATTTCTATCCTTGTCTTTAGTGCAACCAGGGAGCATTTGCCAGAAGTTGACATTTGATAGATTCTTTTCAAAGTTTTTACCCCAGGAACCCTGGCATGTGCTATATCTATTGGACCTTGTTTTTCTCATGATGAGACAGCTGATCCTGATACACATGGGAACAATAGCAACTGTGATAGGAGAGGACACAGGTTTTCCTTTTGGGAGAAAAAAATTACCATAAATTTTATTAATAATGAGACTGTCTGAGATGTTCAAACAAAGCTCAGGAAGGCTTCAGGTGACATGTTTTAGTTAGTGAAATTTGCATCTCTGCAAACTTGGCAGATAAACATATCCCTGGGAAGACAGTTCATGAGCATTGCCTCACACACAGATTTATTCAAATGTACATTGATTCTTTTCTGAGGCATTTATTACAAGTGACTTCATAAATGAAGTCAACATAAAAAATAACACAGAAATTATTAAGAAAGAACATGACAGATTTTTTGGGTTGCTTATGGGGAAATATATGAAGTATCCCAATTTGTTATGTAGTAATGAAGAGTGCTGAGAAAAACATAGAAATGTTTTTTTGAGAAAAACTGATTTGGAGGCTTTTAAAGGTATCTTTTAAAAAGTCAGCATAAATCATAGCAACAGAGAAATCTGTTAATATGAACTGAAATTAAAATTTTAAGGTGATAGAGAGATGACTCAGTGATTAAGAATACTGACTGTTGTTCTAGAGGATTGCAGTGTGTGTGATTCCCAGCACCCACACAGCAGCTCACACCTGCCTGTCATCCTTGTTCAGACATATGATATCATTTTCTGTTCTCCATGGACAGCAGGTATGGATGTGGTTCACAATCACAAATGCAGGAAAATGCATATAAAATAGAAGCAGGTAAATTTCATTATTTTTAGAATTATAATTTTAGGTAAAAGGAAATAGACCTTTTTTTTTTAAAAAAAAAAGGACAGGGCAGCTAGTGGAGTGAATGTCTCTCTCTCTTCCCTCTGCATGTATGTAGGGGCGTGTGTATATGTGATGTGTGTCTGATGTTACATTGATCTTAGAGCAATATCAGAGGAAACAGAGTCTTGAAAATAAGAACCACATTGTTTTTATTATTTTCCCTTGTTACTAACATTTTCATAAAATTGTGTAAATTCCCTATCAGAGTTATTAAGTTGTTAGTGGATGTAGTTTTTGCTGGCTGCTGCTGCCTGTTGTGCAGTCCCATTTCCCGGGGAGCAGAGGGTGAGAAGACAGGAAGTCAATGGCACAGACTCCAAAAGATTCCAAAGCAGAAGCTCATTATTGTAAATGGGTTTGGGGTTTTATGGGGTTAGAGAAACTAAGCTGCCACAGGAGCATTTCTGGTTGGGCCTTTGGAAACTGGCTGTCACAACTGGCATGTTTGGGTTTTTTTTTTTTAAAGGACCTACACCAAGTCTTGGTGAGAACCTTTTTTTATGTTCTGACGGGACCTTGACCAGCTTTCCTTTTAGGGAGCAGTTTGTTCTTTCTAAAATAGCCTGGCCTTGGGCATTATAAGGAATTCCTGCTGAGTGTTTGATTTTCCAGCTCTGGAAGAAGTCCTTAAAGGTTCAAGAGGCATACACTCAACCACTGTCCGTTTCTATTGCCCAAGGTACCTCCATAACTGAAACTGCTGTCTTTAATGTCTTGGTAGCCTTCTCTCCTGTTTGTGCCAAAGCACACACAAAAGCAGAATGTGTGTCAATAATTATATGTACATATTTAAGTTTATCAACGGGCATTGGGAACCAATTCTCTGGGGTTTATGCCTGCTTTATTCAGAGGTTCCAATGCGGCCAACGTACTATATGTAGAATGTTTCCAGCTGGGCAAGGATAAATTAGGGAAACGCTTTTGGTTAAGGGCCAGTAACTCCCTAGTATTACTTACTGATCCAGAATCTGGTTGGGTATAAGCCCTTTCCTTATGATCAACTGTAACTCCTGGGTCACGGAGTACACCAGGTTCCACAGGCAGCTGCTGACTGGCCTGAAGGGCAGCAAATGGCTTATTTTCATAGACTGTCCGGGAAGCTTGTGAAGCATGACCAACACCTGCATTTCTGCCCTCATGCTCAGTTTCAGCGTCAACCTAGTGGAAGTAGAACCAACTTAGTTGAGAAGAGAGACTGGGAGAGGAAGTCCAACAGTCCACACTCCCAAGAGCTGTCAGGACTCCCCGTAAAGCAAGAGAGCCTTCCAAAAATCCTGGAGAGTGGCCTCAGGCAAAAGTCCACAGTTGCTCTAATGCCCCAAGGGGATGCACTTGAGGACAAGGACAGAAGAGAAAGAGAAAGTAGTGTTTGCAAACCTGGGGTGTTGCTTATAGCTAGGAACTTCTGAGGTTCCTTAGGCCACGGCTATATGCTCACACAGTGTCTCCCAGTAAAAAGGACCTATCAGAGGGTGCTTTTGTGGTTCTACCTCCTGGTCCTTATGTGGAAGCTCAGAGATGAACTGTGACAAGATGGAGAGAGAGTTCCTAACAAGGAAGACACACAGTAGAAGGAAAGAAACTGTAGGTACAGGAAAAAAAAAGAAAGAAAGAAAGAGGGAAAGGAGGACCCAAATAAAGAGCAAAAGGAAAAGGTCCATCCACCTTGGGCACCAGTTGTATCTTTTGCTGGCTCGTTGCTGTTGACTGTGTGCAGGTCCAGTTTCCCCGGGTCAGGGAGGAGAAGATATAAAGGCAATGACACAGACTCTGAGATTCCAATGCACAAGCTCTTTATTGTAAATGGGTTTGGGGTTTTACTGGGTTAGGGAAATTAAGGAGCCACAGGAACATTTTTGGTTGGTCTTTTAGAAACTGTGGTCACAACTGGTGTGTTGTGATTGACTAGGAGTGTGTATCATTAGTTCCCATGCTTTTGGCTTGCTGACAGGTTGTCTTGGCCAGTTTTGCTTACTTACTCATTGTGAGTGTGTATGGGCTTGCATTATTGCCCTGTTGTTCTCTTTATTAAAATCATTTTAAGCTGATATTATTTTAGAAATAATGATTTTATTATCCTGAGTCATGGGTGGTGCCAAAAATGGCATATTTCTTTATTATTTCCTAGTTGTTATTTTCATTGAAGCACTGATGATTTTAAATGACCACTTGTTGACTTTTTTCTAGAAGTAATGTTTGAATTAATGATAACTAACTTTAAGAAATACTCAGTGGCATGTATTTATTAAACTATACTTTTGTATTTTATTTTCTCAGCTCCTCAAGTTTTCAGATGCTAATCCTATACCTCTTCTATAAACATAAAATATGATGCTCCAATATATCCATTGATTTGTCTAAGAGTTTATAATATCTATGGAGTGAAATTCTGGAACTAATATTTTTCCTTAAACATATATATTTTATTATTTTTATTTTTTCAAAAAGCTTTTAATATAATCTTTTCTCATTTTACATAGCTCTCCCTTTTCCCATTCCTTACCCTCCTCTGGCTTCATCCTTCCCTCTACTCCACCCCCATCCACTCCTCAGAAAGGGTAAAATATTTTTAATCACCATAATATTTTTCTTATGAAAGAAGAGGGTGATATGATGTCTTTAGGTGCCTGTTTCCTTGTATATTCAGAACACTAAAGTCTTATCAAGATTACATAATTTTCAGCAGCCACAGCAACATCACTAATACACATGTGTACATGTCTAAAATTTATTCAGTGAGCTCTAGGGAAAATTTCATATTTTCACTAAACACAAAGCCCAGGGATATTTATTTGGACATCAGATACTGCTGACATTTTTATTTCTTGTGGAAACAATGTTGCTATGAGAGGCAATTTTGGCACCAGTGGATTTGCTAAGATTTTACTGTACTAGCAGAGTTATTATCCTTATTATTTAATACTCATAATCAGTGATTTTAGAAGAATTTATTATGAACTGTATAAATATAAACAGGGGTTTCACTGATACAGATTATAATTTTAGCTAATAGAATAATGCTGTTGAGGAGCTACTTAAGTCCGGGTTTTGAAGTTTATATAGAAAAATGTTAATTTTCCTTTCAGATTATTCATATCTAGTACTCAATTAAATGGGTAAATTTCAAGTACTTATGTCTTAGACTTCACAGAAGTAAGAAAGTATTTCGATATTATGTTCGTGTGTATGCACATAAAACCATAATCAGAAATGTATATATCATTCAGTGTGTATGAATATGTGTGTGTGTTTATCTGAATTTTATTATGAATATGTATATACCAGAGTTTATATATATATATCCATAGCTATATCATCTATATCTATATGTGAAGAGTTTTTTTATATATGTGGTCATATATAGGATTGTTCATTTATCTGCTTTACCCTCCCCTTTTCATCTAAATATAGAAAGATTAAAACTGATGGGACTCTAAGAAAATTATCAATTCTGTTTCCAATTTTCTCATTCATTTTTCAGGCTGTTACCTTATCCTCGTAGGCAAAGCAAAGAATATGTATATTGGAATAACTTAATAATTAAATAAATTGCAACGCATGCAATCTATACAGTAAGTCATGTTTTCCAGTCTCTGGTGCCCTTTCAATTCTCTGCATGATATTCCTGTCTAAAAGGCACTAATAGAGACATTCTGATCTTGAAAAGAAAAGTGAGGAAAATCAACATCTAAAACTCAGAAAAGTCCTGGGTAGTAAAAGGTCTTTGTTCTGCAGAGTGTTCTCCCACAGAGGAACAGAATTTTCTTTTAGCTTTTACATTTGACTCCCAGGCTCTGAAATACAATAATCAAAGCTCTTTGCTAACTTATGTTGAATCTCTTGTACGTAAAATCTTTTTTATTTAGCAAGAAATGGAATTCTTACCACCAAATAATTTTTTGAAAGATTGAACATTTGCCAGTTAAAAATATCTTTTTTATTATGATGTTACAGAAACTGCTTGGTAGGCCACTGGGATAATCAGAGGAGAGTAGGGGATATTTAATGAGGTTTTCAGGGTGCAGTTGAGAGTGGATCATATACCATCATGTGCTGCTAGTAATTTTATCCTTCATTCTCTGGGTGGCATGATATCCTGTTGATGGAATGCTTAAATTAGAGATCCAAGAAAATAATAGCTTTTTCAGATATTTTCTAAGGAGGGGTGAGGTTTCACCTATTGTCAGGTGCTCATCTACAGCTCCTCATCTACAACTCAGTATAAACAAACCAGTAGCTCATCTCCAGGGGAAAACAATCTTTTGCATTTTCAAAGAACAAAAATGCCAGAGCTTTATACCTAAATGAAAACAACACAGTAAGGGGTGGCCTAGGATTTTTTTCTGTGTTCATTATGTACCTAGGTGATCTGTCCAGCCCTCAGAAATGGAGGTAGGAACTTCAAGGCAGATTACTTAGGCTAGATCTTTCCTCTGTAGATCCTTGAACATCTCAACACACAGAACTTCACAACAAAATTTGTTGAACAAGCTCTGTGGGGGAGATTCTAAGCTAGAAACAAAACAACAGATGATACAGACAATGAATGTGTTTGTTTTTATTGCTATAAGAAAGAGGAGATGAGGATTTCTTTGGAACTACTACACCAATGATGTTCTGCTCTAGAATCTGTGCTCTGGAAGAGTTTTATTGTTTCAGAAAGAGTTTAAGTCAGTGGGAAAGACTGTGTTGGGAGGGATGAAATGCATATGTGTACGTGCTTCATAAATAGCAGCCTAGGTAAAGTAGTAGCAATGTTATCACCATGTTCTCCTACCTCCAACATGTGTGTACTTAAGTACCAGTCTTTTGTAGTTGTATCTCTAAGGCGTGGATTCCTTAAAAAAAATTAGGTCAATATGTGGTGACCCATATGATAAATTTGTCAAGCAGTTTCTGGTAAATTAAGTTTGATTGGAAACAATTCTATTCATTATCCTTCTTTAAAAAATCATATTTTACAGTACTGAAATAATTGCCTACATTTCTAGCTAAGGATAGTACATGAGGGTAGAGTAGAGTAGGTGTGACTCATATCTCAATGCTCACAAAAACGTACACTATTTAATATCTGATGGGTTAAAGCAAATATCTGCAGATTGATATCTTGGTGGTCATGGTAAACCAGGTTTCTGTGTTGCATGAGGCAGATCAGAAACAATTTCATGACAGCTGTACTGTAATGTATAGCAGTCAGATTCTATAGATAGGTATCTCAGACATAAAAATACAGTATGAATCACTGAACTTACTAATATTTCATATATGTCCTGTACTTATTTAATTTGAACTTGCCTTTTACAACAAGGAAGCAATGTCTTGGCAAGGCAAAAATGTTGTTCGATAAAGTGAATATTATCAGTGTGCTTGACTATGTCTACTCTAAAAGGATAAATGCTCATTCTTTTTAGGTCAGTTATTTTATTTCTTTTCCCTGGCATTTTAATTTATATAAAAAAGTAAAGTATAGCCTGCCCATAGTCATGGAGACTATCATGATCCATTCACTAGGGAAGCCACAAATGTGTGTATGTTTGTGTGCATGTATGATGTACATGTGTGAGTGTATACATGTGAAGGCCCTAGTTCAATGTGAGACCCTTTCCACCTCACTATTTGAAATACCTGAACCTCATGTGTGTAATAGTTTGTTCAACTACATTGGCTGGGTAATAATTTCCAGGGTTTTGCCTGTATCCCCCCCACAAATGGGGTTACCTAGAGGTGATGATGCATCAACTTTTTCTATTAGGCTGTGTGGGGCTAAACTCCATTATTCATGTTTGTAGTCAGATACTTTACTGAGTAAGCCATGTTCTGACCCCTACAAAAATCCTTGTACCATGACAGCAGAATTTAAGAAGCACCTACAAAATAGAAACTATTATTGTTATTTTGTTAAATAGTCATACTTCTAAATAACTCATAGTTCAAGGTGTTCTTGACCTTGGCTGGAGAAGCTTTTATTTTTATTTATTTATTTTTGCAGTGTACAGCAAAGTGTGGTAATTCAGAGTAATATTCTCATCCTGTCTTCTGAACATGAAGTGACTATTGCACCCATGAAATCACTGAAGCCATGTTTGCTTGCAGAACACCTGTACAGGAATCATCCAGCCAATATTATAACAATGATGGGGTAGATGGTTAGATTTGGAATCTGATGGTTGCCCATGGAGGGTACCACAGCATTGCCCATATGTGCAACACTAACTGGACTTAGTGCGTTAACAGATAGAAAAATAACACCAGATTGAGAAGGACAACAATAAATAAATGGGACCTCCTGAAACTGAGAAGCTTCTGTAAAGCAAAGGACACAGTCATTAAGACAAAAAGGCATCCTACTGAATGGGAAGAGCAGAAGGAGGGAGAAGATGAGCAAGGACGTCAGGACCCTGAGGGACTGGCCCACCAACAGAGACAGTGTGCTCGATCTATTGGGAGTTCACCAAATCCAGGTGGACCAGGACTGAAGGAGCATATGCCCTAACCGCACTCTCTGAATGTGAAAAAAAATATGTGTTGAGGGGTTGGAAGAAGAGACTAGAGAATGGGTATTTTCTTATTTCATTGTACTACTTTATGAAAATCTCAAGAAAGAGGTGAAATTTTTATTGTTTGTCAGATAGTATTTTTGTATCTGCTGAACATAAATTTTTAAGTGTGTGTCTTGTGTGCATATATAATTTCATTTTCTTCTGTTGACTATGACTTGTAAAACTCTCATTTCATATTGGGTTGGAAAGGGTGGGAAAGCAATAGTTCTTCCTTGTACACAGCTCAGCCTGAACTACAACCTGTTTCCAGTGGAAAATGTTTGGTATCCATGGACTTCTGTTCTCTGTCCTCTCTTGTCTGTGAAGAAATGTGCCTTGTTATGTTTATAGGTGAGCTATTAAAGGCTAGTTTTACAACCAAAAATATAAGGGAACCATTTTTATAGAATTTTTCCAGCTGTTTGACTTTCTCAGTATTTCATCCCCATATTTTTAAAATGAAAACCATGACTATGTTAATGGAAAGAAAAATATATTTTTCCCAATTTTAGTAGAAAGCCTTTATCAGAATCTTCTATTATTAGTTTGTGATATGCTTAGTTAACTATGAATAAATCAGCAAATAAAGCCCTTTGCCCTCAAAATGCTAGAGTTTTTATTGTCAGGAACAAAATACTAATTTTGACTATCTGTATTTTTACCCTATCAGTATGAATTTGTCTACTCAAAAAAAAATACCTTTGAGATAAAAGTTATTGTGTGACAGTATTCCTGGGAATGCATAAACAAATGTCTGCTCAACCCATAGAGGAATACCATGCAGAACAAAGGAGGGAAGCCATCAAAGTCCCAATTAGTGAATCAATGATTCTTCTTAGAATTACTTACAGGAATGAAAGTGAGGGGTTACTTTCAGGAGCATAAATGATTCAAGATGGTTGCATCACAATTAAATTCTATCCTATCCCAGAATGGAAGACAGCTCATAAAACTAGAGATACAGAGTGCAGAAGGGAAAGGGATCCTGCCAGTTAGAAGTCAAGGACTACCCCAAAGTCACATTGTACAACAAACCTTACACAAAAAAAATTTGTTGGGAAAAACGTGAGAGGTCGGCTGTCTCTGCTCAGGTGAGAAACAACAGGGAACTGAGTAGAAAGCAGGCTTTACATAGGGTATCTTGTGAAACAAATCATTCCAGGGTGATATGGGATTAGCAGGAGTTTTATGGCCTGATCTTGGGGCAAGCTCATGGTCTGGTGGCATTCTGTTTTTTGACTCTGGTCCCCCTTCCCGTGTCAAGTCTTTTCTTTGTCTTTGCCCTGGCCTCAGGGTCAAATCAGGATCAGAGTGTTCTTTTTCTTGGCCCTGGTCTCAGGGTCAAGTCAGGGTCTGGGTGTTCTTTTGTTGGCTCTGATCTCAGGGTCAAGTCAGGGGCAAGAGGTTCTTTTCCTTGACCCTAGCCTTTGGGATAAGATGGGATCTGGGAGTTCTTTCCTAGGTCCTTTGACCCTACAGTCTAAAGGCAGATGAACTGCTTGGAGAGAACTTTCCAGCTAACTTAGGTCGTCTCACAGTCTGTATGACTAACCTCTGCCTCTTTCAGGTAGTTCAACTAGTTTGATCATCTTGTAGGCAGCCCAGCTGGTCTGTGAGTGTCTCTCAGCAGTCCTAATGCTTATATCTTTCTGAAAAGAGAGGGGCCTACTGCATCTTCTCAGTCTCAGGGACTTGCCAAAGCCTTTGGAGTGTTTGCCTCCTGAACTTTATGCGCTTCCCTGCAGAATATAATGGTTCACTTTCCCTTATAACGTACTGTTATTTCTGTTCTCCTTATCACATCCTAATTTCACCTCCCTTTCAACACCTCACATCTAATTAGCTTCTCCCCAAATGGAGCTTAAACTCAGAGGAAATTTCTATACAACAAAAGTCTCACTTCCAAATAGTCATGGCCGGCAGTTGTGGGGGCTGCTTGTTGATTTAACGAAGCTACTCTCTGTAAAAACTGATCATAATAGACAGTTAGATGAGCAAGAAGAACAACACTGTAAAAGAAGTCAGGAAAACTGAGAAAGCTCCTTAGTGAAAAGCTAATTCCAAACTTTAGCTTTTTTTT
>JAQHUG010000096.1:3492196-3505537 GCA_028555095.1 Dicrostonyx torquatus
AAACAACCTAGGTGCCCCTCAATGGAACAATGGATCAAGAAAGTGTGGAATATATACACATTAGAATACTACTCAGTGGTAAAAAAATCAATGACATTTTGAATTTTGCAGGCAAATAAATGTAAATAGAAAACATTATCCTTAGTGAGATAACCCAGACCCAAAAAGATGAGTATGGTATGTACTCACTCATTAGTGGATTCTAGCCATAAACAAAGGACATTGAGCCTATATTTCATGATCCTAGAGAAGCTAAATGATAAGGTGAACCCAAAGAAAAACATATATAGATCCTCCTGGAAAATGGAAGCAGAAAAGATCGCCAGGCAAAAGTTGGGAGCATGAGTGTGGGGGTACGGTGGGGAAGGGGAGAAAGGGAGACAGATGGGAGAAGAGGTGGATTGGGGAGAGTTTGGGGGAGTAGGATGGTTGAGATGGAGGAAGGGCAGATATGGGAGCAGGGAAGAAGATATCTTAATTAAGGAAGGCATTTTAGAGTTGGCAGGAGACTTGGCTCTATAGGGGTTTCCAGGTGTACATGGGGATATCCCCAGCTAGGTCCTTGGGCAGCAGAGGAGAGGGTGCCTGAGCTAGCCTTGTCCCATAGCCACACTGATGAATATCTTGAATATCACCATAGAACCTTCATCAGGCGATGGATGGAGATAGAGACAGAGACCAACATCAGAGCAAGGTCCAGTTGAAGAGCCGAAGGAGGGAGAAGATGAGCAAGGAAGTCAGGACCAGGAGGGGTTGGTCCACCCACTGAGACAGTGTGCCTGATTTAATGGGAGCTCACCAAAGCCAGCTGGACTTGGACTAAAAGAGCATGGAATCAAACTGGACTCTCTGAATGTGGCTCACAATGGGGGCAGACTGAAAAGCCAGTGATAATGTCACTGGGATTTGATTCTACTGCATGTACTGGCTTTTTGGGATCCTAGTCTGTTTGGATGCACACCTTCGCAGGCCTGGATGGAGCAGGGAGGGCCTTGGACTCCCACAAGGCAGGATACTCCGCCCTCTCTTAGGATTGGAGGGGGAGGGGGAGTAGGAAGGAAATGGGAGGAAGAGAGGAGGTGGAAATTTTGAATGGTATTATTTATAAAACAATAAAAAAGAACTAGTTAGTAAGGAAAAATACTTTTATTAAATGTTAATTTTCATCATAAAACTATTTTGCATGTAAAATATGAAATGCAGTATTGGTTTTATCTCAATAGTCGACATTGACGTGCTAGTAGGGATGCCTATAGTGGGTGTTAACAACAGATCAGAGAAGAAAACCTTCTTAAGTAAGGAAAACTGTGGCGTCTTAGTTCTATTTGCCATCACTGTGAAAGAGCAGGGTTTTGGTCAGTATTTCAAGCTCTGTATCAACAGATCATTGAACATGAAATGACTCAGCATTCTTTGCACTGACTTCAAGCTACATAATCACCTTTGCTAGTGGAGACTTGTGGAGACGAAACCTTTGATGATATTCTGAAACAATTACTGACAGGTTCTAGAAATTCTTTAGTGGCTAAATAGGAGATAGTGCCATAGTGAGCACTAGGCTCATCAAAACCTGTAATGTGGCAAGGTTGGTATATATTTTAGTGTTTATGACATCTGATCTCTTCAGTTAGGATAGTAAAAATTCTTAGGCTGCTTCATCTTATAAAATGCCGTGTAAGCTCATGCATGGTTAAACATGAGTAAAAAGATCGTCTCCTCTGCTCGTTAGCTTTTGCCAACTGGATATAAACTAGAATCTCATGGAAAAAGTGAACCTCAGTTGGGAAATAGGTTCTTTAGGATTGGCAAATGGTCAGTTTATGTGGAATTTTCTTGATTGATGTTTTATATAAGAGGGCCTAGCCTAATGAGAGCAGTGCCCTCCCTGGGCAGGTGGACACACTAGTGGAAGCAAGTATTAAATAGTATTAATTCCTGTGATCTTTCCTTCAGTTCTATCCTCCAGGATCCTGCCGTGGAGTCCCTGAGTGTAGGGCTTTACCCTTGTTTTTCTATCAATAGACACTTTCTTGTAAGAAGTAAACCTTCCCTCCCATATGTTGTGTGAGGAGCGGGCCTGCTTTTCGTCCCAGCCATGTGGCTCCCAGCTGCCAAGCTAGCTTAACCCCTAAAATAACCACACAAAAATTGTATTAATTAAGTTGCTGCTTGGCCCATAAGCGCTAGCTTCTTATTGGCTAACTGTCACATTTTGATTCAACCTATTTCTAATAACCTGTATGTCACCATGAGGTAGTGGCTCACCGGGAAAGACGCAGCTTCATGGTGGCTCTCTCTACCTGCCTTCCTTCTTTCAGAATTCAGTTCTCTTTTCCCTGCCTATCTAAGTTCTGTCCTATCAAAAGGCCAAGGCGGTTTCTTTATTTAACCAATGAAAGCAACACAAATATGGAAGGACCTCCTCACCATTGTTTTTATTCAGTGGATAATCAAATCAACAAATATGCTATCAAAATATTCTTCAGCAAAGAAACTTTCTCCACAAAGTCAGAGGAAAAACAAAGTACTTTCATGTTTGATTAATCATCACAGCATATGATGCATACCACAAATAACATGCTCTTGAGAAAACAAAGATAGAACACAAACAAAAGTCCTCATCCTTTTATGTGGAAAAGAAAATGGTATCCACAAGATATATGTTATTGTGATAAATAACTAGCACTCAAGTAAAAGCACTTGACAGCATATACCACATTCTAAATTTATTTAATGCTTATGGTGAACATCTGGGATAATGAATTGGTTAGAAAAATAACTTCATGACAGGTAATAAACTAGCAACTTGGAACAAGGACTTGTCCAGGAGACTGCTACTTTCTTCTCATCCATAAATATTGGGGGATAAGGGTATTATTTTTTTTAGTCTTTATTTTTTAAAGAGAAGAACTTTCTTATAAATTACAAACTAGAAACAATAAAAATATGAACACATTAATTAAAGCTGAGAAATAAGAATTGGGATTTTAAAAGGTTGTATTTATATGTAAGAACAATAAACTATGCCAAAAAACTTAAGAAAATACCACTCATAAATAAAAAAGAGTGAAATGCAGTATAGTATTTTTAATGTACATGTATTTAGATGTAGCTAATTGAGCTACTTAATGTATGCATATGCCTATTACTTTGCTTGTCAAAGGGAATTTTGCTAAGTACACATTTTTAAACCTTTGAGAATTTCAATATGTATAGAATGTGTTTTGATCAAATTCAATCACCTACTTATTTCCCCAAAATCTTCTTCTAGATCCTTGACTCAGAGAGAGTAGAGTTTACATTTGGAGAACTCAGTTATTTAAAAACTCAGAAGGTAAAAATATATTGTAATAACTGAAACATCATACTAAATATCTACATATGATCATTAACCCATTAAAAGCAAAGACTTTTATCCAGAAATCTAAAGTTCATCTATGTGGACAGGAATTTAAACAATTACTTTTTTGTTTGTTTGTTTGTTTTTATTTTTGATTTTTCTTCTGTAACTGTCCTGGAAACAGTCATAAGTAGAAAGTCAGTTTTAATTCCTAAGCAGTTTGTTAGTAATCAATAATTCTAAAGGAAGGAAGTAACTATATGATTTCTGTAAACTAAAAGAAAGTATGCTATGTCCACTTGAATGTATGGTAATATTAAACACAAATAAATATATTGTGGGTGACTTAGTTTCCTTCTAATTCTATATGGCAGCCCTTTGTGCCTTTCCTTTCTTCCATGTCCATTCTTTTATGATTCTGTGAACCCACATAACCAATCTCTACCACAGAAGTCGAAGGATTTTCCGCTATTCCGTCTCTCCAGACTTACCCATGTGTTAGCCTGCACAGGTTCATCTCTTTCCAGCCACACCATCGCAACCAAGCACATGTGACCAAGAATCAAGCAGGTACAGTTGTTTAATGTTTTACAAAACAGGCTTCAAACCAAAACTAATAAGAAAAGACTAACAAGTTTTCCCTGGTGGCTTCTCTAAGCCTTTCCCTCTATATTATCATCACTCCTGTCCAATTCCCTACCAATCTGCAGAACATCCTCTTCTTTCAGATCTTCAACTCAGAGAGAACAGTTTTTGAAGTTAAATTTGGAGAACTTAGTCATTAAAAAAACCCAGAAGGTAAAATCTATTGTAATAACTGAAAATAATATACCCATACCCAAAATATATGGCTGGGACCAAAAACTTCTTTCTACCAGGGACCCAACAGATATCACTCTTCCCTGGGATCCTCACAACTGTGACACTTCATTAGTACCAAGATTAGAAAAAAACAGACAGTAAAATACCCATTCAACAAAGACAAGACCAAATATTTACACCAAGAGACATTAAATATAACTCTAGGTACCTAAACTCCACTAGTTTATGATGACTAGGGTTTCTTCTCCTCTCTGCCTATTAGTATAGGCTTAAACTTTTCAAAATTTCCCAAATTACCTTTATGTCATTTGTCTGGACTTTTGTAATTAACATGTTAAAATACAAACATGAATGATCAAGATAAAATGCTTCCTTTAAATGACAACAGATCTAGAGATGAAGGGAAAGGTACCTCTGCCATATTACAAAACAGAGGGAGGTGGACCCAGCATCCAAGGCTGCTGCCACCAAGCTGCTTACCATTTTAAAAACACTCCTGATCAGAAAATGATTACAGATATGGAATAAAGACAGATTCAGGAAGAAATAAATCTCTGAATGAGTTACAGTGTGTTTAAAAATAAAACCTAGGCTTGAGAGAGAGAAGAAAAAGAGTATAGACATTCATGAAAGGAAATAAATAGTTTTTAAAAAACCTCAAAGTTATTAAAGAAATAGAGTACAGACCGTCATAGATTAAAGGAGTAAAAAATTAGGCTACATAAAGATGAAAAATACACAGAGAGTCTGGATTATATATATATTATTGTGTTTTCTTTGAAATTTTGCCTATGAGTTAGCTAAGCACAGAGAGACATTCCATCGTACGGGCTGCTAATCTAAATCAACATTAATGTTTTAATTGTATCTTGACTTCAAAATTTGAGTCTAAGGATATGTTGCTTTAGAAAAGAGGTTCTGCTTTTGTTTACACAGAAGATGAAATCCTGTGGATTCCTTCCAGGCTAATATGGTTTGATCAAACATGACCCCCTGAAGCAATGACCCAGAGTGTTTAACATCCATGACAGATTCAGGACTGCTGGCTGAGATGGACCTAGCACACAGGATACTCCATGAAAGACCTGATTAACAGCACCCCAAATCAGCAGGAAATAGTCTAAAGAACAACATTCAAATTCCTTAAATGATTGTTTAAATGTTTGTTTACATTTAAAGGGTGATATGCTGTGGAGATGAATACTTTGCACTGGTATGGATTTTGCTTTATTGATACAAATTTAAGGTCAAGCTTGTTATATGTTTATTTCTGCTCTTGATTAAGGTATTGTGTTTGTGCAGATCATTTAAAATGTAGTGTATGATTAAAAATACAAGTTAATAGTCTAGTCAAGCTTGTAGTTGTGATAGTTAGGTTTTCTAATGTATGCAGATATATTTCAGATGGAAAGGAATTCCTCAAACCTTTTAAAGACTAACATAATATGGTATTTAAAATGTTTAAGAACTTAGGACTTTTCATGACAATGAGACATATGTGCTACTGGCAACACCAATTACTTCCAGAAGAAGATGGGCATTGAAAAGGCTCCTTATGGAGTTTGTTAACCATTTGAACAAGAAACTGCTCTTTCTTGGACTGCTTAATATAATGTTGTATGAACTGGACATGAAGAACCCACAGAAAAATGAGTATTAACTTGTTTAAAGGTGAGTCAGTCCTTCAGGCTTCCTGCTTCAAGAAAGTGTCTGCCAGATATTCTGAAAGACATCCAAGAAAGCAATTGACACACAAACACAAACAAACAATTGAAGGGAATAAATAAAGTGTTTAAAGATAGCCAAGATAATGTAAACAAATGGTTGAAGAAAACTAATAAAAATGTTTAAGACCTAAAAATTTAAAAAGAAATAATAAAAAAAATCCAAAATGAGAGAATTCTCAAAAGGAAAAATTTGGAAACTCTAGGAGAAACTACAGAGGCATGCTTCACCAAAAAAATACACAAGATGGAAGAGAATCTCAGTCATTAAAGATACAATAGAAGAAATGGATACATTTGTGAAAGAAAATGGTAAATCCAAAAACTCTTGGCATAAAACATCCAGGAAATCTGGGACTGTAAGGAAATACCAGTCCTAGGAATAATAAGAATAGAGTAAAGAGACAAATCCCAGCTCAAAACCCCAGGAAATATTTTCAACACAATCATAAAAGAAAATTTTCCTAAAGTAAGGGATGTCTATTAAGGTTTAAGAAGTATACAGAACACCAAATACATTGGATCAGAAAAACACTCCCTGGTCATGTAATAATCAAAACACTAAACATACAGAACAAGAAAAGACTTTTTAAAATGGAAAGGAGAAAGACCTAGTAACATATAAAAACAGACCTATTAGAATTACATGTGACTTATCAATGGAGTCTCTAAAAACAAGAAGGACATGCACATATGTCCCACAAACTCTGAGACTACTGATGTCAGCTTAGATTACTATACCCAGCAAAACTTTCAAGTACCAGAGATGTATAAAAACAGATATTCCATTATAAAGTCAAAATTAAAATCTATTTACATTCCAGACCTAGAGAAGGTGCTAGAAAGAAAATTCCAACCTAAGGATGTTAATACCCATTTGAAAACTGGGAAATAAATAATCTAACACCATAAAAACAGAAGAATGGAAACACACAGAGAGACCACCACCATCACCAATAATAAAATGACAGGAATCAGCAATTATTGATCTTTGATATCTTTAAATATCAATGATCTTATTTCCTCAATAAAAAGACATAGACTAACAGAGTAAATGAAAAAAACATGATCCATCCTTCTGCTGCATCCAAGAAACATGTCTCAACATCAAGGATAGATGGCAAAGGGTTAGAAAAAAAATATTCCAAGTAGTGGATCTAAGAAGTCATTCTAATATCTAATAAAAAAGGCGTCAAACCAAAATTAATTAAGAGAAATGGGAAATGACACTACATTCTAGTCCATCCACCAAGATAATATTTTATTTCTTAACATCTGTGCACCAAATGAAAGAGCAGAACAGTTTGCAAGAAATACACTACAAAAACTTAAGTCACATATTAATCCTCACAGAGTGATAATGGAAGACTTTAATTTCAGACTCTTACCAAGTGACAGGTCATCCAGACAACAAGTAAACAGAAAACACTGAAAGTAACAGAACTTATAAACCAAATGGACCTAACATATTTATAGAACATTTTCACCCAAACATGAAAGAATATACCCGTTTTCTGCACCTCATGGAACTTTCTCCAAAGTTGACCACAAATGCAGGAAAATTGAAATAGCTCCTTGTATTCTACCAGAATGCCATAGATTAAACTGGATAACAACAACAGAAACAGCAGACAGATTACAAAGTTATGGAAACTGAACAACTCTTTACTGAATGGAAAATGAGTGGAGACAGAAGTAAAGAAATTAAAACCTTTCTAGAATTCAATGATAATAAATGCACAGCATATCCAAACTCATGAAACACACTGAAAGTTGTAGTAAGACAAACGTTTGTAGCATTAAAAGCCTACATTAAAAAAATACAGGAGGGATCTCATACTAACAACCCCAGAGCACCTGAAAGTTCTAGAATTTACCACATTAGGGAGGAGTAGATGGCAAGAAGTAATCAAATTCAGGGTTAAACAAGATAGAAACAAAAAGAACAATAAAAATGATCAATTAAGCAAGAGGCAGGTTTTTTTTTTGTTTTTGAGAAAAATCAACAAGATAGGCAAACACTTAACCAAGATAACTCACTTGCAAAGAAAGAATACTGAAATAACCAAATCTGAAACAAACAGGAGGACATAACAACCGACAACTAGGAAATACAGAAAAATCATAAGGATATACTTTAAAAAACTCTATACTGCAAGAAGTTTAAAATCTAAAGGAAATGGATACATTTCTGCACTTTCCAAAGTTAAATGAAGATCAAACATACAATTTAAATTGACCAAAATCTCCCAGTTAAAGAGATGTAAGTAAATGTTTCCCATCTGAAAAAATTGATATTTTTCAAATTATTCCAGAAAAGAAAAACAGGTGGAAAGTTGTCTAATTCATTCTATGAAGTCACACTTACTCTAATCCAGTAACCACATAAAGATTTAACAAAGAAAGAGAATTATGGACCAATTTCCCATATGAACATAGATGCAAAAATACTCATTAAAATATTACAAACTAAATCTAAGAACACATGAAAAAGTTATCCTCCGTGATCTACTAGGCTTCATCCCAGAGACCTTAGGATAGTTCAATACATGATAATCAATAACTCTAATCCACCATATTAACAATCATAAAGGAAAAAGAACACATGCATATCTTATTAGATTCACAAAAGTCTTCGACAAAATCCAACCTCTTTTCATGATGAAAGTCCTATAGAGATTAGGGGGACAAGCATAATAAAGGCAATTACGGCAAGCCTATAGTCAATATTAAATTAAATGGAGAGAAATTTAAAACAATTTCACTAATATCAGGAACAAAACAAGGAATTTCATTCTCTCCATGTCTGTTCTATATAGTGTTTGAAGTTTTAACTACAGTAATAAGACAACTGAAGGAGATCAAGGAGATATAACTTGGAAAGGAAGAAGTCAAACTATTGCTATTTAGAGATGATATAATAGCATACATAGGTGACCCAAAAAACTCTACCAGGGAATCCCTACAGCTGATAAACACCTTCATTAATGTGACAGGATATATGATTAACTCAAAATAATCAGTAGCCCTCCTACATACATAAAAATACTAAACTAATAACTGCAATATAGATATGTAGGACCTGGTGTGGACCCATGTCGGTCCTCTGCTTCGTTGCTGCAGTCTATGTTGAGGGCTTTGATTCACATGGACTTGAGTTATATGCAGGGTGATAAACATGATCTATTTGCATTCTACTACATGAAGTCAACCAGATTGACCAGAACAATTTGTTGAAGATGTTGTTGTTTATTTTCCCATTGTGTAGTACTAGATAGTTTATCAAAAATCAGGTGTTCACAGGTGCATGAATTTATGTTTTGGCCTTCAATTTGACTCATTTGATCAATATGTCTGGTTTTATGCCAGAACCATACACTTTTTTTTCCTATAGCTCTGTAGAAAATCTTGAAATCAAGGAAATTGAAACATCCAACAGATCTTTTTTTGTTTGGAATTGTTTAAGCCATCCTGAACTTTCTGTTTTTCCATATAAAGTTGAAAATTCTCCTTTCATGGTCTGTAAATAATTGCGTTGGTGTTTTGGTGGAGGTTGTTTTGAATCCATAGATTGGGTTTGGCAGGGTGTCCATTTGTGTTATGCTAGCCATATAGATCAATGATCATGGAAAATCTTTCTATCTTCTTTGATTTCATTCTTCAAAGACTTGAAGTTTTTATCACACAGGATTTTCTTTTGTTTGATCTCATTTGTTTTCCCCAAGATATTTTATATTATTTGAGGCATTATTTCTTTCTTAATCTCTTTGTCATTTGTAGGTACAAGGGCTACTGAGTTTTTTTTAAAGTTAATCTCATATCCAGAAATTTTGATGAAAGCATTTATCAGCTGTAGAAGCTCGCTGGTGTAGTTCTGGGGTCGCTTACATATATTACCACATTATGTACAAGTGACATCATGTTTCATGTTGGCCATCTACTTCCAGGTGTGGGTCCTGCCCTTAAGTGTGATTTGTTTATTCACTGAGATTTATTTTCCTTTTTGAATTATTAATTGGAGAAAACTTTTGGGTTTGGGATAGAGTCTTGTATCTTCTTCTGTCACAGTGCTGGGAGTCCCATGTAGAAGAGAGCAGGCACTGTACATGTTGTTACAGTCACAGAAAATATTTTAACAAAATAATAGAAAGTTTTTTCAAACTAAAGGGTAAGATATCTATTAAGGTAAAAGAAGCATGCAGAACACCAAAGAGCTGGGACCAGAAACAAAACTTCCTGCAACACACAATAATCTGAATACAAAATGTAAAGAAGAAAGAAATAATATTAAAAGCTGCCAAACAAAGCTGCAAGGAAAAATAATACCAAGTTACTTATAAAAGCAGACCACTGGAATAACACCTGACTTCAATGGAGATTCTCAAAGCCTTAAGGGCCTTGAAAGATGTTCTACAAGCTCTGAGAAACCTGAGAGATCACAGATGCCATCCTAGACTATTATACACAGCAACGTTATCAATTATAGATGGAGAAAAAAAGAAGTAATTTTTGTCAAGCAAGCCAGGTCTAAAGAAGACACTAGAAGGAATATTTCAGTCTCAAGAGAAGTCAATGACATTTAAGAGAAAACGAGGAACAATTAATTCCAGGACAGTTAGGCAAAATCTAGAAAATAAACCCACACAACCTCAACAATAAAACATGACTCAAACAACACTGCTTATTAATAAGTCTCAGTACTGATGGTCAGTTTACCTATTTAAAAAATATTGACTAACAGATTGAATTAGAAAACAGCATCTTTCTTCCTGCTTCACCCCCAAAATATCTCACCACTGAGGGCAGACAATACTCAGGGATAAATGATGAAAAAATGTTATCCCAAGATAATGTAACCAAGAACTGAGCGAGTGTGACTCTTTAAATATATGAGAACACAGATTTCAAACAAAAAACTGCTCAACAGAGATAAGGAAAGACACTACATACTCAGTCGTAGTGTGGGATTTCAATACCCAATCTCACCAATAGACTGGCCATCCAGACAAAATCTGAACAGAGAAACTCCAAACTTCCATAATGCTCTAATCTAATTGACCAAGTCCACGTCTACAGAATATTCCACACGAACATTAAACATTATGCTTTATTCTCAGCATCCCATATAATTTTCTTCAAAGTTCATTCTATTAAGATATGGAAGAAATAAAATGAAGACATCAGAAGATTTTGAAAGATCCCCCATATCTGGGGATCAGAAGGAGTGTTATTGTGAAAATTCACATCAAAATTCCAACACAATTCTCCACAGAAACTGAAAACTGAAACAAAACAACAAGAAAACCAAACCTGCTCAGCTTCACTGAAACAAACATTCCAAGAGGTATCACCATCCCTGATTGCAAAGTATACTATAGACCTTAGTTATATGTATAAAACCTTTACAGTATTGCCTAAAAACAGAGACATAGATCAAAGTGATGAACTAAAGACCCGTGTATAATTCCACAAACACAGTTACTTGATCTTTTATAAAGAAGCCAAAAATACACACTGAGAAAAAGAAAATGTCTTCAAAATTTGGCATTGGTAAACTGGCTGGGTACATAGAAGAGTGAAAATAGATTTATACCCACCATCGTACACAAAACGCCACTCCAGAATGACCATGGACTTCACCATAAAATCAAATTCTGTGGATATGCTAGAAGATAAACTAGGAAAGAGGCTTGAACTCACAGGCACAGAAAAGAACACAGGATAAAAGTAATGCAGACATTATAAATAACAATTGCTAAATGGTACCCCAAGAAACTGAAAACTTTCTACAAAAAAACACCATCATTCAAACAAAGCAGCAGCCTACCCAAGGAAAAAGAAAAATCTTATCAGAAAGCTTATCTGATAGAAGGCTAGCATCTATAACACATAAAGAACTAAGAACAAAACAGGAATAAAACCCCTGAATATCAAGAAAGAAACAAAAAACAATTTAAAAGATTGAATACAGAACTAAATGGACAGTTTTCAAAAGACGAAACACAAATGACTGAGAAAAACATTTACCATGTTCAGTACCCATTAGCCATAAGAGACATGAAAATTGAAACTTCACAGTATTTCACTTTTTCAGTATTCCAAAATCTTTACAGTATTTCAGATTTATAGTGATTTCTTCTTACTCCAGTCATAATGGTTAAGGTTAAAATAAAAGAGAAGAAAAAGAAAAATGAGGGTACTTTGCAAGGATGCAATGAACACTTATTCAGTGCTGTTAGGAGTCGTAACTGGTACTGGCCTTGTGAAAACCAGTACGGAATTTCCTCAAAAAGCTGAAAATTGATACACCTCATGATCCAGCTGTACCACTCTTGGGACACATGTTCATGTTACTACAGTCATGCTTGCTTACCCATATTCTTTGCAGCTCTATACATAACATCCTGGCACTGGTAACAGCCTAGACATCCATCAACTGATGGGAACATAATGAAAATGCAACGCATTACACAGTGGAATATTATTCAGCTGTTAAGAAAAGTGAAATTCACAGAAAAGTGGATGGATCTGGAAGCAAACATTCTGAGTAGAGTAACCCAGAAAATTTGTATGTTTTCTATTATCTGTGGAGGTTAACTTTAAAGCTTTCAGTATGTCTGTTTCATTAGAAGTAATCACAGAGGTTAGACAGCTGGAAAGGGACTAGGTGGGAGGAGGAGAAAGAAGAAATGGAGTGTGGTGTTATAAAGAAATAAAGGGAATAATAGAATAGATCAGTAGGGAAAGGTACAAAAGGGCTGGGTAAAGAAGGGTATATGGGGATGGACACTTAACACATACCTAAAGCAGTTGGAAAAGCCATATGAAACTGAGTACTGTAATATATATATATATATATATATATATATGAGTGAGGGAGAGCTCTGAGGGAAGGTACCCGGGCCTCAGTGCGGGCAGCACCAGCTCTGGCTGCTGACGCCCCCCCCATTCCACATATCCCTGCCCCCACCCCCAGGTTCGCCCTTTCCTCTGCAGGACCTGCTCCGCGGACCACCTGGAGTCTCTGTTCCCTTGCTGAGGTCAAGGAACCAGAGGGGTGAGTGAGGGAGAGCTCTGAGGGAAGGTACCCAGGCCTCAGTGCAGTCAGCACCAGCTCCAGCTGTTGGCGCCCCTCCCCCCATCCCACACATCCCTACACCCACCCCCAAGTTCGCTCTTTCCTCTGTGGGACATGCTCCTCAGACCACCTGGAGTCTCTGTTCCCTTGCTGAGGTCAAGGAACCAGAGAGGAGTCTCTGTTCCTGTGCTGAGGTTAAGGAACCAGAAGGTTGATCCACAAGGAGAGGAAGAGATGGGCAGGTGCCAATCCAAGAGTTCCTCTAACAACCGAAAAAGCAACATAAAAAGACCAGAATCCGGCATTTATGCAACAAGAAGATCTGAGCAAACTAATACAGAAGAAGTAGAAGAAATCGACTTTAAACATAGCTTTAC
>JAQHUG010000096.1:3532749-3545275 GCA_028555095.1 Dicrostonyx torquatus
TTAAATTCTTTGTTTTTGAATATGTGTATGCATGTATTTTGAGAAGCTTATATGGCATTTGTTTTTCTCTATGAATTTTTAGATATATCACTAATAATAGTTATCCATCCCCATATTCCCTCTCCTGCTTTCTATTCTGTCATCTCTTCTAATACTTCCTGCTTCATTATTCCCTTTAAGTTTTTATACCTTTGTTAACATTTTTTCAAACAATAAAATATCATGTGTTATGGCTTCTGTTCAACAGGAATATCATAATACCTAAATATCCTATAGTGTTTTACTCTATATAAAAATTAACAAAATGGTGGCAGGGTATCATTCTGTTTTAACACTTGTATAGATGACTGCAGTGAATTGCTTTCCTTAGTTATTTTCATATTGTGACATATTTTCATAAGAAATATGATGGAATTGTTTATTTGCTTATCTCTAATGTTTCCGAAATGATTGGATGGTTTCTTTACACTAGGAAGCTATTATATTTGCTGAGTTTTGTAAATAGTATTAACATTTTATTTGTCAGGTGACATTTGTATTAGCAGTGTTTTTTTTTCAATAGGCATTGATTGTTTTTTTCAGAAAAAATCTTTGTGAATTTACTCCTGTAATTTAGTTATTCATTTAAGTTATGACTTGATTTCAGTGTTTATTTTATCCTATCCTTGTACCCCTTGAGTTAGTTTTTATTTTTTAATTTCTATTTTATCATTGCAATTAATAAGGTATAGCAGGGTAATTTAATAAATGCAGATAGTGTGTGATGACCAGATAAAAATAGTTAACATTAAATTCCCTTATTTTTAATATTTCTTTAATCTGCAATATGTTTACATATTTATGAGATACTATGTGGCATTTCAATACGAAAGTACAATGAACCTAACCAAATAGGTATTATTCTTATTTATACTATGTGTGTAAGGGTCTTGAACAATTATCATTTATTTATTAACAACAGGATACTGTGATCAATAGCCTTTATCACAGGTCTATCAAACAGAAGCATTTACTACTTTTGTTTAACTTTATTGAGTGTATTCTTTATCTCCTTACAATTCCTACACTAATCTAAATTGCTATTCACTATTTCAAATGCAAATTAGAGCTATGGGGTGGTCTATTAGATCCCTGTGTTGCAAAAATGTTTATGAGAAAATATTTATCCTAAAAAGGCATGACTATTTAATATACCGAAGTATATCGCAATGCCCATACCAATGGTAATTAATAATGCTTAAAATATTTATTACCACATAGCTTGCTTTATCTGAGCTTGAGACCACAGATTAGCTGGTTTTCTTAGGGTCTCCTAAGCTGTAACAAAAGTATTAACTTAGCTTCATTCTTATCTGGTGAAGCATTCAAGTCGATACTCATTCTGGTAGAGAGGGTAGGGAAGGAGGAAGGTGGGGAGATGGAGAGAGAATTAAAGACATTTAAATATAGTTTTTACATATGAGAAAATATTCAACGTTTGTCTTTCTCCTCCACCCTACTTCTCCTACTATCTTTGTTTAGAGTAGATTTTATAACACTTTGTACGACAGTGGGTTCAGTTGTTTTCCTGGTTTGTATTATTATTTATCAAGTCTAAAAAGAAAATCTGCAACTTCAAAGGCAGAGCAGACTTTCCTTTAAAAGATGCCAATTGGTTAAATTAGGTCTATGCAGGATAATCTCCCATGTGATTGATCAAACCTTTAATTACCTGTGAAAAGGTCCTTGCCTTTGTCCTATTCTATCCATAAAAGCCAGCCACAGACCCATATATACTTATGGGAAGGAGGTGATTTAGGATTTTATTACAAAGAAAAGGAGGTCATGAATGTCACCTTAAGATTCTGCTTGTATTTGGATGTCACCTTAAGATTCTGCTTGTATTTGGGATATTACCATTAAAATATAATTCTTTTTAGAATAAAGTATTTTTGAATATGTGAAGTGCCCAGAAGACGCAGTAAATGAAATCTATTTCATGTCTGGTGAATGATATTAGGCCTTGTGTAGGGGAAGACAGGATGTGGTTAAAGTCAAGTGTCTGGAATTAAAGGAATTTATAATAAATTTGACAATGCTGGACCTGCTAGTCAATGTTAAGCGAACTGTAGAGAAGATTAAGGAGATAAGGCAATACCTTTGATAGACATCAGAAGGCCTTTGTAGATAGAATGGAATCATCCAGAGAGGGTCCAAGGAGACTTGGTAAGAAATGTCGCTTTGAAGATTGTACTAAAAAATAAGAGAGAACTCTAAGGTGTTGAAAAGCTCAGACATGTGATGTGAAATTACATCCTCACAACTGAATAAAAATATGCAAACCTGATCATGAAAAGGTGAACTTAATCTGTAGAGAATGAAAGTCAAAGGCCAAGATACCCCTGTAAAACCTAGAGACATGTGAATCCTGAGAATCAGTGAGTGCTGGGTGCCAAAGCTATAAGTGGACTCAATCATTCGCCATCAGCCTCTCTTTCCTCTATGATAGCATCACCCGACCCTGACTCCGACAACCATTACGTTTTCCCATTCTCTCCCTGTTCAAGTGCTTTTCAGTCTACTCCTGGATACCTAGGTTTAGGGTGTTCTCCCAACTCTGACCAGGATCCATCATTCCTGGTAGATTTTCTTTCTGTACTGATGTTTCTGTCCCCTTCCGTCTCACACCCCATGTGTTGGGGTGCTGTCCATCATAAATTTCCTTGTCTGTGAAGTTCTCATAAACCATATTTACATTGTCCTGTACTCTTCACATCCCACACAAAACCTTGCATCTTTATCATGCCACTTTTTTTTTTCTTGGTTTAACATTACCTTGACGCCCCAAACCCTAACAATTTGTTTTACACATTACATTAGGAAGTAAAGTGTCTTTGGAGGCACTTAAGTTAGTATGTCCTGGAAACTCCTGAAAAAAAATAAACAATTGATTTGTGCTATTTTCTTTAGCTTTAGCTGTCTTCAGGGATTTGACAGTTATGTTACAATGATGCTCATGGAACTGTATAAAAATTACAAGACAATTAAACCAACTATAGCCCAAAATATCTCCTTCATGTCAGTAGGGTTTATAAAATAAATGAAGTCAAGTATTTTGACTTGCAATTGCATGATTCACAGGAACTTGTAATGGTCTCTTCTAACAGATATCTGAAGGTGCCAAGCAAATAGTAATGTTAGAAACAAAATGAACCAAGAACTTCTTAGGCTTGGGCACATCGATCAACCATTTATATTCATCCCAATTTTTTCTGACCAGAGTAAATTCTACATGTGAAAGGACTGAGGATTCAGAAATTGAGTTCAATTATCACATACCTGGATATTCTATGGTGTTTTGAAAGAAAACAACTAGAAGACAGATATTTTTGTCCTGTAGCAGCTCCAAAATAAACACACAGAAGCTTATATTAGTTACAAATGGCTGGACAATAGCTCAGTCTTGTACTAGCTAACTCTGACATTTAAATTAATCCATATTTCTTGTGTTTGCTTTGCCACATGGCTTGATATCTTTGGGTATAGCATGCCATCTTGCTTCTCTCTGTGTCTGCTTGTGACTTCTCTGGCTTTGCACTTCCTTCCAGCATTCTCAGTTTGGCTCTCCCGACTAACCTTATCTTGTTCAGTTATTGACTACTCAGCTTCTTTATGAAATTAGTCACAGTGACATATATTCACATGGTATAAAGCAATATTCCACAGCAATGAGTTACAAAGGGAGCTGCACTATTAAAAGGTATGGCGTTTTTGGAGAAAGTGTTTCACTGGAGGGGCAGGCTTTGAGGTCTCCTTCGCACCGTACTGCCCAGTGCCATAGACTGCTTCCTCTTGCCTTCCAGATGTGGAACTCTCAGTTACTTCTCCAGCACCATATCTGCTGAATAGTGCCATGTCCCACGATGATGATAATATACTGAACCTCTGAACTCTAAGGGAGTCACCCCCAAAATGTTTTCCTTTGTGAGAATTACCATGGTCGTGGATTCTCTTCACAGCAATAGAAACCCTAAAACAGTATGGCAGCAAGGTGTGTCATATCCTTTCTTTATTCCTTTTTATACCATGCTTATAGTTCTTGGGAAAACTTCCTAATTTAGAGAATTTAACTATCAACAGAAATCCAATAGAAAAACTATTTTCTAAAACCAAGAAACAAAAATGTGTTGTATGATTTGGCTAAGACATGCAAACTCTTGATTTAACCCTCCCTAGATCTTTGAAAAAAAATATTGGTTATTGAAATGAAAGAGACAGCTCTGGGAATCCAGCCAGGCTCAACATCCAGGCAGGGAATTGGATCTGTGAATTAGCACGAAGAAGAATAAGTACTATCTGCCAGAAGGTAGAGAATGTGAGTGAGATGGATTGCATGCATCCTCTCCACAACTAGATATGAAGTAGGACCTTTCATTCATATCTATGTTATAAGTAAGAAAGAACGCAGAAAGTCCTATAAGTTCATAGAAATATGGGTACTGTAAATAAGGATAAGTATTTCCTAGTTAATGTTCATAATATAGAACGGAAAATTTGATGGATAAACAGAGCAAAAGTACTATGTCAATTACACTCTTCATTTTGGATCATTCAAGATTCACATTAAGGTGAAGGGAATAGTTTAAAGTTTTTTTTAAAATACTTCTCACCAATGGAGTTATGACAGCATCTGGTAAAATGTAGAATACCATATCACTCTTCAACCAATAGATCATACTCTGATGGGATATGTCCTTTACTACCAGTGTCTTCATGCTGTATTTCATAAAATATCTTTGCTATTATAATGTAATCTTGTCATTTTCTATTTGTCTCTTTTTCCTCTGAACTCTACCATGTGCCTCCTCATTCCTCCAACTGCTGTTTCTTTTTATTCTCAGCATTCACTAGCTGTTGTCTTTTCTATTTTTTATTTTAAGAGTTTTATGTAAATTGAATCATGTAGTACATATACTTTGGGTAAATTACTTTACTCAGCAAAATCCTTTGGAAAACCTTCCAGCTAATTTTTCACAATAACACTTTTTTTCTTAATTCTTGTTTCTGAGTAGTATCCCATGGCATGGACATACAGACTGCTACTTCTCTAGCTATTTCCAAAAGCATTTCCAAATTGCTTTCAGTGTTTGTCCATTACAAATAAATTTACTATGGACAATTGTGAATTTTATATTTTTATTTTATATTATTATTATTAGTTTTCATTTTTTGATAAGTACTCCAAAATGTTAAGCTAGGTTATACAGAAGATTTTTGTTTAATCTACCAAGAAAGAGTCATATTGCTATCCAGTGTATGGCGACTATTACATAGTCCCAGTAGAAACAAAGGAATTGATTTTGTGACTGTACTTTGCTCTTACACAACCTTTCCCCTGCAATCCTGCTCCGTAGTCATTCCCTACTCTTATTGATCTCTTTCCAATTCCCAAATAGGCCCTCCTTTACTTTCAAGTATTTGTAGTCCATTATCCCCTCCTACTTCTTTCATTAATGCCTTTTCCTTTCTTCTCACAGTCCAGCTTCTACCTTTAACCCCACCCCACATGATTTTCTAAATATGTATTATCCATTATTTTTCTTCTGTTGAGAAACTTACATTCATTCAAGTTATTTGACCATTTGTTGACTTAATGTATTTGAAGCTTATATTGCAGATATTAACTCCTTGACTAATGTATCACTTGCAAAGATTATATTTTACCCATTCTGTATTTTGTCTGTTCTCTCTGCTGTTTGTTTGTTATGAATTTGTTTTTTAACATTGTTCTGAGGGAGTCATGTTTGGAATGTCCTTTCTTTTCTTTATGTTTAAAGTAGTTTGTTCATATGTGCTCTAGCAAATTGAAGGTTTTGGATATTATGTTTAGGTCTTTCATCCATTCTTTAGTGATATTTTGAGCCTCGTGAGAAATATAGCCTATCTAATTTTTGTACAAGTGCATATTAAGTTTGCCCAGCACCACTTGTTAAAGAACATATTGAGCAGTGTTTTACTGATGTCAAAGAGAAAACTTGACCACAGCAATTCTTGTAAAGGAAAAAAAAATTAATTGAGGCTTGCTTACAGTTTGTCATCTGGGTGGGGAGAATAACAGCATTTGGGCAGAAATGACACTGGAGAGTTCTGCATCTGGATCCAAAGGCAGCAGAAGTGTTAACCACTGGGTATGACTTGGACATCTAAACCTCAAAGTCCAACCCCAGTGGCACACTTCTTCCAACAAGGCCTCACCTCCTCCAACAAAGAGTGTCACTCCCTAAGGATTCAAATACATGAGCCTTTAGATCCATTATTATGACAATCACACACAAAGAGCTTGCTTCTTTTCAATTGCGCATTTCTGATTCCTTGAATCTGAGGTTAGCTGTTTCTCTATGCTTCAAGCCTTCGGGTTGTTGTTAGTCATTGCTGAATGATTTTCTACCTTTGAAATTGCTTCAAAGTAACATTGTTTTAGAAACAATTAAGCTTTCTTAGGTTTCCAATAGTTAAATAAATTTAGTTTCCTTGATATTCTGTGTGATTTCTAATACCTGGTGTGTCCCCACCCCTTAATGATAAGCTACTTTAAAATTATTAAATCAGTAGGAAGGAAGTTAGTGGTGAACTGGATAATTGAAGGAAAAGTATATAATAATTGGACTAAGATTCACAGACTCATCAGTACAGCTTTCTTTAAAGACACACTACTTTAGAGTTACTTAAATTATACCACTTTTGTAGAGGTTATTTTTTTTTCTTTTATGGAAGTTAGGTTTTATTCTCACATAATATATCCTGTTACAGTTTCTCTTCCACCTAGTTAATCCCCCTTCCGCTCCTATCTGAATATACTTTTGGTCTCTCGTTAGCAAACCAACAGGTATCTAAGGGATAATAAGAAAATATATAAGATAAAACAAAAATTAAGCCGGGCAGTGGTGGCACATGCCTTTAATCCCAGCACTCGGGAGGCAGAGGCAGGCAGGATCTTTGTGAGTTCGAGACCAGCCTGGTCTAAAGAGCTAGCTCCAGCACAGGCTCCAAAGCTACAGAGAAACCCTGTCTTGAAAAATCAAAAAAAAAAAAATCAAAAATCAATAAGCTAGAATAGGACAAAAGGAACCAAGAAAAATAAAAGAGCCAAAGTTCGGGCAATCGAAACAAATATTGCCACAGAGACCCACTCATTCAAACACTCTAGAATCCCATAAAAACACAAAACGGAAGCCATAATAGATATTCAACAGATATTCTTTCTGCCTCCTCTTCTGCCTTCTGAAAGGTTGCCTGATCTGACAGGGAAGGGGTTTTGAAGGAATACCCTATTGAGGGCCGAGTGTTACAAGGTCTTTCTCTTTCATTATCTGCATAATGTCTGGCTTAATTCTCTGCATAATGTCTCTGCATTTATTCTAATCTGACCTGGGATGAATCTTCACTGATGATGACTAAGTAAAGTACCAATCTATGAGTATAGCAGACTGTCATTAAGAGACAACTAATTGCTACTTTTTAAAAAAGTAGTATTTGATTTTACTCTAGGTCCCTGAGCTATCTGATATGAGGCTCTTTTTCACTATCACTGTTGGATTTGAATTCTATCTCATGGAGTGGGCCTTTAGTCTAATGAGGTATTAGTTGGTTGCTTCTATAAGCTTTGTGCCACCATTGCATGACATGACATATCTTTCAGGTCACTTTTAACGTTGCAATCTAGAAACTTAGCTTCCTACATTTTACCAATTAAACAGACCTTTTGATTTTAAACCTCTATTTTATCAGACCAATCACTTTTTTCTAAAATATTTATTTATTTATTTATTATTGTATACATTTATTATGTATACAATATTCTGTCTGTGTGTATGCCTGAAGGCCTGAAGAAGGCACCAGACCTCATTACAGATGGTTGTGAGCCACCATGTGGTTGCTGGGAATTGAACTCAGGACCTTTGGAAGAGCAGGCAATGCTCTTAACCGCTGAGCCATCTCTCCAGCCCAGAACAATCACTTTTAATATATGTTTCTGTTTTGTTACAATGTCCACAGTGACGAAACCTCCCATTTTTGTGGGGAAATTCAAAAAACAGGATGTTCACAGGGAGGTGAAATAACAGGATGCTCTAATGGAGGTGAGATAGTACAGGGAAGCTCTTAATACAGAAAGTACACAACTCAACGTAGCACCAAGAAGTCACTGAAACTGGCCAGATTTACTAGCTCTTCCTTTTGCAAGAATACTTAAACAGTAGGCTGCTGAGAGTCACTCACTGAGGTCAATTGCAAATCAATGTCTCTGACATGTGCAGCCACCTGGAAGAAGTGGAGACTGCTGGACTACCTAGAAATTTAGTCCAGGCAAACTGCCTGGAAGATGCTTAGAATAAATGCGCCATCAGGAAGTGACACTTTGCAACTGTTTGAGTGGCCTGACAGCTGTTCAGTATGCTCCAGGTTTCCCCGTTTTCAGAGTTGTCTTTGAGTCTGGAATGGGCTTTGGTGAATCAGATTCTTTGATTGTTTTAAGTCTTTTCTTATAAGTAACCCCTCACTCATATGCCTGCAAACCACCCATATAAAACATTAGTTCACAAGGTTGAACTTCAGGGTTACCCATAATTTGTCTCTGGTAGGCTCCCTATCTGTGGTGAATAAATGTATATGTGTTGCATCTCTCAAGGAAAGTCTCCCACACAACAATTTCTATGCATTTTTATTTCCTAAAATATGCAATTTTTATTCAGTCTCAATTACAATAACATCCTACAAAATTCAATATTTCTAGAAAAGAAAATACAAAAAAAATTGCTAACAGTCTTTTATGTATGTGATACTGTGGTTCATATGCTAGTTAACATGAATAATTTAACATTCATAAAATTTTTCAAACATATTTTAAAACATTTTACTTAGGGTGAGACATACTTTATAATTCAAAATTTTAATATTTACTAATTTTGGCTACATAGTAATATACAATCCAAGCAAGAAAATATTCATCAAACTATTCAAGATCCTGTCCCAATAATATCTCCAGTCTTTGAGTTTATTGGTACTTAGATGGTATTCCTCATTGTTAAAAATTATTTTATTAGCATATATTATTTGTACATAAAATGGGCTTCATTATGACATTATATACATATACGTAATATATTTTGATAACATTCATCCCTATTACCCTCTCCCGTCTCTTCCTACTTTTCATGATTGCTTTTCTCTTCCCACCTAGACCCACTTCTATTTTTAAGACTCTTTCATTTTTTACTTTTGACCCAACTTTTTTACATGTTCACACGAGTATACAATAAGCTATGGTCACATTAATACCGTAGCATCTTTCTTAACTCTCTGCTCCCCCTGCTGAACCCATTCTTATCACTTTCCTTACCATCTTACTCCATCTCTCCCATCCCTTGTTCTCTCCCTGCTTTTAACATGTGCTCAGAAAGTCTGTCCGCACAATTCATTCTGCTTGCCCAATTCCGAAGTCAATACTTTTTACTCTTCCCCTTCATCTGAGGCTCACAGTCTCTCCACCATCTCTTCTTTGACATTTTCTGGACTAAGAGAGGGTGAACGAGATGTTCTGTTCAGAGACACACATCCAGTGGTCACATCCCACCACTGAAAGACATTCTTTTGAAAAGTATTGAAATGGTTAGAAATGAAGCTACTTTAAAAATATTCGGAAACAAGTAGTGACAATGTTTTGCAAATTATCTGTAAAACCTAGTAAAGTCAATGAGGTTCTCTGGATTTTTAATAAATAACAATATTTTGCCCTATGAAAACCTATGTGGTATTATATGGAGGTCACATGTATATCAATGATGAAAGATTATTTGCAATTCAATATTGGTATTTCATGTTGTGTCCTTCTGTATACTGCATCAATAATTTTAAGGTAATTTTAAGAGAGATTTATATTTATTTTAATTGATTTCCCAAATCATTTGAATCAATCAAAAATGTTTTCTTTCCTTCCCAAGTGTTACAGATATATGGCATTAAACTCAGTCTTATGCTTCTGGATATCAAGTTTACATTTCAGGAGAATGCATTGATGAATTGCTTTTCTTTTCTTTCTTTCTTTCTTTTCTTTTTTTTTCCAGATACTTCTGTATCTGCTTTCATTACTCAGTAATTCAATTTTTCCTAATTGTTCTCAGTTTTGTTATCACTCCTTCTCATGGGAAGTTTCTTTTTATAATGATATATTGGGTGACTTACTTTTTTTCTTGACTCTGTAGTAGCATCAATTTAAGGTATTTTATTGAAATGCAAATTTTATAGCTTTAAATTTTTAATGTACTTGAATATATATGCTTAATTAAAAGGCATGCATGGTATTGAACAGACATCATAACAATTATACTGCTTTCTCTTAAAACAGTTTTTAGGAGAAAGAGCCTTTTCCACATGAAAATATATCTCATTATGTTGGCTTAAAAATACTTCAAGGTAAATTGGAAACTGAGGAGCAAAAAACTCTTTTATATAACTGTACAAAATAAAAATAAGAGTATATGTCATGTATTTTTCATGACCCCCCTCTCTGCTAATTAATAATCAAGAATGAATATTAAGATATTCATATGAAATTAAAAATTAGCTTCTGTTAGCTATGTTTCACTTTTGAGAATTTGTAGAAATACAAATACTTTACAATTATGTGTATTCCTACTTCTGATATGATGATTTCTAGGGAGATGTGATATTGTACATTGTGCATAGGCTGTTCTAAGCTTTATGGGATACATATTCACATACAGTATTAACACATTGTAAGTTATTTGAAACTTTGGTGCATTGTTACGCTTCCATCCATTGAGTTAATGGATGTGGGACCACTAATGGAAGGAGGTCTGTAAGAAGAAAAGGGGATGGAAATTCACTGTACCTCACTGGACAATATTATAATAGATGGGAGAAAGGGGCATACTAACTAAGTTAAAGGAAGCAAGTAAGCACCTCCTCATGTCTTTATTATTTATAGATTTATTTTTTTATTCAAAAATTTACACTTCCTCCCCTTCTGCCAGTCCCATCCCTCTCCCCCACTACTCCTCCTCCCTCTCCCTGCTTCCTTAAGAGAGGGCAGGGTACCCTGCCCTGTGGGAAGTCCAAAGCCCTCCCCCTTCCATCCTGGCCTAGGAAGGAATGCATCTAAATAGACTAGGTTCCCCAAAAGCCAATACATGCAGAAGAGATAGGTCCCAGTGCCATTATCGTTGGCTTCTCAGTCAGTCCCCATTGGCAGCCACATTCAGAGAGTCCGGTTTGGTCATATGCTCATTCAGTCCTGGTCCAGCTGGATTTGATGAGCTCCCAATAGATCAAGCACACTGTCTCTGTTGATGGGCCAGTCCCTCACGGTCCTGACTTCCTTGCTCATCTTCTCCCACCTTCTGCTCTTCAACTGGACATTGGGAGCTCAGTCCCTTGCTCTGATGTGAATGTGGGTCTCTGTCTCTATTTCCATCCATCGGACGATGGGAGTGGGGGAAGGGGATAGGAGGAAGGTGAAGGGAGAAGGGGAAGGGAAGGGCTTAATTATAGACTTATAAAGATTTTTCTAGAGTCTTACTTTGAGGATTTTCCCCTTAATGACAGCACTGACTGTTAAACAAGTAATGAATTCACAGACCAAGAGCAAGGATAGATGTACACAATGTTAACGTAGAAAGATGGAGAAGATTTCAGTACTTGAAATCTTCATGCTGCTTCTCATTTTCATCTTTTTTTGTGCTGCAGGTAATCAATATAAAAAGTAAAAAGCATTTTTGCCTAAAACCCCACTGAGATGTTTTCAAATGGTAAGCACGGTTTTCCTTGTAGAGATACAAGAACAGAAGCACACTTTAGCTGTGACATAAAAATTACAGGTTCCCAGATTAAAAATAGTTCCCTTAATATGTATGTGTTGTATCATCACTGCCATTCTTCTTAAAAAGATGAGACTGGCAGCTGATATTAATAAGCATGATGATTGTGGGTATCTTTTTCACTAAACTAAAACCTAAGACTTCTGACAGTTTTTTCAGAGAATATATTTCCACATCTTGCCATTATTACTTTTATCTTTTATGAAAACCTTATTTGTAACTATTACTGGCACAACATAGATATGTGAGCCCAGAGTGGCTGTGGATTTTTCTCCTCAAGTGTGAGACTTGCAAATGAAGAAATTACAGGTGTGTCTCACTGTGTATAGCTCCGCAATTTTTATTACAAGGCTTGAAATTAATCTATAATTTCTAATGCAAGTTAAGATTTTGTTGTGTTTCCTTTTTGATACCAATTTTTATATTTAAATGATCTTTATTGTTCACACTTGAATATAAAATATCTGCTATTATTGCAAACTGAAATTATGCAATTTTGTATTAAAAAATAAAGTTGTACAAGGACAAAAATATGTAAGTATTCTCCCTTACCAAAACAAAAATAATTTTGCTAAATGTGAATGGTAAAGTTAATTTTTTATTTGCTTAGACTATGATGGTTTATAAGGAGCACAATTTTAAAACTTTTTTTT
>JAQHUG010000096.1:3591570-3633843 GCA_028555095.1 Dicrostonyx torquatus
GGCTTCTCCCTCTCTTTTTTTTTTTTCTTAAGCCTTCCTTTAAAGAATGGTCAGGGAAGCCGAGCGGTGGTGGCACAGGCCTTGCCTTTATTCCCACCACTTGGGAGGCAGAGGCAGGCAGATCTTTGTGAGTTCGAGACCAGCCTTGTCTACAAGAGCTAGTTCCAGGACAGGCTCCAAAGCTACAAGAAACCCTGTCTTAAAAAACCAAAAAAAAAAAAAAAAGAATGTTCAGGGAAAAGATCAAAGGGAAATAAGGTCCAATGTTGTGAGAATCTTTTCTTCTGGGAATCACATCTGCCCTGAATTCAGGCCTACAACAGACCCTCTGGTCTAGAGGTTAGAACTCCATGGCAAACATCAAACTGTCATTTATGCTCTTATAGAAATGCTTGCCAGTATTTAGGGAACTTGTTTATATATGTAACTTACTCTTCAAGTTTCTCAGAGTCCAGGTTTTATAAGTGACTTTCTCTAGCTCTTCCTCCCTTAATTTGTATGATTATATTTTGGGGGGCAGTGATGGACAATCTTTTCTATTTGCCAAAATTACTTAGGCTGACTATTTGATGTAAATCATATTAAAGAGAAACTATCATTTAATTCAAATTCACTGAATCACTTATTCCTTGATTTTTCAGTCATTAAGTAGTCATGCAAAACCTTTCTTTGTCAAAGTTAATAAGTTTGAGTAGGGTTGTAGGGAAGCTGGTAAGACTTTGATAATTGCAGAACTGCATTTAACCCATCCCTCAGGTCTAAATGCCGGTTGTTATTAGGGTGAATTCGAATTTACCTTCAAATCCATCATTTTCAAATGCAAAATAATTGCAGGATTGCAAACTTTTGACCTTTAAAATGTCAAAAGACAGGGAAATGTCTTCTATAAGGCCAGTTCCCTGCAAAACATGTAGTGATTTGTTTCTTTACCTTAGCTCAGAACAGTTTTGATGGCTAGCTAGATCCCTTTAAAACAAGCAAAGGAGATAAGCCTGATTCCTTGCTGGAGTGAATTGATGGTACTTTGTGGGATAGTTTAATTTTATGTATGAGAATTCTTTATTTTTTAATTGTTTGGGTTTGCGTTGCCCTCATTGAACAGCCTAATTATTAATGGCCATTTTCATCAGGGTTTTACATAGAAACAGGACAGATGAGAGGGACAAATCACACTTGAGATTTGTTTCACAGATTTGACCTATATGGTTATTGTAAAGGTAAAGACCTCAAATTATGTGGAACCGGTGGGCTAGAGACTGTAGAAAAACTAGCAGTATATATTTAAAGAAGAATTTCTACTCAGCAAAACCAGTGTTTTTTAAGACCCTTCCATTGATTGACAGGTCCCACATACATCTGTAATTCACCACCTCTTTTCCTTGAACACAAATGAGTGTGAGTATGGTCACAACAACAGTCATCCCAGTGGTGAACTGGATGATACTATCTAACCATACCGAAAACAAAAAAGCAAATATCGCACTTATTCTATCGATTATACAAAATTAAGAATTTATTTTACTGGGAATTTAACAAAGTCTACATTCAAAGATCTTTAGTTTCAATCAACATTTGTGGTTAACCCAAGCTGTCCAAGCCTGCACAATGGAAATTGTTATTCAAGTTTATTATTCTCAGTTTGCCCTTAAACTTCTGCTTCTATCAGATGATGGAGACAGATACCAAAAATCAATTATTTTTTTCTCCAAACTATGATAACATTTAAAAATAAGAAGAAATAAGGTTTGCAAATTAACACTGCATGTGATACAGGAAAATCCAGGGTCATTTCTTGGGGTTTTAATTTCATTAATAAAAGAATGTAAAAATGGATGCAAGGATAAGCTCAAAGACACTTTCATTAGAGTTTAGAGAAAAATAACCTGAGGGGAAGCAAACTATGAATCTCAATAGCTGCACTAAGAAGAGTCGGGGAGAGAAGGGGGTGTCCTGACTTAAATATGCCAACGTGGAAGACAGACAAGAGGCAGAGAAGCAGCCACTTAGCTGGGATGATGGAACGGTGGATGGGAAGGTGGGGGATTTGGAGAAATAGAGTAGGAAGCCCAAGGTATCAGAAACGGTATAATTAGCTTTTGACAGCATCCTAAAATTGAGACAAAAAAAAAAGGAAAAAATAAAGCTGTACCTTCATGCTTTGTCCTAGAAAAAAGGGATGACTCTAGGAAACATCATGGCAGCTCCTGGGACTGTGCTAAAGGGAGAAATTCTGGGAATGGGAAGTTCTGTGTCCCATTAAAGGGAAAATTCTATCCCTTTAGCATACTTAAAGTGAGACTGCTTTCCTCGGTGATCTATGGGCCAGGTCTATCAGCAGGCACATTTGGACTGCCAGATCTTATGCACGTGGGAGATTCTGTTTTCTGTATTTCTCCTTATTGGGCCTTTCTCACTACTCTATTAGAAGGTCACTTTCTGTTTAAGTTCACTTAGTATGTTATACTGGAAACACAATAAACTGGATTGCTTGTAAACAAGAAACACTTCATACAAAGTCAGACATGGTCACAAACACGCAAACAGAAACATAAAGAAATGAGAAGAATAACAAAAGCTGAACTGGTGGTATAGTCCAGCTGTAGACGGGAAGCATACCAACCACAAAACCTTGGGTTTAATCCTTGTATCATGTAATCCATGTACATTAGATACACATATAGTCATAAACAAAAGTATGCACTTGTTCATTTATTTCCATTTTTAAATTCTAATACAGTTTGTTTATATTTTCAAATATAACCTTTTTTCTAACATATGATTGATAAATATATAAGGTAAACAGTCATACTGCTATTTTCTTTTTAAAAAAATACAAACATCATAATCCTCAAGAATGAAAATACCTTGTGTTTTATTCCTGATGGGAAAGCATAATTATATAGCTATTTTGGTGTTTTTAGATTGAAAAACTTGCCTAAAATTTTCCAAATTATGTAATATAAAATTTTTATTTTATTTGAAACAATGTTTTAAATTTTGCTTAATAAAGTAGTATTAGAATTTGAACATAGCATTTTCTATAGAGCTATTTCTGGCATTTCCTTCAAGAATTTTTTTGTTATATAAGGGCTTTTCTAAAGCAGTATGTGCTCTAAACTTTTGAGTCATCTCACTGTAACTTTTATCTTTTGAGGACTAGAGAAAACTGGGATTCTTACGCTGTATTAAATAATATATCTATAAGGTCCTTTTAGCTCATGCCTATGACATGTTTGAATTTTTTTATTAAGAAGACTGTAATAACAAAACCATTTATTTAATAAATGAGTACAATGACAAATCATAAAATATCATTGCTTTATGTCTCTTACTTATTTCCTACAAACTGTGGATACTTTATTTTAAAGACACAAATCTAAATATTCAAAACTAGCACTCATAAATGAGAAGGAGTATGAAACCTTTGTCATTTCAGGCCTAGGTAATATCCCTCATTTAGCTCCATCCACTTAACTATGAACCTAATAATGCCATTTTCCTTTATTGCACAATGACATTCCATTTTGTATATGAACCAGATTTCCATTATACATTCATCAGTTTATGGACATAAAATCTGTCGCAATTTCCTGGGCATTGTGATATTGTGAACAAAAAAACAAGGAGCATGGATTACCAAGTGTCTTTGTAGAGGCTATGCCGTCCTCTGATAAGGTTCGCAGGAACAAAGATGTTATGATATAATACAGCACAGGTGCTGTGAATGAGGCATGGTGAATATCAGGACAGGAAAATTCTGGATTACATGAAAAGGAAGAACAAGGTGTGACAGATGGTTTAATATTCCCTGCTTCTTATATCTGGATATGATATGACTGCTGACTCACAGTCTCCCTGCTATTCTTTCTTTGTCATGATTGCCCAAGTACTCAAACATTGAGCAAAAATAATTCTATAAGTTTCTTCTGCCAGGGCATTTTTTATCAAAGCATCAGAAAAACTAACAATTTCACTGCCTAAGATCATTATAGTTTTGATATTATTCCAGTCTGCTTGTTGTGTTTTCACAACTACTGAACTAGCCTCAGACTGACTCATCAAACAAAATTACTTAGTTAAATAAGACTAAAACAGAATAAAACAGTGTGTGTGTGTGTGTGCGCTCGTGTGTGTGTCTGTGTGTGTGTGTGTGTGTGTGTGCGCTCGCATGCGCACATGCAGTGTGTGTCCCTTCAATGAATGATTTCCTTGGTCCATGGGAAGGGCAGAAAAGAAAGCTTTTAAACATAGTATGCTATTTATCAATGGATGCATTCTAATAGAGACAGAAAAACAATAAATTTGGGCTCTAAATTAGTGGTTCTCAACCTGTGGGTCATGACCCCTTTATAGGTTCAGTCAAACACAGTTGCACAGTGGTCACATATCAGATATTAATGTTATGATTCACAACCGCAGCAAGATTACAGTTATGGAGTAGCTACAAAAATGACTTTATGGTTGGGGTCACCACAACATGAGAAACTGTATACAGGGTTTCAGCATTAGAGAGGGTGAGAACTACACCTCTAGATGATCTCTTTTTCCCTAAGGGGCTATTGGCTCTTGAACACCCTCTTGGGATTCCCTATGGCACTGTTAAGGGTCACAGCATTAGGAAGGTTGAGATTCGTGCCTCTAAATGATCATGGCATAAAAGGAAGGAAAAGATAATCTTAAATTTACAAAAAACAAAATACTTTGGAGAACTCAACCCTAAATAATTCTTCAAGGTTCAGAGATCTATGCAGAAGAGGACACAGAAAGATTGTAAGAGCCGGAGATGAAGGATGACATCAAGGTAACAGTGTCATAAGATGAGGTGGGGGAAATTCTGGGAGAAGTTGAAGGAATAAAAAAATGTGGTCACAATATATTGTGTAAAGAAAATCAAATTAAAATTTTTGATTTGGGAAGTTTACAATAAAATGCTTCCCCCTCCCCCAATACTCATGCCCGGACTACAAAGATTTCTTAGTGTGTAAGAGTATGTCCACTGTATGCAGTAGAATCTCAGTTTGAATCCATAGCACCTATGTAAAAAGTCAGGAACTGTTACTGTGTCTGTAATCTCACCATCAGAAGTCAGAGGCAGACAAAGATTAGGAAATGCTGGCAGGCCAGTCTAGCCAAAACAGCCAGCTTCCAGGTCGCTACTGGACCCTGTCTCAAGACAATAAGCTGAGGATTGATTGAGATACAATCTCAATATCCTGCTTACATTACCATATGGGAAAAGGTACCTCACACTCATGTGTATGTACCAAACACACATAGCACATATATCCTTAGTACCAAATAATAATATATGTAAATCACCTAAAACAAACTCATTATGATGAAATCAGTATTATAAAGATGAGTTGTTATTTTACTAATTTTGCAGATAAAGGTAGATATTTTAAGCCTTTACCCAGTGTTTCATAATCATATTTTATCTATTGTAATTTTTATGAACAATACAAAGAATGACTAACACATATTTTAATATTCCACAAACAGATTTGTAATAAAAACTGGCCTGAACACCACCACCTCTCTTATCTAAATTTGTCCTGCTAATAAAACAGTATTACTTTCTGTGATGGAAATTGAGCAATGTCAAATCTGGCATTAATATTTATTTGTTTATCTTCGCCTTTCTCCTTTATTCTGAAAGAGTTCCTTATTTTCCATTGCTCAGCAATGAAATAATGTATCTAAAGGAAATCTTACAATTATTTCAAAGCTCATTCTTTGCAAGTCTAAACAAAATTAGAGATTACCAGATTAAAACAAATCTATAGTTGCTGTCAGCCTCGTGAGATTTGCCTACTTCCAGATTCAATGTTTTCCCTTGAGTTTCCATTAGTTTTCATGTCATCCTAGTCTTTGAGATAGCCTTCTGCTTTATCATGACAGAAATGAAAAATTGAGTCTTTCTTACCTTGAGGGATATTTCTCCGAGTAATATAAATAAATTCCAAATACCATACCGGCTTCCTGGAAGACACCCTATTTTGATATGTGATATGGGAAGCTCAGAGTCAGTATCACGAGGATGGCGCTGCCTCTATAGCAAGCTACCCTGTGCTTTCTGCACGTGTTGTATAGCTCTTGATCAGTGCTGTCGAATTTATAGTCATTTTTCTATTATCTGGCATAAGTTGCTTTTATAATTCTTTATTTCTACTTCTATCATTTTTTTCTTTGTTCAGAAAAAAAAATTACAAGGAAGAAATTAAGAGTTTTCTCTGCAAGCTAAGTGATTGAACTGTATACAGCTTAGGTCTCCAAGCAATGTTCTGGATCCTTAGAAACCATAGAGACAATGGTTTATAGGTGCTTAGTCAGAAGGAGATGAGATGCTTCTGATACACTTGGAATTAACGTAGTGTGTTAGGCTTGAAAAAAATGAAAAACGTTTTCCTTTATAATTTTATTAATGCCTTGAAAAATAAGTCCATACAGAATAATCTACAACTTTATATCTGTATATCTGTGTTTGGCAGTTTGCTTCACCGTCATACTCTTATTTGAGAAAACAACCTGTTTCTCGAAACCTTAATAACAAGGGAAGGGAAAAAATAGAGAGAAGCAGGAAAAAAAACAAAGTGGCATAGAATTTAGGATTCAAAGGCATAGTAGATAAAACAATTACAGCATAATCTCAAAAATATTTTTAAAGTACAAAATTCAGTCAAAATATTTATTCAAACCCCAACTGGAATTCACAGTTTTCACATTTCATTGTTGCTTCAACAGTTATAAAATATAAAGATTTGGCTAAGACTAATGAAGATAACAATGTAAATATATTTTTCGTGTTTCTTTCTGAAAAGGTTCTTCCATAGGGAATCTGGAAAATACTTAAAAGCAATAGAAATATATTAGACAAAAACTAGACAGAAAAAAAAGAAAGCTATCAATATAACCTTGCATTCTATTTAACAACTTCTACTTAGGAACTGAACTCTCTCTCTCTCTCTCTCTCTCTCTCTCTCTCTCTCTCTCTCTCTCTCCCTTCTCTCTCTCTCTCTCTCTCTCTCTCTCTCTATCAAACAGTGTTCAGTTATTGCTATCTTCTTTAATTTTCTCGTTTATTTAAAACGTTTCTCTTTTATTTTGTTTTCTTTTGGTCTCAAATTGTTTAACTCCATTATCAAAATATTCTTTTAAATTTCATTTTAAACTAATGGTGTTGGGCTCTAAAACTCACTGCAACTTTACATTGCAGATAAAATAAGGACCCTTCCCGCAAGAATTTCATTCTTGTTAATCCCTCTTCTCAGAACCAGTATTCAACAACCTCCTCCACACTGGTTACAGAAGTTGGTTCAGCAGTTTATAACCACTGTGACTGTTTTGAGAGTAGAAATTCTGTGAGTTGAATCCAATCACTATGGAAAGAAAGCTCAGGAGTAGGGAAAAGAGGCTGCGAGCTTCTTCACTAGTTTCTTTGTTGCTGAGTTGACATCATAGGGGTCTTACTGCTTTTGATTGTCAGTTGCCACATCTCTTCTGGCATTCTCTTTTGAGCTGTCAATTGTACAGTCACAAGCATTGATTCCTTTTTTCTTTACTGTTTTTTTTTTAAATTGATTTTTATTGAGCTCTACATTTTTCTCTGCTCCCTTCCCTGCCTCTCCCCTTCCCAACAACCCTCCCCAAAGGTCCCCATGCTCCCAATTTACTCAGGAGATCTTGTCTTTTTCTACTTCCTGTGTAGATTAGATCTATGTATGTCTCTCTTAGTGAATACATCTGCATTGCTGGTGGAAATGCAAGCTGGTAAAGCCCTTTTGAATGTCAGTGTGGCTATTTCTCAGAAAATTAGGAAACAACCTTCCTCAAGACCCAGTAAGCCTTTGTTCTTAGAGCCTTCCTATGGACAAACATGAGCACAGCAAAGACCACAGAAAGAAATACACTATGAATAACTAAAGCTACGAAACAACTGAGAGCCCACCTGCTGGGGAAGACCCTTTGTAGAAAGTTGCCAGAGAGATTCACTAACCAGAGCTGCTAGAGAGGAGCACCTATCTAATTATTATATCTATCTAATTATTATATCTATCTAGTATTAAGTGCCAAAATCTTGACACCTTACTCTTGGAGCTGGGCATTCTTGCAGATATCCATGGTGCTCTTACCTGGGTTCTGTACCCTCTTGAAAGCCCAATGCTATAATATTAAGATCAAAAAGTTCTCAGCATCATGAACTCACAGCTACTGACTCAAAGGGAGTTGAGCCTTTCACAATTCATTCAACACAGCAACAGAATTCTCTGCAAGTTGGTGACAGTGATCAGCAATTGTAGCATTTCCTAAAGTGTTTATTTCTCATAATTTTATATATGCATCTGACAGGTTTGTTAAATGTTTACTCATTTACATTAATTTTATTTTTAAAATTATATTGGGAAGCATCAAAATGATTAGTTCTAGGTTTAGTACAACTTTATTATAAAATAAAATAGTGTTAGTGTAAATGGAGGTTAGGTATATAAGAGAATTTCAGAGAGTTTGATGTAAAAAAAAAATGAAGAACACTTGTTTTGAAAAAAAAATCTGCTCAGACCTTAGATCTGCAAATTTATGCATGGGATCACAATGCATGCAACTGAAACTAAATATGCACATGCACTAATACACAAGAAGTCACACTGGAAAAATATCAATATTCTATATGGATTATGTCATTTCAGTAGGATACAGCATGGTCTTGGTGTCAGTATTGTACTATGATATTCAAACAGAATATCGGAAAAAGTTATCACTGAGGGAAGTGGGAAGTGCTCTCTATTACTAGCCCTGAACTGACAGACTATTTCAGCTGCCATGCTTATGTGTCAGCAAACATTTATGTGAAGTGTAAACACAGCAAAGATTGAGCTGTCAAGCTTCAGAAATTCTAGAAGTCCCATTAAAAGAAGGATTTCTAGGCAATAGACCCAAGACTGTCCACAGTTTTCCAACATACACGCACACACACACACACACACACACACACACACACAGATATATATTCATAAGCATTTTCCAGTGAAGATAGAAATCCCCATTAGAATGGAAGTGTAATTTGAAATGAACAGTTTTCTTTTTTGTTCCTCTGGAAGAAGAACTGATGACCAGTGAATCATTTCCTTGTTTCACAGTGCTACAGTTGAGTTAATGATAAACTAAGTAACTGGTTCTTTAAATTGTTCTAGTGATCTAAATATCAAAATGGTATTTTCTTGACTATTTCAAATCTAATGGCATAATAATCATTGATCCTTGGGTTTTGAGAAGTTTTTGAATATATAGAACATGAAGTTTTTGAATATATAGAACATGAAGGCAGCTCTGCAAAGCAAAGAATGTCTGTGTGTTTTCCACATTTGGCTGCCTGTGAGAACTTTTTGGTGGGAACCCCCACAAATGCCGCCAGGAAAGAAAACAGCATAGATTTTTCTAATTAAAAGAGCCCCTTGTTTTAGGAAGCACATCAATGAAGCCTTTGGTTTTAAATTCTATTTGAACAACTACCTTGTAATTTGGAATGCTCATCAGGAACTATGTGTCATTAAGCAGCACAATGTAACTTTGTAAAGGATCCACTTTAGAAATTACATTCTATTTTCTACTTGCCTTTTCTGGAACAACCCGGTATTTAGGGGATGCTCCCTTCCTCCTTGGATTCTGCTTTTTAAATATCATTACATGTGAGAACAAGTTTCTTTACTACGTGTGTGTGTGTGTGTGTGTGCGTGTGTATGTGTGTGTTTCATAGGAATATTGAGAACTGTATTAACAATTCCAAGGTGGTTTCAGTTAAAAATTTAATATTTATTGTTAATGTTCCCTTTAAGAAACAATTCTTTTTAATTTCAAGAATGATGGATTTAGAGTATTACTGTGTTAATTAATTACCTTTATTTTAGTTTAGTAAAACATGGTCAGTGTGATGAAGAGTCCACTTTTGACTTGAATATTCATGTAAACAAATAAACAGACCCATGTCCACACTTGTGTTCATGTCCTGACTTCGGTATTTTTCTTTTATTAATCAAAGTTCAGAAATAAGAATATTCTCTTTCTTTCTAAAAAAGTATTAACTTTTTTACACTTTTACACAATTCTGACATATATAATGGCATTTTTCTAAATATTTATTTACCTGATTGTCATTTCAATGTTATTATGTGCCATCAGAATATTGTACTTACATTTGGCATTATTGGTCATGAAGTTCTAGGCAGCTCTGCAAAGCAAAGAATGTTGTGTGTTTTCCACATTTGGCTGCCTGTGAAAACGTTCTGGTAGGAACCCCCACATTTTAAACAATTTCTGAAAAAAATAGGTATAGAAAAATATGTGACTCAAAGCAAAATACTGTCATCAAAACATAACGGGAGGACTACATTATAGAAAAGATCTAGTAGGATGATTTTGAGAACCGAGTCATTGCCCTTTGTTTTTATTGGCTGCCTTACCAACACTTGAGATTTACACAGGAATAGGCCTGTCTTTTTTGAGAGAGGCTGTTAAAGTACCACAGGATCTCTGATCCTGTAAATGCTAACATTTCCATTTTAAGGAATTAAAAATTATTTCGCCTTAAAATAATTCTTTTTTCCTTTTTCTTCATTCAAAAATTTACACTTTCTCCCCTTATCCCAGTCCTCCCCCACTTTTCCATTACCCTCCCCCCACACACTCCCAATACCCCTCCTCCTCTCCCTGCTACTTTAAGGGAGGGCAGGGTAGCCTGCCCTGTGGAAAGTCCAAAGCCCATCCCCTCCATCCTGGCCCAAGAAGGTGTTCATCCAAATAGACTGGATTCCCAAAAATCCTAACATTTCTGCTGTCATTAGAGCACATATTCTTCCTTTCAGTTCTAGGTGATATGTCTGTAGTTATTATATGATCACTTAATACTACTCATGTCAACATTTAGTATTTACTTAGCTATTGTGTGATACTGTGCGCATGTGGCTGCACATCTTTCCCTAAGCCACCAGAAAGTTCTCTGAGAACAGAGACTGGAACTTCCTAACATTCTACCGAAGTCACAGAAACAATGCACATTAAATTTATATTTTGTTAAATAATGAAACATAAGTTTCAGGTGGATAAGGTTTGCAGTGGTGGAGCATAATGCTATCAAAGAGGATAATTTGAAAATGTATAATTTTTTGGAGGAAAGTATGGTCTTTATGGAGTGAATGTGTAATATCTACGAGGGTACTTGAGGATGCCTGTGTGTTCTGACAGAGAAATGAAGAGGAAAATAACCAAATCAACATGTTTCAAAGTTAATCATAAAGATTTTCGGATTATATACTTCAGGAAACTGAAGAGCTCTCTAGATAGTTCTTACTATTACTATTATTTTTTCTATTTCATTGATGATTATCTTTAAACTGAGTTATTGCCAACAATCATTTGAGTCATTGAAAGCACACATTGGAGTTTTCCCTTAATCTCTTTTATAGTTTCTCTTTTTCCTTTTCTAGCCTATCTTGCCTTATTTGAACCAAATGAAGACAAATTATAACCTCTTTAGTTTCCTCTTTTTAAAAATGTTTCTGTACATCACTTTTCTTTGTGATATGAAATTTTTCCTTGTGGCTTATAAGACAAGAAAAAGGTATAATTTCAATTTTTCTAATTGTTTCCTGCACAATTTTAACACAACACCAAAGTATCTGCTTGAAATTTATTGAATACCAAGCATGTATCTACTATGACTTGGTGATTAAAGATTCAAATATTAGTGCCAATGTCAGCCAGAAATCTGATGCTGAAACGAAATATTTGAAAAACATCAGACAAAAGGAAGGAAGGATTATTTCTGCTTGTATTTTCATAGGATTTATTTCATGGCCACTTGGCCTTGTAAAGTTTTCTATCTACTTGGCATGGGAAAGCTGTCTATCTCAGGTTACATCAAAGGAAAGAAGGGTGGGGCTGGAGAGGGGGAGACAAAGACGAGTCAACAAACCAATAAAAAATATTGTTCAGAGAAGTCTTAGTGCTCTACTTTCTCCAACTGAACCTCAAATCTTAAATATTTCCTATTTTTCTGTAGTATTAATTACCAACTGGGGACCAAACTTTCAACCCATGAACTTTTATTTGTGTATTTTTAAATGGTATACTGTGTGTGTGTGTGTGTGTGTGTGTGTGTGTGTAGGGGAGCTGTATGTATATTTAAGTGTACAAATCTCACTCCCATTTGTTTTCCCTTGTACACATCTAGCCACACATCTGTACACATACAAAGCCAGATGGGGACTTTAGTGTCAATCCTTTCACTCTTTGCTTTATTTTCTTTAGACAGGACCTCTCACCTTACCCATAGTCAGGCTGGCAACCATCAATCCTCAGTGATCCTCCTGAGTTTCTTCACTAGAGCTCTGTGTTCCAAGCATGCTTGGGACCATGCTAAACTTCTTAAATGGATGATGCCAATTTGATCTCCGTTCCTCAACTGTATAGCAAGTACTGCTACCTGCGGAACCATCTTCGCAGTTCCCAATCTGTGAGCTTTAAAAGGTGCATCCCAAATGCAGAGTGCAATGTCCATGAGCATTTGTATACACAATGTCACCCGTGTTCCTTGTGTACAATATCAGAATTTTATAAAATGACGTTTGCTTCTCTTAACAATTAAAAGATTGAATGTCTCATTTATGTTACCACGTATTTTTCTGTGTTATAATGTATGAACATTTGCTAGTCAACATGTATTAAAATGTTTATCTTTAAAGATAAACCTAATAGTTAGGTATTGATTTCTTCAATTTATATATGTAAGAAGTCCATGGATCATTGTGGAAGTAGTGAATAATCATAACTAATTAATAAGCAACAGATATATTAAAAATATTTCTATCTGCCGCCAAACTCTTAATTTCTCTGCTTTCATCTTTACATCTAGGAATTTATTAATAATAATAATAATAAAATAAGTTGATTTTGTAAGTCTCAGAAATTGTTTTTAGAGCTATCCTGTAACCACAGAGCAAGTAAGATTTTTATAAAATGTTCTCCCACCCTTAGCCTCTGTACAATGTTCTTCCAATAGAAAAAGAGCAGAACAGTGGCCATGAGTGAGTGTGCAAATTATGTGTGCTTCTTACTTACTAGGATGTTAAAGATGATTCCTCTTACTGGACACAGGGAAGTCCCAAGTATAACTTCTAAGAAAACTGCTGTGCAGTCATATTATTTGATCCATATTTTAAACTCAAAACTCAATATTTTTCTCCCAAATAGTTTTCTAAAAGGTCAAAATTGGCAACTGGCACAAGGTTATTTTGGAAATAATTAAGAGAGATGGTGAACTGTGCATTCACTGATCACATTTTGCCGAAATAATCAGTGTTGCTGAGGTTTTTGCTGCTGACTTTGCATTATTCTACTTGTGGGTATTTATGTAGACATAAATAATATTGTTTCAGCAGAAAGACAGTATGAGCATTTTCAAAATACAGACTAATGACTTTACTTCTTACTGATTAAATCTTTCCCTAAAATTGGAGTCAAGGATTATTTTCATTTAAAAATAATCCAGAGCAGTGTTATTTGTGACAACAATGACAATAACACAAATCCCATTGTATGTGACATAAAATCTTAAGATCTCATCTTATTAATTGAAAACCAAAATCATTTGAAGAAGAGATTTAAGGATTAATTTTTAAATCAGTTTTAATCTTCTTTTTCATTTTTCATTATAGTACAAGAAAATTATAATGAAAAATGTAGTTCTTAACCTTTAATTTTTTTATTTCAATATCTTTGATTATAAGAACTCTAAGGTTCTATCTTCCAGAACAACAGACCAGAATGTCGATGCTTATTGCCAGTGAGTTGTTATACCATGAGTTGCACAATTCAACTTTTAAAGCAGACAGAGTTCTACCTAAGACTATTTGTCTCAAGAGCTGTTTGCTGATGGTTAGGCTATTAGGAAACACAGATCTGTGTAAATGGAAAACTAAATTTAAAACTGGAACTGAACTAACAGTCTATGCATGAGTAAAATATATTCAAATGAAATCTAATTGAATAATTACATATAGTTCCACTAATTATATTAATACATGTTAGTATATATACCTATACTAATTTAAGTCCTGATATAGTACATTGTCCATATGAAATACATACATATCTATTTCAGAATTTCCAGTTAATTGCTTTTAAACTGTAATTGAAAAAATTATTCAACTGAAGTAGTTAGAATAAATTTATATAACTACTAGGATTTCTCTAACTTGACACGTCTCACTAGTATCTGACAATTAAAAAATGTAGAAAAAAATAATCTTGAGATAAATATTCCAGACCCAGAAAGACAAATACGGTACACATTCACTGATGTGAATATATAAGCTGTTAAGTAAATGATAAAGAATCAACAGTCTGTGGAATCACAGAAGTTAGGTTCCGAGTAAAGATCTAGGGAGTAGAGACAGATCTCAATAGAAAAGAGAAATTGAATAGGTATGGATGGAGGGCGATGATAACAAGAGGACCAAGTGAGAAGGGGCAATGGAGAAGGGATGATGGAGCAGATACAGGGAGACACAGCTGAAATCAAGGGCTATTTTAGAAGTGTTATGGAAACCTAATATAGTAGAAGACTCTTAAAATCTCACACAATAAATGTGATCTATATGGTATCAGAACATAATGGGGGAGATGTGGTCTCAATTAATCATCTCTTATCATCAAATGAAGCTCCTAGTACTAACTAGATTTTATCTAACTGAGATTTTGGCTAAAGTGGTCTTTTGGGAATCCACAAACCACCCAGACATACTGTTGGTAAGGCTGTATGTCTCCCTCCACAATCCAACTTAAGACCCAATTGCTGAAGAAACCTACACAACTAGTTAACTATAGGGAAGATGAGCTGTTGCCTACATAGAATCTTCACTGCTAATACTGTGTATTTGGTCCAAGAAGGTATTCTGCATACTACTAAAGTGGGGAACAAAAACATCAAGCCAGACACAAAGCACTTTTATCTGCATGATATGACAGGGTAAACTGCAAAACAAGGAAGGCAAGAGGTAAAGAACAAAAGATAAAGAGAAGCAGGAAAGAGTGGCACATAACAGCAGAGTTGTTTTACTAATGCTCATTGTCACATTATTTTATGTTTACCTAAAACTGTATAAAATACATGAATATATTTCTTATCACATACACATAGACGGTTTAAGCAAAATAATCTACCTGGGTTGACAGTGCTTACTGCAAAAGCTATGGCCTATCTAAACAAAAGTCCCTATCCAATGCTGAGGACACTGTGTTCTATTAGTTGGTCAAGGTAGTCCAAATGACTCCTCAGACAGTGTACGGTATTACTGTTCCCCTTGGTTTTCTCTTAGAACATGAAGCTATGTCCCTATTGTTGAAGACACCACTCACTTAGGACACAGGATTCATATTATTTGAAGAAAACCTGCTTCCTGTGGTGTAGCTTCCATGGTATTAGCAAGTACTGTACAAACTTCCAAGGAAGAGAAGAAAGCAATACTGCTCTCCATCTGTGATATCTATGGAATAACAGAATGACATGTCTTTTAAGAAATCTTAAAAATGTAATAGTGACATTTAGAACTTGACAGTAACCAATAGTTATAGTGATATTTTGTTTATGATCTAACAAATAAAGCTTGCCTGAAGATCTGAGTGAAAATTTATCCACACTAGTCATCCATAGAAGCCAAGCAATGGTGGCACACATCTTTAATCCCAGCAGCCACACTAGTTGGCCACAGAAGCTGGGCTGTTGCAGTGCATGTCTTTAATATCAATACTAGAGAGGAATAAAAGGCAGGATGAGAGAGGAACTCACTCTCTTTTCAGTCTGAAGTTTTTATAGAGGTAAGAGCTCTCTAGTGGTTGGCTGCTTTGCTTCTCTCAACATGAGCCCCAATATCTGTTTCTGGGTTTTTATTAATCATGTATAGTTGGTTCCCAGCATGGAGCATGAACACATGACGCTGGGATTAAGAGTCTCATGCTCTCCTGACTAAATTAATAAATATATTTAAATTTTTTTGTCATGGTATTAATGGTCATATAGAGCACTAACTAATTCTAGACACAGGTTTCATCAACCTTCCCATATATGATTTCGGGTTTGAGCCTTTATCAGTTTTCAGCAGTGAACCATGAACACACCTAACAGTGAGCTTTGAAGTCTCCCAAAGGAGGATGGGGCCCCACAAAAATAATTCTATCAGGACTATGATATCGCTTATGTATAAGTGTTGATTTTTCTTGATACATAGGCACACGTGTGTATGTATAACAACAAATTATATATGTATATATATGTGTGTGTGCATGTGTATGTATGTGTATATATATATATATATATATATTCAGTACGTTGCTCATGTATGATGTATGTGTGTATGTAACAACAAAAATCAAAATAAATGAAAGCAAAAATTTGAAAGGGAATGAGGGAAGGCATGAAAAACTTTGGAGCATGGAGAGTGGTGGAGTGATATAATTATATGCTAAATAAAATATCATTAAAAATTTTAAGACAGGCAGCTAAAGAATGCTGAGATAAGAAGATAGTTTTCCTTAGGGCTGACCTCCTAATTGGCTATCAAATACCAAGTTGTCAGTCCTGAAGTCTTACAAGCAGAGATAAATAATGAACTGTGCAAGTGTGTGTGTGTATTTTGAAAACTTTCTGGTTTTATATTTTTCATGTTACATAGCAGCCCCAGTTATCCCTCTCTCCCTTTCTTCTACCTCACACCTACCCCATTCCCCTATTCAGTCCTCTGAGTGGGTAAGGTCTCTCATGGGAAGCCAACCAAGTATGACATCCCAATTTGAAGCATAATCAAGTCCTTCCCTCTCCCCTGTATCAAGGCTAAAGAAAGTTATCCCACGGTAGGTAATGGGTTCCTAAAAGCTAGTTCATGAACTTGGGATAACTTCTGCTCCCACTATAAGTGTTACCCCAACAAATGAAGCCACATAACTATCACCCACATTAAGAGGACTTAGTATGACCCCATGCATGTTGCAGTTATAGGTCCATAGTCCCTGAGCTTCCACTAAATTGGTCAGCTGTCTTTGTGGCTTTCCAAATTATGATCTTGAGCCCCTCCACGTTGTTCATATCATACCTCCTCCCTCTCTTCAATTGAACTCCAGGAGTTTAGTCCAGAGCTTGGCTGTGAATCACTGCATTTTCTTCTATCAGTTTGAGTTCGTAGATGACAATTAAGGTAGTCACTAATCTGATTATAGGGAGGGGCAGTTCACGAACCCTCTACACTTGCCAGGACCCTTAGTTGGGTCACCCTTGTGGATTCCTGGAATTTCCCTAGCACCATGTTTCTACCTAACCTCATAATGGCTCCCTATATCAATATATCTCTCTCATTGCTCTCCATCTCTGTCCCTCCAAACTAGGCCATCTAGAGGCCTCGTGTTCCAATTCCCCATCCCCTACCTTCTACCTCCTTCCAGTTTACCTAGGATATCTTAACTATCTCCCTTTCCTGGGACCCTCCATGAGTGCCCCTCTTTGGTTCCTCCTTTTTACTTAGTTTTTTTGAGTGGTGAATTGTAGCCTGGTTATCCTTTGTTTTACAAATGATATCTATTTAAAAATGAGTACTAATGTATTTGTCTATTTGGGTCTGAGTTACCTCACTCAGAATGATATTTTTTTCTAGTTCCAACCATTTACCTGCAAATTATAAGAAGCCACTGTTTTGTTTTTGTTTTTGTTTTTGTTTTTTCTGCTGAGTAGCACTCCATTGTGTAAATGTATCACATTTTCTTTGTCCATTCTTTGGTTGAGGTGCATCTTGGATGTTTCCAGATTCTGACTATTACAAATAAATGTTGCTGCTATGGACATAGTTGAGCAAATGTCCTTGTGGTATGATTGTTCATCCTTTGAGTATATGCCCAGGAATGGTAATCCTGGGTCTTGAGGTAGATTGATTCCCAGTTTTCTGAGAAACACTGATTTCCAAAGTGGCTGTACAGGTTTGCACTCCCACCAACAGAGGAGGAGTGTTCGCCTTACTACACATTCTCTCCATCAAAAGCTGTCATCAACGTTTTTGATCTTAGCCATTCTGACAGGTGCAAGATGTAATCTCAGCATCTCTTGGATTTGCATTTTCCTGATGGATAAGGATGTTGAGCGTCTTCTGGGTATTTGAGATTCTTCTGTTGAGAATTCTCTGTTTATATCTGTGTTTATATTTATACAGATATTTATAAACTAACAAGGAAAAAAGTTTATGAATTAGAGATGGAGCAAGAGGGTACATGGAAAGAGGAAAAGGAAGGCTAGATATGATATAATTATATTTTAATTAAAAGTAAACCTGAAAAAGTCTCAAGTAGTTTTAATTTAATTTCTCTAATTATTAGTGATATTGAAAACTTTTAAAGTATGTTTCTTAGTCATTTTTATCTCTTTCTTTGAGTATTTTCTATTTAGATACTTAGCCAAGTTTTCATTCTGTCATTTATTCTATTGCTTATTTGGGTTTATTTTGAAGCTTTATATATTACAGGTTTTTATCTTCAATCCAATAAACAGTGGCAATCATTCTGTACTATTCTTTGGATTTCCTTTTTATTAAATTGATTATTCCCTTTGATATACAAAGCTTTTTAGGTTTATGAGGTCCCATTTATCATTTTTGCCTTAATTGCTGAATGAATGGTGTCCTAGTCAAATTGTCCTTACACTAATACCTAGAAGGGAATTGTTTCTGTTTTCTTGTAGCAGTTTCAGCTCTTCAGATTTCACACTGAGGATTTTGATTCATGGTTTCAGGTAGAAAAGAGCTCGAAAGTGTGCTATTGAGATATAGTTGCTATGAAAGGTGAAAGGAGAGAGAATAAGAATGGGAGTGGATAAGAGTTAAGGGAAAAGAATAGTGTTAAAAGGAAGGGCAGACAGATGATATTAAAGACGGTTGAATAAACCATAAAGAAACAGTAGTATATAAGCTTACTTAAAATACATAGCTTAGGATGTTTGTGTGTGTGTGTGTGTGTGTGTGTGTGTGTGTGTGTGTGTTTCAGGGGGAAGGGTGTCTGTGTGAGTGTGTGTTAAATGGAATTATTTTATAGGGAGTGATGTTCCTCCCTAGAGTTATATATTACTAACAAAACCCTTCCAAAAGGAAAAAGAACCTTCTCTTGTACATCTATAATATAACTCTTACACTTAAATGTCAGGGAATATTGTGAAAGAAGAGGGTGGTAAAGTTGTTTGAACCAGGAGATCAAGATGTTTTCTGTGAGACTGTGTCTTCTCGAAATGAAAGGGATGCTCATAAAAATCTCAAAATATAATTACCAGAATGATGGTAACAACAGTTGTTATAATAATATATGTGAAAAAATTTCACAGGACTCTACTTCCAGATGAAGTGCTCCAAACAATCGATGGTTTCTAAGGGAGGGAGAATGAGTCTTCTTTAGTGATCAGTTGTCACAGCAATTACATGTGAATGCTCTATTGGTGAACATATTTAAGATTCCAACAATTATTCCAGTATTTGTTCCAAAATATATTTTAGTTAATCCTAACATATAAATTTATTCATAATACAAAGAAAACATATTTCAGTTTGACCAAGCAATTGCAGCTATAATCTACACGACATACTCAAAAGAAGTATTTACAAATGATACTTAATTGAAAGTGGGCTACAGAAGCATTTCTTTGTTCATTCCCCCATTTACTGAGCTTAAACTGATATATGCACATTGAAAATGTGCTTGTGTGATATGTTTATTATTTTGCCCAACTGTTTAATTACTCTGTACATTTTAATTTGGGATATATTCATATTATTTGCTGGAAGTACTAAAACACACATCCACCTTCAATTGATTCATACTCTCATTATTAAAAAAATCAAATCAATATGTCCTTAATGTTGTGGGACAATGGTCTGTACCCTGTCACTTGTATTTTAAATAAACACTGATTGGCCAGTAGCCAAGCAGCAAGTATAGGCGGGGCAATGAGAATTATGGGAAAAGGGAAGTTTCAGTCTGCAATCACCACAAAGGAAGCCAGACACAGAGCCAGCAAGATGTGATTGCCTCACTGACAGAAGGTACCAAGCCACGTGGCTAACATAGAGAAGAATTATGGGTTAATATAAAGTATAAGAGCTAATAAGAATCCTAAACTACTAGCCCAATCAGTTTATAATTAATGTAGACCTCTGTTTATTTATTTGTGACTGAACAGCTGAGGGACTGGGCGAGACATAAACCTCTGTTAACAGAATGATGTGCCAATGTGAGGCTGACCAAATCCACTTAAAAATCAGAGAGAGTTTGGGAAGTTATTCTAGATAGAAAAGAATAGAGTTAGGCATGGCTTCTTAATAGCAGTATTTTCCCAGGTGGGCTCTCTTTGCTATAGGCAAATGAACCAAATTTAAAAGAGGCTTCCTGACTCAGATTCAGTTGCAAATACTTGCAGCTCTTTTAAGGGGTCCTGTCACAAAACACTTAAATGGTATTGATGCAAAGCTGACTGCATACTTTTTGTTGGTGGCCGGGACCATAAAATGCTATAGTGTTGTGGAAATAAACATGACTTTGGCCAGTACCTCTGCTATGAGACTAGATACTCAGAAAAAATTTAAGGAATGCCCTGGTTCCATCCATCAAAGCCATGACTTTAATCCTAGCCATACCACTTAGCAAATTAAAGGCTCATATATTCAGAAAAAGAGAGATATACATTAAAGATAGATTCAAAGACAAAGAAATGGTTCACTCTAAATGGTTTACTGTGTGTTTAAAAATATATGTAGCCTTGACAGAAAAAAAAATAATGTCCTTAAAATAAAAAAAAGTAGTTGAGTGTGGTGGCACATACTTTTAATCCCAACACTTTGGAGGCAAAGGCAGACAGATCTCTGTGAGTTTAAGGTGTGGGGGCACACACCTTTAATTCTAAGATTTGGGAGGCAGAAATCTGGGAGTTCTAGGACAACCTGGTCTACAGAGTGAATTCTAGGACATCCAGAGATACACAGAGCAATCATGTCTCAAAAAGCCAAAAATTAAAAAGAAAAAGAAAAGAAATAGATGTTAAAATAAAGCCACATAAAGATGAAAAATACACAAAGAGTCTGGATACGGTATGTTGTTGTCTTTAAATTCTTGATGATTGAGGAAGGAGCAAAAGCTGCTAAAAGGCATTTGATTACAAATGTTGCTGAATTAATCTAATGTATATTTTGAAAATGCTTTGACTTTAAAATTTAAGTCAAAAGATAAGCTACTTTGAGGTTTTGCTTTCATTTCTACAGGAAATGAGGGACTGTTTTAAGAAAAATCAGATTTAACCATGGAAGATGCTCCTGAGAAATCTTCAAAAAGAGGAATGGTCCAGATGTCTGAGTTCTACATCCAGAACAGTTCAAATGCCTGAGATGATTCAGCCTCATAGGATACTCCAGTCAGGGCTTGATCGTAATTTTAAATTTTCTTTAGGATCCCATTAGATTATCGGTACCCCCCAAACAGCAGGAAATATCCTAGAAAACTACACTTACATTCCCATAAAATGGATTATGGATATTTGCCTTCATTTAGAATGTTGGTTACAAGTTGTTATGGATAATGATCAGTAGAAAAGGTAAAGAAAGGAGATTTGATTTAAAGTTCTTATTTAAAAAGTGGGGGGAGTGCTGTGGGACAATGGTCTGTACCCTGTCACTTGTATTTTAAATAAACGCTGATTGGCCAGTAACCAGGTAGGAAATATAGATGGGGTGACCAGGCAGGAAGTAGAGGCAAGGCAACAAGAATTGTGGGGAGAGGGATGTTTCAGTCTGCAGTCATCACAGAGGAAGCCAGGCACAGAGCAAGCAAGTTATGACTGCCTCACTGAAAAAGGTACCAAGCCACGTGGCTAGCATAGAGAAGAATAATGGGCTAATATAAGTTACAAGAGTTAAGAAGCCTGAGCTACTAGGCCAATCAGTTTATAATTAATGTAGACCTCTGCGTATTTCTTTGGGTCTGAACAGCTGAGGAGCCGGGCAGGACAGAAACCTCTGTCAACACCTGAAAATTGTGTTTTGTCTTCCATCACATCTGCACCATCTCCCAAACATTAGAAATAATATTTCTTTCTTTTTTCTCAAGGAAACTTTGAAACATTTTGTCTTTTAAGAATTTTGTATGTTTCATTTCAGATGTCAAATCTTTTGCAATAGACTCCCATATGTAATTTTCTAACAGTATGTCCCTTTGTAAGATTTTAAGAGAATTACCCATATAAACAGGAACACAATTGATTTTTATACACGTGTTTCTACCTTTCCCCCTTTCTCAAAGAAAAATAACTCTCAATTCGAAAGATGTTGCAATTAATCAAATGGGCAAATGTAGAAAAATAGAGAAATAGGAATAGAAAAGAAGAAAAATAGGAAAATCTTATCTGGACCTCCAAAACAGATATCACATTTATTGTTAAAAATAATTATATAGGTATGTGGAACAAGCCAGGGATATGGTTTTAAAAACCAACTAAACAATTGTTCTGTTTGCCATAGTACATGATTTGGCTTCTATAAGGAATTTGGCTTCAATAACTTTCTACTTTTGATTAGAGTTTAAAAAGATATTCTTCAGAAGGTTGTGAATATTTACAAGTGAATATAAACTATCTTTTAAAAATAACTATTTATCAAAACTTACTGAAAATTTGCTGGTAGCTGGTGAAATTTATATTTCGCTTCATCTTGAACATGTTATTTTTAAATTTTCTAGATGAGACAATGTTGGTTTTAAATTTAGCTTCAGAATATTTCTTGATAACTTGTAGGATTTATTTATATGTTTGCCATGAGATGGCTATGTCTCCCAAGATAATCTCAAGAGGAAACAAAGGCTGGTTATTTCTAGCACAAACTAAGCCTTTTCTTTCCTCAGAGTGCATATAAACCCAATCAACTTAAAGGAGACAATTCATCTCCATAATTTGTGGTTGATAACTGACTACAATGCTGGTTTCAGATTCTGTTGTATTCTCTAAATAATCAGAGGAGAAGCATTTGAGCATACAAATTTGGTACTGTTGCAGATTAAAATACTATGTCAGATGTGTGAAGCAATAAGAAGCATATATATTGCAATCATTATAGTCTGAATGTTTGCTAAAGAGACTGTCCGATTGATATTCACTTAGATTTTGTAGTTTTATTTCAAAAGATATAATATTTAAATGCCCTCCAAAAAAAGGCAACTGAAGAGTTTGATCAGTGGTGCAGAACACAGAATGTTCTTCCAGGGGATCTAGGTTGTGTAGTCAGGACCCTGTGGAGGCTGACAGCTACTTGTAATTCCAGTTCCAGAGGATTCAACATCCTTTTCTTGATTCCATGGGTCATGCATACATACAGTTTACATATATATATGCAATCAAAAGATCAATGCATATAAAAGCAAATAAACACTGTCTCTTGGGTCTGCAGGGGTCACAATCAAGCAGGAGTAACCTGTTAAATCTGGGCCTGAACCAGTGATGGACTCAGAAAGTATTCTCCCCAACTCTTAGGTCTGTGGGTGACACAGTCACACAGGGGCGAGCCTAAAACAGATATTACACATCTCAGCTGAGCACGGGTGGGGGATTCTAACCCTGGCTCACAGTGCAACCTCAGTTAAGCATCCAGCCTACACCATAGTTTCTGGGCATTTGGGCACTATTAGGATCTTCTTCAGTCTTGGGATGAAGAAGCATGAACCAGTCCAGCCTCCCTGTGAGTGACAAAGACAGAGACCCACATCCAGGCCTGTGGTTGCCCACCCTAGCTCCAAAGAGAAAACATGGGCCCACCAAGTACCCTGCAGCACCAGCCAGAAGGCCATTATTAAAGTGAGCAGAGGAACTGTATAGTGGAAAGACAGACAGACAGACAGAGAATAGTTCAGGTTTAGTGACAGAGGCATATCTGAAGAGGTGAGAGAGGAAGGGAGCAGGCTGAGATGGTGAGGGAACTGACCCCTTTACCAGTGGAAACACAAAGGAAAGTTAGCCCTACTTTTGACAGGGTAGCACAACACAGATGACCTTCTTGATGACAGTACAAGTCAGTCAACCCTGAGGATGTGAGCATGTAGGACCTAGTCCCACCCCTAATCTTCCACAAAATGGCATGGGCAGGGAGAGATGCCCTTCCCCTGCCCTGCCTATGAACACCTGAGGGACATTGTTTTAAGAGCAGAACTGTCCCTGACTCTCTTGACTTACAACGCACATGAGAGCAGACCCTGTACCTCTCCAGGGCAGCACAATAGAGCCAACCCTGATAGGACAGATGTGGGTGTGCCAACCCCGATGGAGTGTTATGAGATTACCTGGGCAGGGGGGCGTTATCTTCTACCCCTGCCCATCAACATGCAGTATATGTGGGAGAATGGGCCTTGTGGAAGATAATAGTGGGAGACCCCCCACCATTAGCTGCAGCATTCAGGAGAATAGGCCCTGCACCTTGCCAGGGTCGACAAAATAGAGCCTACCTTGTAAGTGCAGGTGTGGGTGAGACAGTCCTCAAATTGTGAGCATGGTAGAACTGTTTCCATTACTTATTTGTTTAATGATGACAAGGACTGTGGAGGGCTGCTGCCCCCATTCGTCAATATCTGGGGCATGTGCAAGAGCCAGACCTGTGGTCATAAGAAAGAGAAAGCTGTTTCTGACCCCAATGACTTGCAACACTTGAGAAAGCAGATCCTGCACCTCACCAGTGTAGCATAATAAAGTCAGTCCTGTTAGCAAAGGTGTGGGTGAGCCAGCCCCAAAGATGTGAGCATGGAAGAGATGCCTCTATTTCTCATCTTTCTTGTAGTCGCAAAGGCAGGGCAATGAAGCCACCCCTTCATGACCACCAACTGAGGCAAGTGGGAGAGCTGGCCCTGTGGTCATAAGAATGGGAGAGCTATCGCTGATCCCCACCAACTGAAACACTCTGGAGAGCAGGTCCTGCACCGTGCCAGGGCAGCACAACAGAGCCAACCCTGTTAGCACAGGTGTGGGAGAGTCAGCTCTGGAACTGTGACCATGGGAGAGCTGTCCCAGTTACCCATGTGTTTTGTGGTGACATGGACGGGGGAGAATTGCCCTCCCCCAGTTCATTAACACCGGAAGCAGGTGGGAGAACTGGTTATGTGGTCATAAGAGTGAGAGATTCATACCTGACCCACACCAGCTAAAACAGCCAGGAGAGTAGGCCACCACCTTGTCAGAGCAGCACAATGGAGCCAACACTGTCGGAGCAGGTGTAGGTGAGTCAGCCCTGAAATTGTGAACATGGGAGAACTGTACTCATCTTCCATCTGGCAGACCAACCCTTCAGCCGCCAGGTCCAGACCCAGAGTTATGACTTCGCCTGCCCCAACATACACCTGTCTCTGATCCACCCTCATCTTCTGAATCATGTAACCTGACACAGAGACTCAGAGCTGCAGGATCTCCACAACACAGCGTGGCAGCTGGAAGTCCACGAGAGTCTTAGTTGGGGACCCAGCATCAAAGGTATAATGGAGAGCAGGGGCCTCGAACCAGAACAGTGACTTTTTGAAATAAACACTGTATGAACAAAGGTGTATTTGCAGTGATTTCTTGGATCATATTGAAGCTTTCATGATGAGATTTTTAATTCCTTCCTTTAAAAAAATTCTCTTTTATTTTCTTCCTTTGTTTTCTCTTTAATTTTGTTTTATTTGGGGAAAGGTGCAGGGACAGAGGGTAGATGTGAAAGGACAAGGAATGAATGGGATCAGGATATAAAATGCAAAATAACATATAAAATAAATAAATTTAAAATTTTTTTAAAAGTAAATAAACTCTAAAAATTAAAAAATAATAAAATAACCATAGGTTTAAATAGACATAAGTATATTTACATATAGATACATGCATTTCCTAATCATCCATATCAAAAATATAAATAGTTTAAATAATAAATTCAGAGATTAGGATTTCTAAACAATTAATTCTTCATAACAGTATTTGAAATCTTTTTGGGAGAAAATTACAGTGTGTTATAAAATATAGATCAAATAGATTCTAGTGAGAGAAAGGTGAGATGAGTCTGAGCTGTTTTCACGACAATAGAAGACACGAGTCCCTAACATAGGCATGTGCTTGACACCCATTGCCCATCGACAGACTGTATCATCAAACAGAATAATTAGTTCAATTGCTTTTCATATCATACACATATAAAAACTCTTCTGCTTCATTGTAATATTCAACAAATAGAAAGGCAAAAATATCTACTTATCACTGAAAATATGCATGAATTCATTGGCAGAAAAACTAAAAAGAAACTGCAGAGAAAAATAGCCAACATAATGGTATCTCCAAGGCCAAATTTTGTATGTGTGTTCATATGAGAGAGAGGGAGGAGGAATTTTATCTACAAAAGGAATGGGTAAATGATTTAGGGACTCATAGTAAAGTTGGGCCCAGTAGTAAAGTTACCCTTAGTGTTTGCCCTTTGTTTACTCAGCTATTAATACACTCTCAAAATTTACTGAATGTTTCCTCTATGTTTTCAGTGTTACTTTTTCTCATATCATCAAAATATAAGGAAATGAAGCAAAGATAACAATTCAAGAAAATTAGAACTTGTGATTTTAGTGTTATTCATAAAAATATAGAAAATTAGAAATGTCTTTTGAAGATTAAAATCTGTTTAAGCGATCAATGAGTTGAATGTAATTTACACTTTACAATCTAGTTTCTCTTTTTAGATTAATTAATTAATTTTACATACCATCCACAGTTTTTCCTCCCTCCTCTTCCCCGTTCCTTTCCTCACCTTCCTTTTACACCACTATCTATACCTCCCCCTTCTACACTCAGAAGGGGTAAGGCCTCCCTGCCTTACAATCTTGTTTCTTATTTTCAACAAATCATCAACCATCCGGGCCTTAATATAGATCTGGCATTATACAATTCAGGGAAATTGCTACAAATGTAAATAAGAAAGATGATATGAATGCTTATGACTTAAAACTCTAAAATAAAGTAATGGCATATTGGGTATATTAGAGCTTATTATACTATTATCTCTTCTTTATATGCCTCAACATTTCTGTAACATGGTAAAGGGAAATATGTAATAATTCTGTAATACTTACATTCAGTTTAGTGACAGAGAAAGAAAAGAGAAGTGAATGATGAAGCAAGTGCTCTGTTTGACAGCCACTTTCTGAGAAGTGTGAAATCTGTCTGATAGCGTGAGTACTTCCCCTCCTGCTTAGGGCTCAGTTTTCCAGAGCTGAGTGTGTGCTCGTTTGGCTATGTGCTGATGTGCAAGGTCCTACCAGGGTGAGTAAAGCAGAGACGTGATCTGACAGGAATTTTAACTGTAGATGACTAAGGGATGAAGAATAGAGAAGATGCACAAGTGAATAGAGCAAGTGTAGGGGACTTAACTGTGTGGGATCCCTAGAGGAAGAATGAGCCTAAGAGCCCTTATTTTAGATGACTCACGTAAAATAATTGTCTCAAAAAGTAGGACACATTCTATGAAATGAGCTAAAGTTGAAGAACGTCTAGAGAAAGTGCCGTGATAAAGGCAAACCTTCCACATGCTGAACTTAAGGGTATTCTTCTCAGGCAGTAGGGGAGGGAGTTTGGGCCACCATCCTTCTTCATGCTTGCATATGATCTAGGACAGAGGAACAACTCAAAGTGAAGTGATGCTATTCATGCCCTAATATCAATGAAGAATTCTTTTCTTTTCTTTTCTTTTTTTTTTTTTTTTTGGTTTTTCGAGACAGGATTTCTCTGTGGCTTTGGAGCCTGCACTGGAACTAGCTCTTGTAGACCAGGCTGGTCTCGAACTCACAGAGATCCGCCTGCCTCTGCCTCCCGAGTACTGGGATTAAAGGCGTGCGCCACCACCGCCTGGCTTTCAATGAAGAATTCTAAAGTATCTTTTAGAAAAGATGGTTTAGAATTGCTTTTGTCATTGTCTGCTCAACCATAAGTCCAAATTATTCTTTAACAAAGAACTCATACCATCAAAACACTACAATAGAGTATATTTTGAATTGTAAAATCATTTTCAAAGAATATTTTTAGGGATACAATGGTGCAAAGAAAGAAAATCCATGTTCTTAGCTTGGTTCTGATTCTGCTGTTGACATGGCTCAATGTATCATCATTGTCCTCCAAGGCACAGTGAACAGACCCATTTCTTGATAGATTTTGGTCATTATCTGTGGCTTTATAGCCACAAACCTCATCTGCAATCTTTTCTGGAGAGTATGTGAACCATCCAAAATTTCTCTGTACCTATTAAATTCAACAAGGTTTGGCCACTGGTTTTGGACTTAAGGGCCTTGCAAGAGAAATATCAACCAGAGTGAATTGCAAATCAGTTGGCATCGCGTCAGTGTTGAGTTAAAAAATGGCTGTATTCTGACCAAAGAATAAAGACAGTGATTCTCTGTAATCCTGTGGCTGCAATAGAGGCACAGTTTGATTTTATGTGTGCTTTACTATAAGAATGAAGCTTGATGGGACATTCACAGGGTATCATTATTTTAAAAATATTAATTTCAAACACTGACAACATTTTCATTTCAATAAAAAACAACTTTTTAGTAAAGTTGTACATCGAATTCCATATGTCTCATTTGCTAATAATACACAATTTAATGTTTTAAGAATATAATTTAACCATACATACCTATTACTATAATATAATTTTGGGACATTTTCATAATCTCCAAAAGAAGCCAAGTGTTTGCTAGCAAGAAGTATCTAGTCCCCCTTTTCCCCCTTTTCACAGTTTTCTTAAGATTTTCTATTTTTTGTGTATGATTGTTTTGCTCTTGTATGTAGTGTATTGCCAATGTAACTGTTGCCTGTGATGGTCAGAAGAGGGGTTTGGATTCCCTGGAACTGGGGTTCAGATGTCTATAAACTCTGCTGGCATCTAGGAGATGAACCCAGGTCCTCTACAAGAAAAACATGTGTTCTTAAATATTGAACCATCTCTTCAGCCACCAATATCCTAGTTTTAATCAATGTTCTTTGTACTGACTTACTTACTCTAAACATTTCAAACAAGTGGAATCACACAGTATGTTGCCTTTGGTAACCCACATGGTCATTTCAAGACAAATTGATATTTCACCATGTATGTGTATTTAATATTTCTTTGGAGAAAGTGATATTCTGTCATGAAAATATAATACTCATCAATAAACAGGAAGAATCCTGTCTCTTCTTGAGAACAAACCACTCTTCTCTATTTAATTATAAGTTATCTTGAAATTAATTATTTTCTTACATTGAACACATATTAATAGTTTTACAATATGTATACACATTTGTATTTTATTTCTTTGATTTTATGTGATTGGAACAGAGTAAATATACAGTTTTGTACTATGTTTTGCCATAGAAAATTTAAGATTCATCATGTTTTTCAGTAGGTTATTTTCTTCTATCTAATATATTTATATTATTGGCAAGTGAGCCATATTATACTGCAATTATAGTGATCCTAAATATATAATTGTATTCATATAAATATAATTAAAAACTATTAATGATCTTAGACATTTCTTATATCAGAGTATAGTAATTTATATTATAGCTTATACATATATTTTTAGATTATAAATTTATTTCTAGAGGCATTCACATAAACCTCAAGTTAATTTTCACTATACAAAGAAAGAGAAATTTGAAGTTCTGCTATTGTGAATTCAAAAATATTAATTAATTCATTTGATACTTGCTCTGATACCATCATTGTACTACTATTGCACTGATTACTTAAAATATGGAATATTCATGAAAGTTTCAAAAATGAATCATAATATTACTTTAAAACATAAAGAAAGGATATAGAGAAACAGCAAACTTAAAAAGATTAGATTTCCATACCTTTAATATTTAGAAGGGTTCACTGATATTGTGTTTCCCAATGCTGCTTCTAAGGCATGTCTTTTTGGTACATCGAGATTAAAAACATGTGATGAAAGTGTACTTAGGCCAAGAAGAAACCACTGTAATACTATGCTTTATTTCTGCCTGCAAAATAGTTTTTCAAAGAACCTACTAGTAGCTCATAACTAGGAAAACATATGCATAAATTGAATTCCAAATTATGTTTTTATATCATAAATAAAAATGTGGCAATTTCTCTTCGATATGTTAGCAATAAGTCCATTACTTTTGCTGATAATTCTCAGTATTGTTGAAATTTGAAAATAGACAATACATTAAAAGAGTAAGATAGAAACCTTTCTTAATGCAGCTCAGTAGATAGCCCGAGAAATCATTCAAACAAAAAATACCAAATCACAGATGAACCAGTAACCATTAATGTGGTAAGTGGCGGGAGCAGCAGGCTGTGTCCTGCCTGGCTCCTGGCCACATGGCCGCACGTCCACATGGCTATACCCGGAATACACAAATCACACACAAACTGGATTCATTTAAATTAATTCTGCCTGGCCCATTATCACTAGCCTTTTCTTGGCTAGCTCTCACATCTAAACTAACCCATTATAAAAGTCTGTGTGTCACCACGAGGTGGTGACTTACCGGAAAAGTCTAACCTGCATCCATCTCTGCCGGGGGCATCATGGTGTCTCTCCCATTACCTTTCTTCTCAGAACTTCTGTCTACTCCGCCCACTTAAGGGCTGACCTATCTTACAAGCCAGGCAGAGTCTTTATTTAACCAATGAAAGCAACAGAAATAAAGGACCCTCCTACACATTAACTTTTCAAATATTTTATTTTCTACTTGACTTTCATATATTGTATTTTGATCTCATGATTCATATATTCTCAGATCCATCCTCACATTCCAGACCCACAAAACTTTTGCCTTCATTCATTTATTTTAAGGCATAAAGTCCACCTTGTGCTGCCAATATACTCTTGGGTGTATGGCCATCCACAGGAGCACCTTAGGCATCCCAGGATTCACACCCTTAAAGAAAACTAACCTCCTCTTTCACACAAGCTATCAACTACCAACATCTCCTTAGATAGTAGTGGGATGTCATGCCTGCTTCCACTCTCTGTTTTGTCTAGCTTAAGCTTGCCTAGGCCTTGTGTATGCTGTTACAAGTGCTATGAGCTCAGAGGTACATCGTCAGCATTGTGATTAGAAATTGGTTCTCGTACAGAATTGAACTACTGTGCTTCTCAACACATCTTTCTCAATGATCCCTGTGCACAGGTGGTGTGGGTAGGATGAAGGTGTCCTGTCTAGGACTAAATACTCCGAAGTCACTTATTCTTGGCATTTTAACTAGCTTAACTGTGTTACTTACCAGCTTCCTAAATCAGAAGCTCCCCTAATGAGGGCTGAGTGTTCTCTAATTTATGACTACAATGAGAAGTTATTTACTTTATAAAAAAATTTGTGTATGAGTGATTTGCCAGCATGGATACCTGTAAACACACACACATGTGTTAAATGCTGTCAGAGGCCAGAATAAGGCTTTGGATTCTGTAGAATTAGGGATAAATATGGTTTTGAGCTACCATGTTGTGGCTAGACAAACCTGGGTCCTTTGGAAGAGCAGCCAGTATTCTGAACCACTGACACATGTCACTAAGTCCCATAAAGAGTCATTTAAATATTATGTGCCTATAGCAGAATAACAGTAGTATGTTCTTTCTTAGTAACCATGATATATTTACTTTCCAATTCTTAGCTTCCTTAGCAATGACAGGTAATGGTGCCATATCTTGCCAACAGGCCTTCAATCCAATCAGAAAGTGGTTTCCTATTCCCACGACATTTGTTCCACTACTGCATCAATGGGCTTATGTTGCAAGGTAGGTCAATAATATAATGATCAGTGTATGCATCTGTTTGTGATTGATGACTACTTTCCAGCGCTATTAAGGTTAGCCAATAAAGATGAAGTCCAGGTCAGAAAAGGCTTGATTCTTTCTTGTTCCATGACTGTCCTTGGCCTTCCCTCTGACCCTCTTCCATCAGCTGCCTTGCCAGGTAAGGACCATAGACTCATGTTGACAACTCTGTCCCTTCTTATAACACTTGACTACACATGGAAGAAACAAAAGAGAATATCTATCAGTGAACTTTCTCTTTGTCAAAATAGAATGAAATATGAATATCAATCATACACAAGAATAAAATTTTCTAATGATACTTAATGAATCTCAGGACCGGATATCATAACTTTAAGAACATTGTTCACTGATTGGCACCTTGCCTGGAGTGGGCTGGACTGAAAGGGTCTAAGAGACATAAGTGATCAAAGAGATGATTAGCCTGACTGGCATATTATAAAACACTTTGAAAACTCAGAAAAGCGTTTATTTACACACATTTATATTTTTATATTTTAGTATTAAAATATTAAGTCTGGTATCAACTATTAAGTACTTTTTTGAGGTAGAAGTATTTCTGAATATGGTGAAACTTAGCAATGCTTGTACAAGGAAACTCTAATGATCTCATGGAAAAATGAGTGACACTTTTCAAATTTCTTTCAGTGAAGTTGAAAGTTAATGTCATACATAATGCCACTAAGTAAAAACTCAATGAAATGGGGAAGTATAACAAAAACCACCACATTATACAGAAGAGATGAAAATAAAACGTAGAGCAGAAAATGGTGATATAAGAAAAATACTAAAAGAACTGACAAATCAGGAAGAATACAAAAGATTAGAAACACAGAGAGAAAACACAAATGACCAATGTCAGGAAATTAAATAAAGGAATATGGCTTTGTTATCACTGAAACAAAACACTATTCAGACAGTAACCTGAATATTTTGTAGTCCTTAAGTTTTGGCTACCTATGGGATGGCTTAAAATATTTTCTCCCATTACTTTCCTCCTACCATTGAAAAGCATTAATAAGAAGTGTGTAAGTATGTTTGAAGTTGTCCATGATTTTCAAAAACATATTTCTTTCCTCTCTATTTTTAATTTTTTATTTTGGAAATTTTCTATTGATTTATTATCAAGCTTGGAAAATTCTCTTGTTTAGTGATTTCCCTGTTGTATTTGTTGGTCTAGAAGAATTTTTTTTTCACTTATGTGTCTGTGAAGTTTTTATTTGTATGAAATTTTCCTATATATTCTTTTTGTTGTTCTTTTGGTTTGGTTTGTTTGGGGTTTTTTTTGTTATTTGTTTGTTTGGTTTGGTTTTAGAGACAGGGTTTTTCTGGAACAAACCTGGCTGTCCTGAAACTCTTTTTGTAGGTAAGGCTGGCCTTGAACTCCTAGAGATCCTCCTGACTTTGCTTCCCAAGAGCTGGTATTAAAAGTATGTGCCACCACAGCCAAACTTCTATATTTTTTGGATGCAAGTTATAAATAAGACACTTTTGATTTCCCTCTGTCTCATAATGGTGTGTATGTTTATATAGGGCTATATTTGCTTTTTCTTTTTTTGCATGGCACACAGTAATCAATTGGATCTCATGTATTTAGATTTTACCTTTCCTTAGTACTAAAAGATATTGTCTTGTTTCTATTTGTTCTAGGTTACAACTGAAGTAATAAGAAACATCTTGATTATTGTAGATGGAACATCAAATGTAAAGAATATAAGATATTATAATTAGAAAGTATAAGGTTTAAATTTGAAAAATCTATAGGTAAATACATAATAATACAACTGCTTTGGTAATAATAAACTTTTACATGAGCTCTTGTCTCATATCTAGGTATACTGAACCTCGTGAATATTATCAGAGACTACTTGACAACAATACAGCAAAATAAACATCTGTGAAGCTAAATCTCATTGCAAATAAAAGATGGAGGGAGAACTTGAAGCAGAGAATCATAGTTTTGAAATATCCACTAAGTACAAAAGTAATACAACCCACTGAGGTTGATAAACAGAATAACATGAAGGATAAAAATGAAAAATTTGAAAAGTTATATTTTCTATGAGATTTCTTTTAAAAGTATAAAAACCCATACCAGTGTAAATTTAGTTATTTATTATTTCTATACTTTCTATGATTTTACATATTTTATATAATTATATTGGACTTAATACATAAACTTGTATATAATAAATTTTTAATTTTTATTTTACTCTTTGAGGAATAAATAATTATATAGATAAATAAAATAAACACATCATTATGTTTCCTTAAAAGCAGATGCAAGCATTTTACATAAAATCCGTACTTTAGATCTTTTAAATATATTTTGAATTAAGTTAATTTTTCTGAGAAAGCAAACCTTAATTCAGGACAGTATATTTCATGCATTCTAGCAGATCAGCTGACTTTCAGGGAGCCACATATGGTGCTTTTTGTGAAATTGGAAAAAAGGAGAACAAAAGCAGGAAAAGAAATTATGCATCTAAGATTAAATCTTAAGAATATAAAATGGCAAAATAGTTCTGCTTGATGAAAATGAATCATTGGATTTCCTGGTATTTAATCGTTAATTAATGATTAAATTTGTCAGAAGTGCTATTAACGCAGATTCCTTTAACTTCATTTCCCAGTTAAGAATTTCCCTAGGAGAGAGCCCTACGGGGCTCCCATAGGAACTTTGCCCACAAATGTTCTAATTAACTGTACCAGAGGGTCTGCTGTGCTGTCTTGTTAATGCTCTCTATCCGGTTCTTCAGTGCCCATCATGTATCATTGTTCAGCGAGTGACAGCAGTCAGGTTATTAAAGGTGTAGATATTAAATTAACAACAGTAGTAAACATTGTAGCTGTACTTCACATCACAGCAGAACCAATGAAGTGGATGACAGTGAATCCAAGCTGATATTCTGCAGTGACAGATGGGCGTCATTTAACACAATACATCAGTGAGCAACCCACGTACCACAGCTGTCCTCCACTAAATGAATTAGATCAGGGTAATTAATCTAAGGCAGAGAGTATTACTAAACTGGATCCAGAACAGAATTAGAGAAGAATGAACTCTCCTGCTAAAAATCTGAAAAGGATTTTGCATTAATATTTCTAGTGCTGCTATGTTTTCCAGAAGATGTTTTACATCTAAGACATATATATATATATATATATATATAAAATTATATAAGATATATATACATACATATGTATATATATATAATCTTCCTTTTGTTGAAACAACAATAACACAATAGCAAAGACCCTTCCATTTGAGCCTAAAATGGGTGATGCCTTTTATTTCTGTTCTATAAATAGGTGCTAGCAACAAATGAGGCTTAACTTGGCAGCGGCACTTTAACCTAAATCCCATCTCGTTATTTATTATCAAATGTTTATTTGAGGCTCTAGTGCTTACAATGAGAAGAATTTAGCTGTTAAGGTGTCATAGTTTTTATTGGTTTTACATTGATTGTTGAATTGATATTGGTTAAATGGATAGGTAGAGGAAAAGACAGCTTGTTTTTCTTTCTGACTTCAAATTTTTTCCCACCAAAGATCATTTTGATTTATATAATTGTCTTACTAAAAGCCAGATAGACATTCTTAACAATGTGAATTTTCATAAAGACATTCACAAATAATAATAAATTATTATTATTTATTATTATTATTATATATTTAAGATATATTTTAAAACATATATTGCCAATTTGGCCATCCCTTTGCATAATTATTTAAGTCCATGTGTATAAGAAAACACTTTTTTTTAATTTTCAAGTGTTTGTGTGGTGCTGAAGGAATATTCTACAATGTTTGTCTCTATAGAATAAAGTACTCTTACCATTATGTTACCAATATATCAAACTCATTATTAAGAAAAAATTAGAATCTTTATAAACCTTAGGTAAACAGATACATTCTTTATATTGTTAGTGCTAAATTAATTATGGATAATTATACTTATCTCTTATTCATCTTAAAGTCACAAAACTTTCAGATGGTCTTTGAATTTATGAATATTTTATGAATTCAATTCCTAATTTTTACTGTACAAACTTTGATGCTTTCTTCTAAAGCACTTACAACTGACCAGCGATCAAGCCCCTTGCTGCATGCTTCATTGTTACAGTCCCCTCTGGCATATGTCTCTGCATCTCTTCTGCAGAAGTTCCTTTCTTCTGCTTATCATGGCAAGGAAGAAAATCACGCTGCTAATTATAGGAGCTGAGATTTTTAACACGGCAGGAGATATCCACACACCAGGTCTTCCTTTATAAAGAATTTGCTGGTTTCTTGTTAAGCTAGTATGTCTTTGTTGGAGGCCTACACCAATCATGTCAAAGTATTGTATGTTTATTGTAGAAACTTAGCAAGCTGCCACTGGCAGAAGATACCACCTGCACAGTATCTGATTTTAAAGTTTTATTGTCTTCATCATCCGTGATTAAAGTAAATTTTGAACTGACTGCTTGTCATATTTAAGTATTAAAATTGAAAGCATGTTCAAAAAGAAGTTTATAAACACACTTTAGAATAAAAGTATATTCAGCTTTTCTTCTAAAATTCTCAACATTAAAAAAGCCTATTTATGTTAAATTACATTATTGTTATTATCAATTCTGTATCTATTATTGACATAGTGATTATATTAAAGAGAGAGGAAATATACTATTTAATTCAACTCTGTTGAGTGATAACTGTTCTAGCTGAACATTTAGATTGATTATAATGGTCTATCTACATTGATCAAAAGAAACAATTTATAATACTTTTCAAACATCAGTATATTTTAATCTTAGTGGTTTTACTTTCTTCTCTTTCTGGTGTGGGGAACTGTATATTGTGTGTTCTGTTTGGAGGACCACTGGCCAGAAACTATTGAGATATAAATTTTAGTAATTGCTATCTAGATATATTTTCATTAGGTTCAGAAGCATTTGTCCATACACCCTTTAATGTATCCATAGAGTTTAAATTATACACTCAGATAGGCAAAAATTAAATACTGAAGTAAACTGATTTTACTGCTGTAACCTCTGATAGGACAATATAGAAGATGGCAATATTGTATTGTCCTTTATGAGATATCTTTACTGAGTACTTGTTGTGGTTTATACTTAAAATGTAACCCAATGTCAAAGAATTGCTTATTTGGGATATTAGGATCATAAATGGTAAGGAGTAGATAGCTGGAGGAAGGTAGATTATTGTCTACGTGCTCTTGAAGAAGAAATAAAGATTCTGGTCTCTGTCTGTCCATCTATCTTTCTCTCTGTCCGTCTCTGTATTCCTATCCTTTTCTCCCTTTTCACTCCTGTCCCCCCTCCTTGTTACCTTCTACTCTTCCTAGTATTGCCATGGTAACATGCAGTCTCACTGGATACAATCAACCTCTTCTATTAAGTCGATTTTTTCTCAAATATTTGCTATGATGATGAAAAGTCAATTATGTTATTTTTCACATTTACCATTTTAAAAATATTTTTCACATTTACCATTTTAAAAATAATTTCTATGTTTTAACCTTCAGTATATTATCTCCATTGAATCTGATGTTTTTAATTTTTAAAAGTGATAAGATTACTTTAATTATATCTCAAATTAGCAAAAGAAAGCTTAATTTCAAAAGATAAAGCCTGAGCATTTGTGAAGAGCTATTTCAGTGTCTTCTGTGATTCAAGGACTGTGAGTTCATACCCATTGCCGTACAACTGCAGTTTCTTGAGAAAAGTCTCTGTTTTTGATGACTCAGGCTGATCTTTTTTAAGAGATTCTGTCAACATCTAGATAGAACTAACCTCCTTACAAAAGGAAAAATGATAAAAAAAGCAAAGAATCCACTTGACAGTATTTAGATAAAATGTAACAATCTATGAAACAGTCATCAGGATTCTGACACAGAGTAGAAGCTAAATAGTTGTATATGTTCTCTAAATGAAATCAAAGAAGGGAAGGTTACCAAAGAGGACAACAAAACATTTTATTTTCTTTTTCTTGATATAATCAATAATTTACATTGCACAATAGATATTCATTATCAACACAGCAGAGAAATTCTTAGAGAAACTTATCATTTTAGTGTATGAGGAGAGTTCTCTATTGGGTAATCATCAACACTACACAGAGACAAAATGGATGATGACACCATTATCTTGAATTATAAATTTATTAATGATCTATCAAAACTTTGATAAGAATCACCATCATGATGCCTTATATTTGTCCTGAGTTAAAGGAAATTGCTACCTAACTTATCAGTTTTTAATTGCTTTAATTAAGAAAAGAAAATTTTGAAGTCAAAATGATTAGCCATTTTAAATCTTCCAAAAAATGATCATTTTAAAAAATATTCAGTTACTCTAGTTTTGTTGATGAAATCTTAAATTGTACAGAAATGTAACAATTATGTGAAGTATAATTAGATGCACCATTACTTCAGTGTTTTATCTTTTTAAGCTTTTCTTACTGTACTAAATCTCTTGTTAAGTGTCAGTTAACAGCAGAAATGCATACCCTAATTCACAACGGGAGATAATCGTATGTTATATATAAATGTGTGTTATGATGGTTCATTTCAGTAGTTTGCCTGATTGGCTTAGAAAATACCTAGGACAATAGTAAGACAGATCCTCAGGTGAGTCTATGAGGATTTTCCCAGAGAAGATTAACTAATCAAAATTAAGACCATGAACATGTATAGGACCATCATCTCTTGGTGTGGGGTATGGGCTAAATACAAAGGAAAAAAGAATAATGGGGGTTGAACATTTTCCCATCTTCTGTTACCTGATCCCTTCATATGTGAATTAACAACTTAGCAAATTCCTGAGGGCACAGTCCCCAGACTTTCCTAATGTCCTTCTTACACTTGATCCTGTACTGTAGTGTCAAATAGTTAGTCAAACTAATCTTTGTCTCTTTTGATTTTTTCATCAGGAACTTTAGTATAGTAATGAGAAACATTACTAATTCATATATATATATATATATGCATATGTGTATACACATATATAAACAAAGATTATATAAAAGTATATGCATTATTTGATAATGCAAGCAAAGTATTTACCTAAGTCTACGTATTTTAAATGTGTGTTTCTCTTTCTCTAATGACAATTTAAATGTAGGATATCAGAAATGGGTCCTCTAATAAGTGTGTTTAACTAATCACTGAAACAAAAATATGGGAGATTTCCTGTCTACTGAAATTTTCCAAGCATTTACAGCCTTAAATAGGAAGGAGGAAGTCCCAAAATGAGAGTTGCTGTAGTAGTTACAGATTTTTTCGAGTATAACTTTTAGAAATGCCAATAAACATAATTCTATGATTTCAATGAACAGGCTTTTCTATTGGTAGACTATTGGACATTATCACTGTATAGTTACTTTGTGACAAGTGTGTATGTGTGAATGTGTATATGTATATGGAAATGTCTAAAAGTACTTAATTTACATCTCATATCCACTATGGTTAATTTCTATAAATTTTAATGTGGTTTTCCTATGGAGTCTCCTTGTAAAATTTGTTTGAAATTTGTTACTGCTGTTCTGCTGAACAAAGTGACTTCGTGTTCAATGCAATGAAAGTAAGTCCTAGCATATAGCAAACACTCTATAAATGCTACATACTTTCTGCATTTGCCTTTTCCTCAGATTGTGGCTGTGGTGGTGTGAATGAAAATACCCACATTGGCACGTATGTTTGAATGTTTTATTCCACGTTGAAAGAACTATTTGGGAAGGATCAGGAAGTGTGGCCTTACTGAAGGGGATTCATCACAGATTATAGGCTTTGGGGTTTAGAAAGGGCATGCTATTCCCAGTTAGTTCTCTCTTAGCCTTGTGTTGCTGTCTTAAAATGTAAACTCTCGGCTACTGCATCAATACAATACCAACCTGCCTACTGCCATGCTCATAGTCATGATGGTCTTAGAATTTAACTCTCTGTGGAACTATACATCCATTAAACTCATTCTTCTGTAGGTTGACCCTTGTCTTTTCAGAACACTAGAAATGTAAGACTATAGCAAAAGTTCAAATTATATTTAATTCTGAAAAATCTTAATCCACATAAAAATCGAGATAAAATAAAATATTATTGCATATATATATATAAACTAGTTAACATGATTGGAAACGGATCTGTTAATGTCTCAGTTACTTCATTCTGATTATTATTTGTTTCTTACCTTAGGGTTGCTCGAACTGCTGAGTGTTGTGTGATTGTGGATAACTGAAAGAAGAACCTCGTCAATCTTTTTCAGTGAAAGAAGGTCATACTTCCTCCCAAACATAAAGGCAGAATATTTGTCTTTCATTTTATATCTCTCCAAGATGACAAAAACATAAATGCTGACTTTGAAATTATAAAGATATGATACATTTTTCTAATATACTTCTTATATATTGCCTATTAATATAAATTAAGAATCTACTGGCCAGCTTCCTCTTGCTTGGTAGTCAGTTAAATCCTGACCTTGATTATATCTCAAACAACAAATAGTTCCTTTTCCTTCCTCATAATAGTAAATACATTACACCTTCTCACAATCTGTGGAGGGAAGCAATGCTGTACAAATGCTGAGCCTATGCTGCAGATTGTCGAAACGTCAAAGTTGATAGGAAATTAGCATAACTGATGAGTCACACATAAGATCTATCATGGACTTAATTCTTTTTGTCTGAGGTAACCTAAAGGTACTATAATTTTATAGAGAGAATAACTTGTCTGAGAACAGAGGCTATTAATCTCTCTCATAACGGGCTGCTGAATCATTCTCATTCATTCTGTCATTGTCATTTTATAACTGAGTCTCAGACAAGTTTTGCAGGAACAAGATGTATAAGCATTTGAAGTGCCGAGTGTTCCCAGCTATATCTTTAGTTTGTGTTTGCTTGAGGCTTTTATGTTGCAGTAATCCTCTTTTCAATGTACTCCCTCTTTCACTGTGTCAGATTCGGCTAGTGCTAAAACTACACACTGTAAAGCTGTTCGGGCTATACTATCCATGAATAATCAGAGATTTTAGTAAAATATGTACAAGTACTGAAAAGATAGACAAAATATCATTCTAAACACTGTGTTGAATCAAATACAGTTATATTTTAAGATAAAAACTTTCTCTGAAATCTAATATCATTTCTACTTTCAGGTGAAGTGGATATTTACTTTTCTACCAAATCCATGTAGACAGAAGCTATTTTCCCATTTTAACTCATCATAATGCCTCCCAAACTTATTTCCTCCTCATGTTTTTGTCTCTGTATGATGTATTATTATGTTAATTTTTTACCTAAAATAATTTTATATGGCATATTAATTTTACAATAATTTCAAATTTTGAGAATCTATATTAAATATCAAATGACATTATTTCTTTAGGATTGACTATGAGATTTTACTAAATTAAAAAATCTCTGTGGTGTATTACTTCACAAACATTTTAAGATTAGCTATATAATCCTACACCTACTAGAATGGCTAAGATCAAAAATAGTGATGACTGCTTATGCTTGAGGAAATGTCAAGTAAAAGGTACACTCCTCCATTGCTGGTGGGAGCAAAAACTTGTACAGCCACTTTGAAAATCAGTATGGCAGTCTCAGAAAACTGGGAATCAATTTACCTCAAGACCCAGCAATACCACTCTTGGGCATATACCCAAAGGGCACAATAATACCATAAGGACATTTGCTCAACTATGTTCATAGCAGCATTATTTGGAATAGCCAGAACCTGGAAACAACCTAGATGCCCATCAACTATGAACGGATAAAGAAATTGTGGTACATCTATACAATGGAGTACTACTCAGTGTTACAAAACAATGACATCTTTATGTGGTTTAGGTATCAGGGTAACTATAGCCTCATAAAAAGAGTTTGGCAATGTTCCTGCTGTCTCTTTTATGTAGAAAATTTTGAGGAGTATAGGGACTCTCTTCTTTAAAGTTATGATAGAATTCTGTGCTAAAAATATCAGGCAATGGGTTTTATTTTGTTTGTTTGGGAGACTTTTGATGATAGTTTATATATATGTTTGTAGGTTAAAGGTCTATTTAAATTGTGTACCTGGTCTTGATTTAATGTTAGTATGTGGTATCTATCAAGAACCAAGAAAGAAAATTGCAGAATAATCTTCCTCATGGACATTGATGCAAAAATACTCAATAAAATATTGGCAAATCAAATTCAAGAAAACATCAAAAAAATATCCACCATAATCAAGTTGGCTTAATTCCAGAGATCAAGGGATGTTTCAACATATGAAAATCTATCAAGCCTTTTCATGGCGGTGGGTCCTTGGTGAGTGCCACAGCTTCAGATCCACCAGCTCAAATGAGGGTAAGATCAACTCTAGCCCCCAGCCTCTCTGCTCGA
>JAQHUG010000096.1:3687624-3725447 GCA_028555095.1 Dicrostonyx torquatus
TAGATACATAGAGATTATATTAGAGCTGTAGAAAATGGCATTTAATCTAACCTGGAGTTCTGTGGTAGGGAGACACAAATGCTGCAGGCTACACCAATCTATTCCTGAGAGATTGTTGAGCACCAAAGACACTCCACTTGGAGCTTTTCTTCTTGGCAAAACTGGCCTGTGGGCGAGGAACTGCCCTTACCTCAACTACTGACAAAATACATAGTATTCAGAAATGGATAAGCAGAACTGTCAAATCTTGCCAAGACAGGGTAAGATGGTTTTAAAAAATTTCTTGCCTTTAAAAATAATCTGTCAGTTATTCTAGGAATTAGCCAAAGTTGGTTGTTTCAATGCTGCAAACGTGACTTTGGGTGATTGCCCAGGTAGCCAGTTGTCTTTGTGATTTTTTTTGCATAGTTTGGAAGTTGTTTGATTGTGCCTCCTAATTACTCAGGTAATGTTATTTTCCATCTCAGATCTTCGATGGGGTTGGAGACTAGATAAATGTAGTTACTTTTTTCTCATGTCTTGGCCAAGTTATTTATTATACAAGACTTAAGTTAGTTAAGAATAGGATATTTGTTTTTACTGTATGTAATTTTGTAGTAGGTTTAGAACTCTCTTACTTAAACAAAAGGGGGAGGTGCTGTGGGAGCTCTTTCTGCTCCTTTAGCTAATAGCCTTTAAGATACCAGCCTACTGGGGCATGGTTTCTTTCATTTTAAAAAAGCAATGGCAGCTCTCTGCTCATTCTCTTGCTTCTGGCTCCTGTTTAGACTGCTAGACTCTCTCTTTCCTTTTTGCGACAAGAAGACAGTGGTGTAGGATGGTGTTCTGTAAGTATTTTCCCCTCCAATAAGTGACCTCTTTTAATCAAAATGGTATGGGATTATTTTGCAGTGTTACATATAATTCATTGTTGTCCCAGAAAGAGGCTGGAGTGCCACAGCTGTCCACTTCTGAGTGGTACATGAATAAAGTGTAAAATGATCAGTAAATCAGGCCCTGGTCTTCTCTTCCTGAATCAACTAAACATAGGGATCACCCTCCCATGAGGATATAGGTGGAAACTTGGCAGCAGATGGCATTTCAATGGGAGTAGAAACCATAAGCATTTGGGTACCTTCTTCATGTAACTTGCTTGAATGCATGCCTGGTTACATATATACCACTTCCATTTGATAAGGGACTGGTGTTATGTGCGTCCTACTTTATGATTTGGTGGGTCAGATAATACCCACCTTCTCAGATCTCATGCTAGCTTGGTGGCCCATGATCAAACACACAGTTTCCAATAAGTCCCAATAGCAGACCAAGAATTGTCTTTCACGAGAAGAATGATTATCTAGAGATGATTGTTAGACCCTTGCTAAAATGTTTCTAAGTTTGATTACCTATATATCTCCAAAATCTCCAAAAAGCATCCCTTTCTGCCAATGACAGCTCAGGTACCATTGAGTCTGCTAAATCACGTGGCCCAAATGGTAAAGAGCCTGAAAAGCTTAATGTATGTGTTGAAGAACCTTCTCTTCTTCCAGACCCCACACAAAGTTAGTAGCTTTCTGAGTCATTTGCAATATAGGCCAGAGTAATACGACCAAGAGGGATTGTACTGACTCCAGAACCCCAACTGGCCCACTAAAGACTGTGCTTTCTTCTAGTTGGTGGGAGGGTCAAGCAATATTAGATGAATACCTTAATAGTCATTTTAAAAGGAATATCTCTGCATGCCATATACCACTGAACTCCTATGAATTTCTCTGAAATGAAAGACCCTTAAATTTTGATTGGATTCATCTCCCATCCTCTTATCTTGCCTTTGCAGAAGACAAATGGATCAAAGAGACTACCAGATAATTCAATCAGGTAATGATTTGGTTTGCAGCTGCTTTACAAGATGTGGTGTCCACCATTGCGTGTCTCAAGTCATTGTTGTTGGCTCTACTTTTTGCAGTTGTTTGTGACATGCAATACTGACTTTAGTTCACAATTTTCTTTGCCATTGGCAATCTAAAGGCTTCCATTTAGCCTTGCCAAGCATTGTAGCTGTTACCCCACAGGCCCGCAAATCAATAGGAGAGTACTCTCTACCTGTAAGTATTTCTATCTCAAGTATACATTCTGGGACTGGAGAAATAATCACAGGGTGAATTCAGGAACCAAGTGAACCAAGAGTGAGTTTGACTTCAATCAAATTTCCATTAGTCACCTGACCTCCATAAATACTTTCTTTAACTGAGGTCCACAATGTTTCTTGGAATATCCGAAATTAGTGTCAGTACAGAACCATCATCCAATAGACACTGGAAAGTCTGATTATTTTGTAATGCCAGTGTATAGTTACTCTTATTAAATGACATAATTCCCTCTGGTGAAGAACTAGAAAATAACTAACAGTAAAAATTTTATGTCTTTTCTCAGTAGAACTTGGCCACCCATTCATTCAAGAGTTTCTGGGTCTGCAAACTGGCTCAAGTCTGGAAATTGGGTAACTGGCTGAGATTTCACTTTGCCATGATCGAGTGCAGTCTTCTTTCACTTGCTTGAGAATTTTTCTGCTCATATAGATCAAACAAAACTGCAATAGGCTTCTTATCTTCTTCATACCTGGAACAATCACCACAACTGATTAGTCAGTACCATGCATATGATTCATGCCACTATACACTTTACTTTGCCTATTTTGACCATTATGGTTTAGGTTATTATGAATATTGTTTTGTCTATACTGTCCATCACAATAACTCCATTCCTTTTGCTTTTGGTGATTCAATTGTCTCGTGCTACCTTGTGTATCAATTAAACCCACTGCAATTAATTCATGCAACTGAGCAACAGCATCTCCAACACAAAAGTCTATCACAAGAAAAATGGTAACCACAATATCCTTCTAATATGCTGGTGTCCCTCTCACCATTTTCTGTATTGCAGCAATAATAAACAGGTCATCTGGTCCTTCCCATTGTGGAGGCTTAAGTTTTACACAGTGTACAATGCATGCTAAGCATTGCCACTTCCCTGATCTTTAAAATTCCTTCAACAACATTAAGCCAAGGGATATCAGGAATCTCCACCTCCCTTTCAGTAGACTATTTTTGACAAATAAACTTTGACACCTTTCTTTTTTTTATTTTTATTGTTAAAAGAAAAATTTACATTTACTCCCCTTGTTCCCGGCCCTCCCGCTCCCCCACTACCCCACTGCCCTCCCCCTGCTTCCTTATGATGGTGCAGGATACCCTGTCCTATGGGAAGCCCAAGGCCCTCCCCCCTCCATCTCAGTCAACTAACTTAATTCTTAGGCAATCAATAAATTGGCCAAGTCGTGAGAAGAAAGTAACTAACTACATTTATCTAATCTTCAACCCAATCAAAGATCTGAGAAGGGAAATAACATTACCTGAGTGATTAGGAAGTGCAATCAAACAACTTCCAAAATATGTAACAAGTCACAGAGACAGCTGGCTACCTGGGCGTTGCCATGTGAAACCTGGATCTCCACTCAGGGCCCATATCAATAAACTCAGTTGTGTCTACTTTTGTGTCTCTTCCACCATTATTCCACACACTTTTTTCTTATTAATTTATATCTTTAGTTATTTTTATTGTATGAATGTTTTGCCTGCATGTATGTGTGCCTGTCACATATATGCCTGGTCTCTGTGGAGGTTAGAAGAGGGCATCAGATCCCCTGCAACAGGAGTTACAGGTAGCAATGAGCCACAGGGTAAGTAAGTGCTGAGAACTGAACCTGAGTCCACTGCAAAGAGCAGCTGGTGCTCTTGACTGTTGAGCAATCTCTGCAGCCCTGCTGTTCCATACCCTTAGAATTTTTTCCCTCCGTATTCCCCAGACTTTTTCTTAAACAAATGAACAAACTCATTCAGCTCTTTAGTAGTGTAGTGCACCTCCTCTGGACTACAATTTCTACCTCTCCTCTAGACTTAGGCTTAGCCTTAAGTCTGGTTATAGCTCTGGAGACAACTATTTTATCAGTATTTCCCTGCCTGGCATTTCCTTCAGACACGGTTTAGCAGGCAATGAAAGATTAGTTTTCTCATTCAAAGATGGAAAAGGCTGCATTACAAGATGGTGTGGATGTAAGTTCATCTTCTGCTGAAGGTGGAGAGATGGCTTCCTTATGTGAGATAATCCCTTGAGATTCTGAGGATCCTAAGTTCTCAGCTTCAAAAGAGCCCTCCCATCAATTCCATGCTAAACTACAAGATCCCACTTTTTAAAAACCAGTTAATGCCCTTACTTCTGGGGAGCACTAAAAATACCTTTAGGTTGTTTATACACATCTGGAGCCTACCTGTTTTATCACTAAATTAATTGTTGTTGGTTAAGTTCATCATGTACCTCATTCCTATTCTTTTCCAAATAATTCATAGATGTTAAGACTGACCAAACAACATAATTATTATACTTGTTTTTCCAGACTTTCAAACATTTTATATACAGAGTCACCAAATTCATTGTGGCCAACAATTGATGAATCAGAATAATCAACTGTATTTACTTCCTTAAGTTTGTGAAATAGTTCACATCATAGACTTTTAGTATACTTTGAGGTCCAAGTAGAGGCTTTTGTAACTGGAGAGTTTCAGTACCTGTGGGTATTGGAAAATTAGAAAGCCTATTCCAGATACTTAAAACAGTCATCCTTACATTTCTGTTGATCTACAAGCACTACTGATACCAAAATCTGTACTAGTCAGGTTTCTCCAGAGTAACAGAACTTATAGAATGAATATCTCTTACACAACTTTTGCAAGAACTTTAGAGAAAAGTAAATAAAATTCTATTATTTGCTTGGGGTGAATTTTGTATTTCTGTCTAAAATAATAAAATTTCACAAGTTTATATATACAATATATGTTTATATATATATATATATATATATATATATATATCACGTAGCTCGAAAGAAGGCCTTTGATAATAGCATTTGAGTGTAAGATGTTTTGAAGTAATGTATTTATGTCATTAATATATCTGTGTGTCAAAAACATTTTTTATTTGATATGTAAGATTGCCATATGTTCTGATTGCAAGTAAATATTGAACATTGGACAAAATTATGAGACCTTTATTTTAACATAGGAATGTTTGAACAGTGTGCCTTTCTTATAAAAATATATGTTTGTAAATACACAAATGTGCTTATCTGCAAATTAGTTATATATTATTTTATAGAAACTATCAATACATACATATTTCCTTATATTTGTTTTCTGTGAGATTGATCTCGAGTTCATCTCTTCTGTGTAGGGGTATTCAAAGTAGGATAAGGGACCTACCAGTGACCACAACAACCCAAAAGAATTATTCTCCTTCATGAAACACGTATTCACTACCATTTACACTCCTTAGTGTGCAATGAGGATGGGTGATACTTTGCTTCACCTATGCACCTACCTAGACTACAAAAGCCTTATAATTTATGAAATAAAAGCTATTTCTATAATGAAAACAAACAATTTTTGGAAAAGAAAATAAAACCATATTATAATTCTAATTATATACACACAGATACTATCATAAAGATACACACTCAGAGAAGACAGCTTAGCCTATATTATGTGGAATCTAGTGCATCATAGTCATTCTTCATTACTATCAAGTGTCAAATTTTAATATTCTAAACTTTTTATAATTGATGATGAAAATTACAGAATAATTTCAAACTATTTAAAATATATTACATTTATATGAACTTATTGAGAAATATATAATGTATTTTAAATTTTGAATAAGAAGAGAATGAAAACACATATACTTTAATGTACATACATAGTTTGTAAGTGTAAGCACACAGGATTTTAGAGCCAATAACTATATTCACAAAGAACTAGGTCAAAACTGATAAGCACATGTAATCTGCTTAGTAATTACATGAAAGTAACTTTTTATTTATCTGATCAGCTGAAATAATGTACTGATTCAAATCTTTCACAAAAATTTATTTTTCTTTAAATCACCAACAGAAGTCAAGCATGCTGTTACACATATAGGCAAATGTCATTTTTCCCCATATTTTTTATTGTTTTCATTCAAAATTTCACACTTCCTCCCTTTTTCCCATTCCCCTCCCACTCCCCCACTACCTCTCCTCACTCCCCCTGCTTCCTTAAGAGAGGGCAGGGTAGCCTGCCCTATGGGAAGTCCAAGGCCCTCCCCCCTCCTTCCTGGCCCAGGAAGGTGTGCATCCAAATAGACTAGGTTTCCAAAAAGTCAATACATGCAGAGGAGTAGGTCCCAGTGTCATTATCGATGGCTTCTCAGTCTGCCCCCATTGGCAGACACATTCAGAGAGTCCGCTTTGATCATATGCTCATTCAGTCCTGGTCCAGCAAATTGAATCCAAGAACACACCAAAAAAAAATCATCCATTATGATCATGTAGGCTTCATCCCAGAGATGCAGGGCTGGTTCAACATATGAAAATCTACCAATGTAATCCATCATGCAAATGTCATTTTTTAAAGTTGAAATTTCCTTTTTTATTGTAAAATTTAGCTAATATATTCTTTAAAACAAACAAAAACAAAACAAAATTAAACAAAATCATACAGTAATAGGAATATTCCTCACTCTAGCTTTCAATATTTCATCATTTGGGGTTTCAGTCATTCTTGATTGTAATATTTGATGTGTAAGATATTTGGGATATTGGACTTTAGAGAGTCTGCTAATTTAGGATTTTTCAGCTTGAATATAAGCTGCAAAGTAGCATCTGGTTCATATGACTGTTTAGAAGCTTGTTAAATCAATATATTGAACACATAACTTTAAGAAATCATAGTTTTTCGATATATTTAAATCTTAAAATTGAAGAATATTAGAAGGTAGATAAATTAAGGCGACTTCTCTGAAAATGAGGATTTGGAGAAATGACCTACAAATAAGTTGAGCTGTTGGTCAGAGGAGTCCATGAGACTCCCTACCAAGGTGGTATATTGTCATTGTAGGTGGTTGTCTTCCTAAACCTGAAGATTCCTAAACCCTATTGCCAAAATATCATACACTTTGGACACAGGAATTGAAACACATGAGCAATTGAAGCAACTGAGCTGAATTTGACTGGAAACCACTGTCCTGAGAAAAAGCTCTCAAAGTACTGAGTGGTGTTACATAAAGTGCCAAGAGATGGAAAAAAGAAAATCCTACACATCTGTAAAACCTACAAACCAGAACTAATGATGGGCCCAGGAAGATCTTCCTAATGGTACAATAGTGGTACATTTATCTTGGATCTAACCAATAGATGCATAATTGTACTTAAGCCTTATGCAATAATGGAAAAGTTAAGCCCGGGAATGAAAACCTGCCAACAGACATGGCTGTAGAGCTCATAAATACTAGAGGAAATTTACTATTATCATTATCCAAAATCAATATAGTTCCTCACAATGTTCTAACTCTTTATATTTATAGCCATTGATATGTATAGATCTCACACTCCGCATCCATCAAAGAAGCTACTTTTTTGCATTAAATTGATGGTATTGCAGAGATAAACAACTTGTCGAAATGCTAATAAATTGTAACTAGTCCGAACTTGTACATCTACAGTTCATACATCTCAAGCTCAAGGAATGTATCAGAATAGAGGTTTGAAACATCGCGAGAACCAGAAGACCAGGAAAATTACTGTAAGGTGTAATGACATTACAGGAAAGAAACACCATGAAATCTAAATCTCAACAATAAATTGCCTAAACAAGACCTGCATGATGACAACATCCCAGGACTTGCCAGTGTGAATGGTGGAAATCTGACAATGCCCACACACTTAGATGAAACGATACAATCAATTGAACCTGAAAGAGAAGAATTAGTTTCTATAGAGGTGGTCTCCCAGATATGTTATCTACTTTGGAGTGGTCAGTTCTAAACACATGAAAAATTGAGTAACATACATATGTTTGTGTGTGGGTTTTTTACAAGGTTGTCCACTCTCTCCATATCTATTCAATATAGTTCTTGAAGTGCTAGCTAGAGCAATAAGACACCAAAAGGAAATCAAAGGGATACAAATCGGAAAAGAAATCAAACACTCACTGTTTGATTGATATGATAGCTTACATAAGTGTTCCCAAAAATTTTACAAGGAACTTCTATGACTCATAAAGACTTTCGGTAATGTAGCAGGATACAAGATTAACTAAAAAAAATTGGTATCCCTCCTGTACACAGATGATAAAGGGCTGGAAAAGAAATCAGAGAAACAACATCCTTCACAATAGCCACAAATAGCATAAAATATATTGGAGTAACTCTAACCAAACAAGTGGAAGACTTGTATGACAAGAACTTTAAATCTTTGAAGAAAGGAATTGAAGAAGACATCAGAAAGTGAAAAGATCTCCCATGCTTTCGGGTAGGCAGAATTAACACAGTAACATGGTAATTATAGAAGAAGGTCATATACTTAAGAAGGGATTGGTAGGATGTAAGGGGAATTGGAGGGGAGAAGGTGGTATGGATATATAAAAATATGATATAACATATAGTAACATATTACTATATATAAATATATATTGTGGTTCATGTAAATGCAGGACACATAAGAAATTTTAAAAAATAAAATAAAAAGTACTTAATATGCTGATTTGTAAATAAATTTGAAAACAATAATTTCAAGAAAGAATGATATTTCATGATAAATATTTAATAGGAGAAAATTGATAAGAATTAATGATTAATTTGAAAAAAACCTGGACTCAGCTATTAACCTTGGTAAACTTATATTTCAGGGTTTCCTATGAAAGCACAATTTTGTACGATTAGGCATTGACCACAGTGTATACTCTGTATGAAGGATAACAGCAGTGGAACAATGTTTGGATATTTAATGTCTTCTAAGAGAAACTATGCTATCAAAATCTAACATTCAAATACAATTTCAAGAGAAGCATCTTCAAAAAGCAAGATGAGGATTTAAACGCTATGAATATCAGAAAGGATTAGAGGTCACATTGGTACACATTTGATTTGTAGCTAAGGAGGTAGTAAGTGATTGGGTTCTGGAGGACAGATGAGAAATTCTGAATGAATGAGTATAAAACTTGAGAGGAGGAGGACCTAAGGAGACTCTATTTTTTCTTTGCTTAACAGACCATGTTTTAAAATTTTATTTACCTTAACTGCAATGGCAGTGGTTTAAAAAAAATAAAGAAAAAGAAACTGCATTTATTTTTGTGTATGTGTCTTTGTTTAAATGAGTATGCAGATTCTTGAAGAGGACATCAGGTCCTTGAAGCTGAAACTGCTTGTCCTTGTGAGCCCTCTGAAGTGGGTGCTGGGCAGTGAATGTGGGTCCTCTGGAAGCGCAGTGAGTGTTCCTAACTGCAGAGAGTTATGTTTTTAAGGGCATGTCAAGTAATACTATGCAGCCTTTTATGTGTTTTCTCTCCATTTACTGTATAATCTAATGTAGTCATATTATCTTCTTGGAAGCTTCCATTCCTGATCTCATCTCTAATGTAACTAGCAACCTAATATTCTTATATGATGATTGATTGCATATAACCACATGATATTTCTTAGTGTTTTTCTCTGTTTCTCTCTATTTACATTATGGATTGTAATATTAGTAAGATTCAAGTTGCTATCCTTCCTTGACTTGACTGTTGATAATAATATATTGCACACTACTGTTTTGTATTTTAGACTTTGGCTGAGATATGCATCACAGATGGCAGCTTTGACTGTGGATCACAATGATGTCTAATGTGTATTTTCAGTGTTGTAGCTCACTTGGTCACAGCATGAACAACAAAACTGGCAGCGTCCTGGCAAATGCTATTAACCAGAACACAGATTTCAGAAACACTTTCAAAAGGAACATCAACTATCTATACTATATGGGATTAAAACTTATGGGAGGTAATTGGTAATGTAGAAAGAAGATGAAATTCTTAAACATTCCAAATTTTAATTTTTAGATATATAGCTTCAATTTTTATGAAAGAGCAGAGAACAATGGGGATATACAAAAGTTTCTGCTAGCATAATAAAGGATAAATAATCTCCTGTAAGATTGTCAGATGTTTGAAGTAGATGATCTGAAAGGATTCAACTAAGAGGTATAAAATAGTATAAAATAGCAGGTGTTTGTTTTAAAACCAGACTACCAGAAGAGTGAAATATTTGAGAGATAAAACTCAATGAATAGAAACTCATGAACATGTAACAAAAAGACAGTTATCTCAGAGGCAAGCCAGCTGCGCTCCTGTGTGATGTGTATTAATATTCACAGCAATAAGACTTTGCTAAGAAAGAATTCACCTATGGATTACATTCATAGCAAGCAGAGAATTGGTTTTGTAGGTGAGGGTGATTGAGAAATAGCAATCATTATTTTGATTGGGGATTTATATCTGCATTATTTTCTGACACACGGCTTAGGAACATTCTTTTTTTTTAAATTACTGGTCCATCAGGTTTTTATAATTTTGTAAACTATGTTTTTATAGAAATCACTTTCCCACAGTTTCCTGCAAAATATAAAATGAACCACTTATATGTACATTAAGTATAACATTGAAAGGTGTTTGGTTTTAATGACTCAATCCTTGTTTTCAAGGGTAAATAAAAATTATTTTGAATTGAGTAAATTCTAAAGGAAATTATAATATGTTCAATTAAACTGCTCTTTAATTTTCTTAATATCTGGTCTGAGATCAAGTTAAACAACGGGAGCTCAGACACAAGACAATGGACCAGTGACCCTAGGCAAATTAACCCATCAAAAATGAACAAGCTCCCAAATACTTACCAATCAGATGAACATGATTCAATCAACGTTAAAATCAATGAGGTGAAAACAGTCTGCTTTCAGTGAAAATCAATGGTGGTGAGAATGGACTTCCTTGAACTTGTCTTTTATAAATTTGAACCTGCTTTGAATACTTGAAGTGTGTTTTGGGCATAAAGGAAAACTGCCTCATGTTGATGCCTTTAACATGCTCTGTAATATAACAACAATTTTCACATCATGTTCTTTTAATATATTTTAAAATTAAATAAACCCAAAATTTTGAAGTATGAAGTATAAAATTATGCCTATCAGATCCAGAATGTGACGTCATTTAAGTAAGCATGATGACTAATACATTGAAGCACAAATGCAGTACTAACTCATTTGTCATTCTGTGAATTGTCCCATCTATTTTCAAACACTTGAAAAAATATGACAAAATATATTTTTGCAATACACCTCAGAATAGGATTGTTAAACGATAAATATGTGTGATATATTTTTGTATGCTACCTTTATCTAAAAATTATTTTATTTATGAGCTTGATTATTTGTGAACATTTGCAACCAGTGTCCGTTATTTCCTCTCCAATATAATGTGTTAAGCAACTTTGGTCCCTCTTCCTTCCCCACTTCAATTTTGATAAGGCTGTTCCCCAATTCCTAATACTAAATACTACTTTCGTACTAATACTAAATGTTTTATTCCTACAATGTTATTCCGGATGCGTTATGAGAACCTGAGTAATGTCTATGTTAACGTATATTAGAACTTTAAATACAAGTTCTTTGGAAATTTTTGCTTGTAAATAATAATTCCCTGTATTGGATTTGTGAAAATAAGCTTTCATTAAGAAGCAGAAAGTGAGGGCATAAGGGGAGGTGTGAAGAGAACTTGAGGGAATGGAATAGTTGAGATGAAGGAAGGATAGAAAACAGAGAAAGGAAAGAGATATTCTGATTGAGAGAGTCATTATAGGGTTAGCAGAAACTTGACTCTAGAGAAATTCCCAGGAATCCACATGGGTGACCTCAGCTAAGACCCTAAACAATATAGGAGAGGGGAACTATCTTGAATTGCCCTGTAGTTAGACTGATGAACATCTTAGTTATTACCATAGATAGATACTTCATCCAGCAACTGATGGAAACGGAGGCAGAGACCCACATTGGAGCACTGGACTGAGCTCCCAAAGTCTGGTTAAAAGTTGGGAGGAATGAGAATTTGAGTAAATAGGTCAAGTCAACGATGGGTTTACTCACTCAAACAGTCTACTTGAGCTAATGGGTGCTCACTAACACCAGCCGGACTGGAAAAGAGCAAGCATAGGACCACACTAGGCCCTCCGAATGTGGTTGACAGCTGAATGACTTGAGAAGACTGCAGGGCCACTGGCAGTGGCAACAGGATTTATCCCTACAGCATGTAATGGCCTTGGGGAACCTATTCTCTTTGAAGGATACCTTGCTCACTCAGCCTATATATAGTATGAAGGGCCTTTGACCATTCACAAAGCAATGTGCCTTACCCTCTCTGAGGACTGAATTGTGGTGGGATGGAGGGTAAGTGGAGGGAATGCGAGGAGGGGAGAGAGTGGAACTTTGATTGGTATGTATAATGAAAAAGATAGTTTGGTTTTTTTAAAAAATAAATATAAAAAATTGTGTGCTTAGGAAAAAAATCAGAAAGTTACTGTTCAAGAAAGAAAGCACCTGAATATATTTATTTATTTTTGTTTTTTCTTTTTTTCCCTTTCTTTTTTTTTATTGTTAAAAGAAAAATTTACATTTACTCCACTTGTCCCGGGCCCTCCCGCCCCCTCACTATCCGACCACCCTCCCCCTACTTCCCTGATATGGGGCAGGATACCCTGCCCTGTGGAAAGCCCAAGGCCCTCGCCCCTCCATCTCGGCCTAAGAAGGTGTGTATCCATATAGAATAGGTTCCCAAAAGGCCAATACATGCAGAAGAGAGAGGTCCCTGTGCCATTATCATTGGCTTACATCAGAGGAAGGCACTGAGTTACCAAGGTCCAGTGGAAGAGCAGGAGGAGGGAGAAGATGAGCAAGGAAGTCAGGACCTTGAGGGACTGGCCCACCAACTGAGACAGTGCGCTTGATCTATTGGGAGCTCATCAAATCCAGCTGGACCAGGACTGAAGGAGCATATGACCAAACCGGACTCTATGAATGTAGCACCTGAATTTAAATATACAACTTAATGTACTTATTTTGTTAAATTGGGCTATTTCATGACAATTATTTTATATAATCCATACATAAAATTAAAAGTGTCTTTTGTATGTCAAAAAACATTAATATAATTTGAGTTTTCTTTCACCTGAGTTTATAATTCATTAAATGATGAGATTCCAAAACTTGAGGGGAAAGCCAAATTTCCCTGGCAAGCAAGAGTATACTAACTGCAATCTGTAGAAGTTACATGGTGTATTTCTGTATACTTTAAGTACAGGAATTTCAAGCTCTTGTTACATGTAAATTAAGGCTTGAAAATTCTGAAAAATGTTCATTTTTTTCTGTTTCTTACTATTAAAAAATCTAGTAAATATATGAATCACATTACTTCGACATTAACCAGGATTGCAGGTTATATTTTCTCCACTTCAACATTATTACATTCTTTCATAATATAAAATGAGTACATTCAGGACAAGGCAAAAAATAAATAAAAACAAACAAGTAATTGTTCTCAGGATTAATGATACTAAACTTTGCTAATTTGAGAGATTTATTGTAAATAGATTTTTTTCTTTTCCTCCATTTCAATGAACCACACTATCAAGAAACATGAATAAAAAGGGAATTCAATATTTTGATTGACATACCAAAAGCATTTTAACTCAATAGAATATGTGAAGTATTTCCTTTTTAATGTATCTATTCCTACATACACATTTGAAATGTCTATTTCCATTTATCTTTATTTCCATAGTTTAGGGACAGATAAAAGAGCTGCTCAAGACACCTTCATGGTTGCTTTTGCCCATTCTATGGTTAATCAGTGGTTCTGTACACGTTCTCCACTTCCAATATGGACTATGTTCTCCAGTCCCTAATACCAAGCTTTGGAGTCTGCATACAGTCACTTTCACCTGCAGACTAAAGTTGGACTTTAGACTCACTGGCAGCTAACTTAAGGGATGCCACTTTCCATTCACACGTTGAGTTGTCATCTCAACTTTTCCAGATGTGTCATTTCCTTCTTCATAGTGTCTTTATGGACTCAGTAGAAGTAGAGATTATGTATGGCCTAGATGTGGTCTCCTCAGATCATGCTATGTATGCTCAGAAATTGTTGAGCCAGTTCTACCATATCAGACCCAGTGAGTCTGCTCCTTTTGGAAATCATTATTGATGTCCTTCAAATAGTTTCTTTCTGTGGATACTTGAAGGTATCTTATCTCTTGTTTGCAGTGTATGAAAGAAGTAGACTTTGAGAAAATTTCCTTAGATTCTGATGAAAGCCAAACACTATCATGTCTACCAACTTGGAGTAGTTCGGAATGCTGTAGTATATATTTATATATATTTTCAACAAACATAACAAGGTTTATAACCTTTTTTCTACTAATATCATCTCTTATTTAATTTAAGATTATTTTGGAACCAATATCCTCAAGTAAAAACTGTTTCAATTATGTTGGCTTTACTTATAGTTATTGATTTATTCATTCAGAAACTTGTTTCTTGGATCTTACAAATTGCTACGCACTGTTCTCGAAACTTAATATTGATTTGTAAAAATTATCTTGTTCTTGCATCAGTTTCTATGGTCACTCTAGTGGTAGGGGAATGAGTGAGAGCATATTTGTAGAAAAATACAAGGGAATATTATGAAAGTACACATTTGTGGACAGTGCAGTCATAGGAAAAGGATTAGTCAAAATGTTCAGTTTAGACATTTTAAACCTTTCCTGAGAAAATTACTTTTCATCAGGTAAGTGAGAAATTGTGCACCTGGGAAAGATGTGGGAGGAAAAAGGAAGTGCAAGAAGAAATATTTGTCCAGGACACCATACCATTATGTAGAACATAATCTGAAGTTATGGTAGAGAATAACCAGAGGTCACCAAACTCTGAGGTGAAGCTCGATTCTACCTTCTACTGAATGTAAATGGAAATTGAGCTCACACTGGATAAACAAGTAAAGGATTTGTTCCTTAAGGTAACTGGAACAGCATAATGATTCTGCTATGAAATGCTGATATGACACACACGCTCGTACACATTAGTGAAAGGCAAAATACTTGAATCTTAGCATGTTTGCCATCGACATAAAAAATAGGCTCACATTCTTTATCAGGGTTGCTTTAGTTAAATACAGAGAACTTCAAACAGGATGCTATAATAAGAATTTTTCATTACACTCTTTGCACATCCATTTGCTAAATATTTGACCAATGGAATACCTTGCTTTGTGAACATTAGCCTCCCTCATCTGTATATTTTTCATAACTTTTGTACCTGTATTTTAAAAAAAATCATTAAGAATAAAGAAGGTAATTTAAATTCTTTCAAAGAGCAGCCAAATAATGATTAAGATTTAAAATAAAAGTTCTTTCCTAAAGCACAGAAAAGTTACGCATGATAACGTGGTAACCTAACTAGACTGAAACCAAGTGTTTAGAATTCTACACTACATATTTTTATTACACCCTGAAACTATCCTCAGTAACCTATTATTGGAATAGTAAAAGTCTGTGAATTGTCTGTTGAGTGAAAATTTAACCTGGGCAGGTATCTTACTCAGTTTTGTAGCTTTAAGAGTCCTCATTTTCTGTTGAAGAAATAAAAATTTAAATGTTTTTCCCACATCTCTCTACTAAACTATTAAGGTACATATAAAATCCTATTTTAACAGCAACTTTCATATTCTTTAAACTTCAAGACTTTAATTTGAATGTGCTGTAAATGGCGTGCACTATCTTTTTCCCTTGTCAACTGGTTATAAGCTTGTATTTGGACCGGGTCATCAAAGTCAGAAAACTGGATATTTGTATAGAAAACTCTCTCATTTTATGTCATCTGTCATAATTGTATGGTTAAGTAGTTCCATCAAACTCTCTATCTTAATTTATAAAATTATATACTAATTATTGATGTAGAAGGTGATGTATGCTGTGAAGGTTTTAATGCCTTTGGTTAAGAGAGAAGCTGCTTTCAGCCAATGACTTAACAGAATATAGCCAGGCTGGAAGACACACATACACACACACACACATATATATGTATATATATATGTATATATACACATGTATATATATATATATATATGTATATATACAGAGAGAGAAAGTAGGCGGAGTCAGAGAGAAGCCAATTAGCCCTGAGAGAGACAAATGCCAGACAGACGCTTACCAGAGCCACGTGGTGATACACCTTTGGTTAACCCATTTCTATTAATCTGTGTACAAGCTATCTAGCAATATGCTTAAGTGATTGAGCAAGCAACGATTTAAATAATATGGTTTCTGTGTGATTATTTCAGGTGGAGGCAGTCAGGAACAAAAGAGCAGCCTTCCCATATGAATTAGCACACCAACCTTGTCAATTATATCCACATAAAACCTGAGAAACCTTACAAAGGAATTCTAGACACGAAAGAATAGAGATAAGCATTATTTTCTTGGGTAGGTCTGTTTCCTACAAGCAAGCAGAGGAATGATTCCTTTAAGAGAGGTCTTCCTAATTCAGCTGTAGCAAAACATAACAACAACAGCAAACAAAAAACAAAAATGGTGTTGAAACTGTGCTTCCTGGGCTGTACTTCCAGCATGAACTCTGGCTCTTTCAGGACACCAAGCATTTAAATAGGGTTTGTGAGCAGCATGCTACAAACTGCTTAATGGCATGACATAGTTCCTCTGTATACCTGGAACTGGGGTAGTGTTCAGGGCTCACAGAGGCAGTGAACAGATCTATGCCATTTTGGACTGGGCAAACCAAAAGGCAATGCTGCCTTAGTCTGAACCAAGCCCCTTTGCATTATAAGAAGCAGTTCTGATCAGAAAAGGATTACAGATACAAAATAGAGACAGGTTCAGTTAAAAAAAGACTTCTAAATGGGTCGTCATATGTATAAAAATTGTATGTAGGCATGGGATAGATAAGAAAAAGAGTATAAAAAATTATAAAAAGAAGAAAATGTTTTTTAAAAAAATACAAAGTCTTTAAAGATACAGAATAAACTTGTAGAAAAGGTAATAGAGCAAGAAAAATAAGCCATAAAGATGGAATATACACAGTCTGGAATATACATATATATATATATGGAAAATATATATATCATTATGTTTTCTTTGTATTTTTTTCTGTGAAGGAGCTAAGTACAGTGAGACATTTTATTGAATGGGTTGCTAAGCATCATATGTTTTAGAGGTATCTTGACTTCAGAATTTGGGTCTATGGATTTGTTGTTTTGGAAAAGAGATTCTTCTTTTGTTTTCACAAAGGATGAGAACCTGTGGACTTCTTCCAGTCTAATGTGGTCTAATGGACCAAGACCCCATGAAAACTTACCATGAAGACCCCCAAAATTACTTCACCGAGCAAAAAGCAGAAATCAATTTGGAGAGAACTACACCCAAATTCCCAAATGTTGTTTTAAATTTTTTGTTTACATTTAAAGGGGGATGTGCTATAGAGATTTACATTGTGTGGATCTTAGTTTATTAATACAAATTTAAGATCAATTATATATGTATATACATATACATATATATGCTCTTGATTAAGGCATTGTGTTTGTAAAGCTCATCTTAAAATGTAATGTATAATTAAAAATATGTTAATAATCATCTATAATAATCAACTTTGTAGTCATGCTAGTTATGTTTTCTAGATGTACATAGATGTATTTAAAACCTTTCAAAGACCATAGAGTATGGCCTTTAAATTATTTTAAGAACTTAGGACTTTTCATGACAGTCAGACACATCTGTTCCTAGCAGCACCAACATACTTCAAAAGGATGATGGACATCAAAGAGGCTACTTATGGAGTTTGCTAGTCATTGGGGGAAGAAACTCTTGTTTGAACTGCTTTATGGTATGCTATGTGAACTGAACTTGCAGGACCCACATAGAAATGACTGCTGAATCTTCCTAAATAAAGTGAGACAGTCCTTTGAGGTTCCTACTTCATGAAAGAGGCTGTGAGACATTCTGCAGGACACAGAAGAAAGTGACTGACAAACTGTCAATATAGGTGGAATAGTTGCTGAAATTTCCTGATTCATGGAAAAGTCTGCTAGACACTATGAATCTGTAGTCTGAAGATGGGTGCCTGCAACATTATAGGGGAACTTGGTGGTGACTGTCCAGGCAGTAAGATGTGTCTGTCAATTATAGAGTTCTGGAAGTTGTTTACAATGCACTTCCTGCTAACTTAGGAGATATCATATCCTTCTGGAGTCTTTGATAGAGTTGAAGAATAGATAGTTATAGTTTTCCTTAGCTATGATAAAAGTTAGAGTAGATATAAATATTGTAACTGTAATTATTGCATGATACCTGTTTTGTTATATGTAATCTTGCTATGTTAAAGTTAAAACTTTCCTTTTTATTTTGACAGGAAAAGGGAGATGATGTGGGAGGTGATGTGTGCTATGAATATGTTTTAATGCCATTGATTAATAAAGAAGCTGCTTTTAGCCAATGGTATAACAGAATATAGCCACACTGAGGAGGTGGAGTAAGAGAGAAGTCATGCCATGTAACCACACTGGAGACAGACACCAGGTGAAACCTTGTCAGTAAGCCACAGCCACGTGGCGATACACATATTAATAGAAATGCATTAACCAAAGTTATACGAGCTAACTAGCAATATGCTTAAGTTATTGGCTAAGCAATGATTTAAATAATATAGTTACTGTGTGATTATTTTAGGTGTAGGCCGCCTGGAATAAAAGAGTAACCTCCCCCTACAAATTATAAATTCAAGATTTTTTCATCCCAAACTTAATCCAAAGAAACTCTGTTGTTTATTAAGATTAAGCATGTGTTCTCATTAAAGTATGTTACCCATTAAACTTGTCATAGCTTCCACTTTCAATGTCCTACGAGATGGTTGTTCTGGTTGTTCACACATGCATAAGAATGCCAACATAGCACATCGACATGAGAATCAAGAAAGATGAGCCACAGTGTAAAACTCTTTAATTAATAAGATAATCCATGTGATGTTCTGTCCATATGTCCCCCCACTTTCTAATTCCCTTATTTTGACACCAGTGGGTTAGACTAGAAACATCTTGGTAAAATGTACATGTAACACCGACTTGGCTGGAGCCTTTCAAAGCCTCATAGCTCTCATACACTGTCAGTTATTTCAGTTTTCCTCCTCTCTTTCTCTTATCATTATTTCCTCCATCCCAAATCGGGCAGTGGTCCTTATGGTCAGACATAATTTATAGGACCTAGAGAAAAATGCAAAATCAGAGCATCTGATACTAAATACAACAGTACTGTAACACAAAGCTTTTAATCTACTATGGTCTGTTCTGGAAATGTCAAATTGTTTTTGTTTTTTATATGATGTTATTAAATAAATAAAACTAAAATTGAAAATGTCTAAAGTTTTATTAATCATGGTTCCATTGTACAATGTTAATTCTATATAAGAGAATGCAGTCACCAAAAAGAAACAATTCCATTTTTATAACTTATTCATGAATTATACAATTTATTCTTACCAGAACAACAGATACATAGTGAAAATGATCACACTTATTTATATTTACACCCTTGATATGAACACAATGTGCCAACATTATACCTTTGACTTTCCAGTGAATGAAGATGGGCTACAGTGAATTGGAAGTGTAATTATGTTATCTTTCATTTTCTCACCTTTTAAAATATATAAGTAAATATTTAGGAAGAAGCAAATGTATCTGATGGTGTTTGGCTCATGAATAATATGTGTTGCTTGAACAGCACTGATTTCTGCATTTAAACCAGTTTTGCATTCGACAAAAAAACCAGGGTTTCATAGTTACTTTGTAATCACTGAGTCTTATTGGTTTCACACTCATCTTGGGCTCAGTACGCTATAGTATTTATGTATCTCTCTAAATGCTTCATGTAGACTGGAGCACAAAGAACAATGTACATGCTTTTAAAGTGTGTTTTTGATGTGCATTTTTCACTGTGATTTTTGAGTTCTCAAAAAGAAAAAAAAAACACCAATACAACCATTAAAAATGAAAGTCAGTCATATCAGATAATAACATTTCAGGGACCTTGAATTTGGTTATCTCTACCTAGTTGAGACCTACTTATCTCTGAAAACTCAGGCTATGTGAGGTTTTAATTTGTTGGTAAAAGCCCTGACTTAGTGATATGCAATAGCTATCCAAATACAAATTACATGCAGTGCCATGTTTCTTAGATGTGCCATTTATTTTCTTTACAACTTTATTAGCATCTAGCACCAAACACAATGGATGATATTTTGAGTATAGTATTTGTGTGACTAGCAGACATGATAAGTTAAAAAGTTACGGTACCCATGTAGGGAATGTGGTGTTTATAAAAGCACACATAAATTAGAACATGTTCCTTGCTGGCCCATCTGTGAAGGCACAAGAAGGAACCGTTTGATATTTTCAGGCCTGGAAAAACCTCTTCATGAACTAAAATTCCAAATATAATATTGGATTTTAAATCTTCCGAACTATGAGAAATGAGTCTCATTTTTAACAATTCAGTTTATAACATATTGATATGTATAATCTGAGGGTAATTATATAAGTCCAAGTGTATAATCACTCAGATAATTTCTGAGTTTACATCATTAATTTACTTTTATCTCTGGTTATTTTATTACTATAATCTGTTTAAACACTAAGTACTAATATTCTTGCTTAATAGTTACTGCTGTTACACAAAATTTTGACACGTAGTAAGTAGACAAATGTAGAGAGAAGAAACAATTTGAAAGTATCACACATTTACACTCACAGGAACCTCCAATTCATCTTTTTGTATATATTTAAATACAATAGGTTAAACATTGACTATATAATTACTTGATAGCTATTAGTCTTATAAGATCTTTAAATATATAAAAGGAAATCTAACTTTAACAGTTTATATGCTTCTACTTATCAGTAGTGAATAACACAGATTTCATATTAATAAAATTATATATAAATATGTAGGACATAAACAAAGATCTCCCTTTTCCCCATCTATGAAGATAACATCCTATAACATATGTTACTCTTAAAATGAATAATTTTATGTCGTTGTTTTTTATTTGTTTCTTCATTTTAAATGTAATCATTTTAAAATTAAGTTAAGCATATCTAGTAAGATCTCTGAAAGCCTTGGCAGACTGCCCACGATAACTTTGGAAAAGAAGGACTTTGTTTTACCTCAATGAAGATGAATTCAGAGATTAATACTTGTATTTTTACTTATGGTCCTAAGGATGGGTGATTCTGAAACATAACACCTACGCCACCATGCACACATAGCTTTATACCGAAAGTTTAAGTATGAATTCTCTTAACAGATCTGAGGGTTTTTTTATTCAAAATATTTCTTTTAGCAAGAAACTAAACAGCATAAAATAAATGCCACCATATTGTGGGAGCAGATTTTAAACAACGTGTCAGACAAATATTTTCAAAACATATATGGCTGTTTATTTAAAATTAGATTGGGCCGTCAACACCATTGGGAAATTAAGCTTTCATCACTTACTTAATACAAATTTTCCTGTGATCTTGGCTCAGTTGATCAAGGCACCTTATAGGCCCAGCCAAATGCCAGCTCCCTTTAATCATTGACGAGGAAACAGACTTTCTGTTCAAATAGAATTCATACTTAGAATCTTTCAGTGCTACACTAAAACTCACTAAATAATCAAATGAATAATTTCTTTCACTGAAATTCTTAGTAATCGAGTTTAGTTTTTCTAAGCTGTATAACCACCATACAGGAACCAGGACCAAGAGTCATTTCCTGACCTTCTTTGACTTTGGGAAACAAAGTGGAGACTGTTAGTCTTCATTTCAGATGAGAGAAAATGATGTCCACTGGTAAGGGACAAGAGTAACAGGATTTTTTCATCACCACAACATTGATATAGATATGCAGAGAGTGACTGAAGTATTTACTTTGGCATAAAAAAATCAAAGCAAGGTCTTTCAGTTAAGGTAGCTACAAGGATTTCTACAGACACAGGTACTGAAAAGGAAACCAGAAGCCTATCAGGAAAACATAATATATAGCATAAGTTACTAAAAGTGATATGAATCCCGATTTAAACGAGGTCTTCAAATCTTCCTGTGGTGATTCCTAAAAGAAAACCTTGTTGGGTTATCAGATCTCAGTGCTGATTTCAGCATGTGGTGAAGGTTCTACAGTAGTGTCACATGACATTCTGAATGGGCACACATGGAACCAAAGAAAACTTTGTGCATTCTGGGTAAGTCAGACTATCCTGTTATATCTTAAAATAACTTGAGAATTGTATCAAGTTCCAATCCAAGCTAATATTATGCTAGTGTCTCACAGATGTCTCAAAGTGTGTGTTGTGACCCATTTGATAGTCTATCAGATACCCTGCATATTTTATATTTACATTATAATTCATAATAGTAGTAAAATTACAGTTAAGAAATAGCATTGAAATTTTATGGTGGTGGCTCACCACAACATGAGAAACTGTATTAAAAGTCACACATTAGAAAGGATGAGAAATACTGTTTTAGGCTGCATTATGGTACATAATCAACTTGCAAGATGGAAAAGAATGATTCAACTAAAATTCTCAATAATATTTAGCTATTTCTTGATAAATGATTAAACATATATATACAATTGAGTTTTAGGGTTAAACTTACTGATTTCAATATAATATAGTAAAATATAGGAAATTATTAATTTCCATCCTGTGTTAAAGTACATATTTCTTGCACACTTCTGCACTTCAAGGTCTATGCATGATACATAAAGAACATTGAGTAATATTGTAAGTACTAAAGCCTGTTCAGGTAAGTTTAAATGTAATAACGCCAAATATTAAAATTGTTCCAATGCATTAATAAAGCAGAGTAATGCTATCACATTAGGGTAGTTTGGTATGATGATGACACACATTAGTAGGATGAAATACCGTATTCTTCTGTGATTACTATTGAAAGTACTTGGAAAATTATAGATTTCCCAAAGTATCCTTCGTTTATTTTTATAAGAAGTATATCTACACCCACACATCATTTTCCTTGTACCTAAATGTTTTTTGAAATTATATGGTATGATAAAATTATAATGGTAAATTGCAAATTCTTATTTTAATGGAAATAAGAAATATAATATAAAATATATTTGACAAAAAGTTAATATCATATAAAATTCTGAAAATTATGTGCAATGTCATGTCTTAAGTATGTTTATGGATTTATTTCATTGTATCACATCTGTGGCGATATCTTACTTAAAATGTACAGATGTTAATGTTAATTAAACTGCCATAAGATATTCCTACCTCCAATCAAATGACTTAATAATATTGATTGCAATGATTGTTTGGCAAAGTGGCATTGAATGGCTTTTTTCTGCTGTTTACATTATTTCCATTTCAAACAATTCTACCACATGTTTCTGTAGATTTGCCTAGTATATTTACTTTACTCTGCAGTTTTTCATGGATGAACAAGAGATAGTTGTTGCAGAAATATTTAAAATCACATGTATGGGGAAGATAATATAAGCCACCTGCTTCTGCATCATCACTTATGCTTTTAGGATTTAAACTCTTCTACATAGTCTTGAAATTATTCTGAGAGAAAATGCTTTTTTTCCATGAAAACCATCTGCTTAGTATTAATGCAAAATAGTGCCATAGTACAATTTAATGAAAGAACAGAACTAACACTGAACATTTTGCTGTGCTAATTAATTATGAATGAAATCTTCATGGTAGACTATTGTCCGCAACTCCGTGATGATCGTCAAGGTACAAGGGAATTTCATAACAGCAATTATATAGACTTGGCAAATGTGAGAGCTAATGAAGAAACAAGAAACTAGTGCCTGATGGAAGATGGCCATTTTTAAATTTGAAAATTCTTCTAATCACGAGCTTTCATAAAGATGGTACACTAGTTACACATTTGTCCTTTTGACTTTGAATGGAGGCATTAGGAGGAAGTATACAGATTGACTGATAACACTGTTTCTTTAGATTTAGCAAATAATTTAGTAAAATTGTGTTCAAAATACCAAAAATCTACAGGTAGACAATGCACTCTCTCTCCTCAGTGTTTTCACATTTCCTGGAGAGAATTCATCATCATTTCATATTAAAAAGTTTCAGTGGAACATTTTCTATATTTATTGTGATTCTCAATCTTTAAACACAGAGTCAACTATATTTTAATGGAAGATCTTTGAGTTTTTGCAAATCACATTATTCTAAATCATATGTGATAGCCTTCTGCAGTAATAACATACAGGGTGAGGAATGGAGAACAGAACCTTGCCTGAAATGTTAGAGAAAGCTTTAAAAAAAGAGGGTTTTTTTGACCTTGATCTTTTTATAAGGAGGAATTTTCTGCACAAATTATCAGAGGTGACAATATGGAATCTAATTGGTTGTGACAGTATACACAAGATCTGTAAGCTCCACCCAGGTGAAATCCTGGCATGGACAGGAGATGTACTGGAAGTACAATCACTACCTCTAACTAAGGATATATGGGGAATTAATAGTTGCTAGAAGACGGAGAGTTAGTTTTCCTTAAGTGTGTCATTCGTGGTAGACCAAAACCAACCAAATGGATGGCCACACAAGAGAGTATGTAAGAATCACCAATTTGACCCAATGTTCTTTAAATAATTAATTATGACACACATTTGAGTGAATATGGAATGGGAGGGTAAATTGGGAAGAGCTGAGGAAAAAAGGTGTTCCTGTGATCAAAATGCAATGAATAAATTCTCAAAGAATTAATTAAAATATCTTAAAAATAGTTACAAAAATATCTGTGAGGTTCTTAGAATTCTAAGAACTCTAATTATACTAATAATTACCCAAACACAAGCTTTGTTCAGGTAGTTATAAAATTAGATAATTGAAAACAATGCAACAATATTTCTAAGCATACAAGGATATTTTGTCTCTATTAGCAGTAATAATGTCTGAGAAAATATTCAAATTTATTGAAACAGTATGCTATTATTTGTTAGAGAAAACAGTTCTGGGAGTATAACTCAGTTGTAATGAACTGGCATCTAATATGTGAGGCCATAGATTCCACCCCTTTCACAACTGTTGAATAAAGTATTAAGTATATCCTCATTCTGATGTTAATGATGAAAGCAAGTTTTAATGATCCAAAAATTCAAGTAATATAATTGTTATTGGCTATTGATACTTAATTTAAAAATTATGGAGAAAGTACTATAAAGTCACTGATAGGAAAGTTTTCCATTTCTCAAGAAAGATTAAAATTTACAATTATCATTTCTAAAAAAAATTGACACTAGATATTCACTTCATTAGTAGAAGCTCAGCTTCTGAACTTTTATTGAGGTATTTTCCTTTCCAGTAGACTATTTTCTCCATTTCAGATCCATCATTGTACGTAATGATTTAAAAGGTGGGAATACTACCTGCATTGTACAAGAAGGAATTTATGTGACAAGTCTATACTGTTGTTACATTCTTATTGTAATTTCATTTGATTTTTCACGTTATGTCCTAAGTTCAATTTCTAGCACCCAAGTGAATGAAGAGAGGTATAGGTAAATGAATGAAATAATTACAAGTCTTACATCCCATGAAAAATGCCTGACTCTTAGGGTGCATATCTGTGATGTTCACTCACAGCTAACATTATTTTATGTCCTTTCCACTACCACTGTGAAACAATATACATCACACCTGTTTCTTACAAGGAACATAGACTACTGTCATAAATTGTATTTGAGGGAGTTGAGCTTTACTGAAGAAACTATAAAACATAACAATATTTTATGTGGATTTAGAATTTTCAGAGTATATGAAAAATAGATCTTTATTCTGATTATAATATTCTTTTTAGTTGTTAGAGTTTTCACAATAATCATAATCATTTTAATATAATTGAGATAAAGTGTTGTGTTCAGGTGATAAACAATACTATTTACATGTTTTATTAGTGGGTAACATTTTTTAATATTTATTTGGGAATGGCATAATACTGAGCTTGTGTATAAACACATGGCATTTTAGGAGGCAGACTTAGGACTTACCTCATTGGAATTTCTCTTTTTTTTCCTTGTAAACCTGTGAGCTTCTGAAAAATCAATCAACATTCCTTGTCCCTCCCTCCCTCCTTTTCTTTCTTCTTTTCTTCTCTCTGTCAGCCTCTGTCTCTCTCTGTCTCTACTTGTCTCCCTCTGTCTCTTTCTCTCTCTTTGTCTCTCTCTAACACTCTGTCTCTCATTGGTCTCCTTTCTCTATTCGGATCTTATACTATCCTTCAGTATTTTTAAGAATTATTTTTTGTAAAGCTGTTTGTTAAAAATATATCCTCAATATATTGTGTGATTTAGGATAACTGCAATTTCAAAATACTGAACAGTTAAATCAAATATATCCTAATGTTTGTGAACATTATATTTTTTAAAAAAACTTAATTCAAGAAGTATGATAAAATATTATAAAAATTTTCTTAAATAAATTTTATGGCAATTTAAAATAAAAGGGCCTTTCAATTAGTTTAAATTTTTAGTTTAAAATTAGTTTAAAATTTCATGATGAACAGAACATGTCTTAAGGCATTTGGCATAAATTTTATATTTAGAGAATCCATGTCTTGAAGTGTTTAGTTACAACTAGTTATAGAGATACTGGTAAAGATTTAAGTACACAAGGATATTGAGAGGCAAGATGTCGACAAAATTAAAGGCGATCTCAGATATCCAAGTAGTATTGTAATTTAGTATTGAAAAAAATCAAAACCCTGTACATGCCTCTAATAGGATATATAGGCACAGTAACAGAATTTGTGCCAATATCAATATTTAAGTGTATTAACTAAACCTAATTTCAATTTTGCAGGGTTTTTTTCTGAGTAGTAAATGCTTCAAAAATGACTCATGCATTAGAACAGTTGTAATATATAACACTGCATAAAAGGCAAAGTCAGTACTCTATTGTGAAATCAGAGATACTTGATGCACAGTATTTAAGACACTCCTATAAAGACGTGTGAAAAATATCAACATTATGATAACCTTATGTGTTATAGGATGCTTAAAGTACAAAACATATTTTCAAAACAGCACTGTATACTTTTTATGGTTAGTTTGCTGCATACAAATTTCTCAACTGATTGAGTCCAATTTTTACTTTAATTTATTCCAAATGACAGCATAAGATCTACATTTGGTCATTAAGTAATTATTTGTGAAAACAATTTTATATCTTTTGTGTAAGTAGGTTATAAAGACTAAACAGAACTCTAGGGCTATTAAACGTTTATTTTTTGCCAATTACATGTATGAAAGTTCATCCTTTATTCTTTTTTCTCAAGATTTTTTTTGACCAAAAGAAGAAAATCAGTATTTCATTAAATTTATTTTGTATCTCCTCTTTAGCTGTTATGTGTAAAATTTTCATGGTTTGGTTCCTTGTACAGGTAAATCTTAATAAATGCAATTAGTGATGAGAAAATAAGTACATTTATTTTAAATTGTTTGCCTATATTCTTTACCTTTTATAAAAAGGAGTTCTTATCCCATGTGGTATATTGTTTCTCTAAAATCCTATGCCATTTAATATTCTTATAAGAAATTTATAAGATATTCAGATAGGTAATCTATGGATAGTTAATAATTTTAATATTTGCAAATACATGAAAATCTGTGTGAACTGTTGAGCTTCATCTTCATATTTTGGATAGAGATGGAGTTCATAGTTCCATGTACAGAAAGCAAACAAAACTCAGTATTATATTGTAGTGGCATTTCAATTTAATTTTAATAAATAAAAATTGCCTGAAGATCTGAGAGCCAAATAGTCCCACCGCTCAGCCTTACACACCAGGTTATGGTAGCATGCACCTTTAATCCCAGTAATCACAATGACACACACTTCTAATCCCAGTAACCACACTAGTTGCCATAGAAATTGGGTGGTACATGTATTTAATCTTAGTGGTACGTATCTTTAATCCAGGCCCTAGAGAGGAATATAAAATGCAGGGAGACATTTCTCAGACACAGTCATATTCTGAGATTACTGGAGAGAGGATTGTCATTTTTGGTAGAGGTAAAAGCCAGTGGCTGTTTTGCTTCTCAGATCTTCAGACTCAACCCCAACTTCTGACCATATGTTTTTATTAATTGTGCTTCATTTGACCCACATGGGTCCCCACACCACATATAATAGGACCGGGCAGAAGGTTCTGCCAAGCACCCACAACTGTGACATCTTACTGCCAATAAAGATTATTATACCTACAAGAATTTACTGAAATCTCACAATGAAGGTAAGTTCATTTGATTAATAAATAAATAAATAAATTTAAAAGTTATATAATAGAAGACAATATCAACATCCAGGAATTCAACAGCTTTTTCCTTATATTATGGATGACATTCTGCAAGGTTTATATGGTTTCTCCTATGCAACTATTTATTAGATATTGGGACTTAGCTTTGTTTTTCACATTATATCCTTAAAATATTGTTTGATAAAGGAGCTAAGAATTCAGAATTTTTAGAAATAATACAGTGTTTATGGACTAATAATGAACAGCTATCTGACAGCATTTATACCATCAAAAACCAAAAGTAAGCTGAAAAATTAATACCATTGAAAAGGATAACATCAATTTGACAGAAAAAATTCAATCCATGTCAAAGGGTGATGAAACATTATCTGAAGGAATTCATACTGTTGAATTTGACAATCAAAATCTATTAAAAAGTTATGATAAGTTAGCAGATAGAGTATCTCTCCAGGAAGGCACTCTGCATGCCATCCAAATAATATCCAAGGATGAGGAGTTATCATTAATAGAAAATTTCATACTTTGCAACCATATGTGTAAATAAAGCCCAGAAGTTATATGAGTCAATGAAATCATTAGAAATATTCACAGGTCAAGAGATTTAAGCTTTATTTTCATAAAAACCTGAAACAATTGAGGAAATCATCAGAACTGATGAATAGGGAGTGAAGGTACAAGGATAAGGTTTAAGGATATAGCATTGCCAGTGTGTGTCAGAGTTAGAGATGACTTACCAAAGGTTTTATCTATTTATCCCTTAATAACCTCTGACAAATCACCCAAAAGGATTCAGGGAATGTAAATGGAAAGCTATAGGTATGAACAATCTAACGGAAACTAAGCCAGCAGTAGTATCTTATGGCTTGCATTCACCATTAGTTAGAGAGATGGTGAAAACCTGGGCTTCAAGCAATAAGGCTATCCCATATGACTGGCTTCAATTAGTTTCAGCAGTCCTGAAATATGTGTGGCAACTACTGTGGAAGTGCTACTAGCAAGAAGAGGCAAAAATTTTAGAATAACAGGGATGAGCAAAAGGGTTTGGGGCTTTTCAAGAACAAATTTTTGGTGAGAGCACTTATGTTGATCCATATGATCAAGCTCTTTATGATGAACACATCTTTTCCCTGTGCCACACAGCAGCCTTAAATGCTTGGGAAAGGATTCTAGAACTAGGAAAAATAACTGGATCAAACACTAGGGTTAAACAAGGCCAAAGAGAACCCTTTATTGACTTTTTACAATGATTAGCTAAATCTGTACAAATAGGAGTAACAAACCCAGAGCTAGACAAGTATGTATTGAATCTCTGACTCTTGAAAATGCCAACTTAGAATACAAAAAGATCCTTGGATCTTTAAAGGTTATATCAGCACCAATGGATTAATGAATTCTACATACAATGAACATTGAGACACTTGACTATAATACTGAGGCTTGGGGAGGAGAAACAATTTTCAAAGGTATAGGGAGACATCAAACTGTCAAATGTTTTAATTGTGGTAGAATATGGCATCTAAGATGGGATTGCAGACACTGCATTCCTAGAAATAATGTCTCTTTTGGGAAATTCAAACACAGATGTTTTAAACTTCTGGATTTCATAGATGTGGCAAAGGCTGACCAATGAATGTAGATCAGCAAAAACCAAACAAGGAAACCCAATATCATTGGGAAACTCCCTGGGGGCAGCTTCTCACAGGCCCCCAGGTCAAATGTCTCAGCAGGAAAATTTTAAAAAATCAATGCCTGCTTTAAAAAAAAAGCCACACTCTGGATGATGAATTAAACATGCAGGATGAGTTAAAAATTCCAATTAGAAATAGGAAATGTGTATTATGGCAGACTTCTATAAATGATCAAAGACCAAAGTTAAGAGACCATATAAAAAACATTGTCTATCATTAGTCCAGAATTTTGACATTTGAATTGGCCTCTTCAAGAGGTACATGTTCATTTTCTAGGAAGTGAAATTTTATCTCAAGTGAAACAAAACACAGGATGGGTTGAATCCCTAGGACCAGAAAGACAGAGAGGAAGGCTGAGACCATATGTAGCTAATATCACAGTGAATTTAGAGGCTGTATATGCTGCAGTAATGGAATACCCAGATTAACATTCCCACAGTCCCAGAAACTCATGTTTCTGGAAAGGATATTATACGGTACTACAAAAGAAGGTCACCAGCCATTCAGGTTGTACAACAACATCAAATAACTAACAAAACTTTAGAGTTACCAACAGCCCTACTATTAAAATGGTTAACCAAGGAACCAATATGGGTTTAAAAAAAATGGCCTTTAACAGATAAGAAACTGCAAGCTTTAGAATAGCTGGTACAGAGCATCTAGCTGCTTACCATTTTGAAGAATCAACCAGACCTTGGAATTCTCCTGTATTTGTTAGAAAGAAATACGGAAAATGGTGAATGGTAATAGATCTAAGAGCTGACAACAAAATAATTCAGCATATGGACCCTCTAAAACCTGGAATTTCTTTGACATCTCTATTACCAAAAGGATGGCCTCTTATAGTTATTGATTTAAAAGATTGTATTTTCACTATATATTTCCATGAAAAGGACAGAGAAAAATTTACCTTCACAATGCCTACTTATAATAATTCTTAGCCTTCTAGAATATATAAATGGAACATCCTCCCACAGACAGTTTTCAATAGCTCCATCTTGTGCCAATATTTTGTAAGTCAGCCATTGGAAATAATAGATAAACATTTTTCTAAATCTGTAATTTAAAATTACATAGATGACATTTTGCTATCTGCTTCAAATGTAATACTTTAGAAAGAATTTTGAAGTAGTAAAGAAAGTTTTGCCTAAATGGGGATTATAAATTGCTTCTGAAAAAATACAAAGAGGAGATTCTGTCAATTATCTGGGTTATAAAATGTGTTTACACAAATTTAGAACACAAAAGGCACAAATTAGAAGAGATTGATTATGGACTATTAATGACTTTCAAAAATTTTTAGGAGACATTCCCAGTCTTCAAACTGTTGTTGGAATAACACCTGTTCATTTAAACAAAACGTTAGATGGTGACAAGGACTTAAATATTCCCAGGTAATTAATAGCTGAATCTGAGAAAGAATTAACTGTGTTTGAAGAAAAATTAGAGGAGACACATGTGGATTGAGTGAATCCAAATCCTAATTGCATTGTAGTCATATTGCTTTCCAGAATTATCCCTGTAGAAATTTTAATGCAGAGGGAAGATAATATCTTAAAATGGATATTTTTGTTGTTACATAAACAAAGTAATTTAAAACATATGTAGAAAATTTCTTTGAATTAATCATAAAAGGAAAAGTAAGATTTCATTAACTACCAAGAATTGACCCAGCAGAGATAATAGTACTTTTTACTAATGAAGAAATTAAAAACTTATGGGAAAACAATGAACCTTGACAAAGAGCTTGTGCTATATTTTTTAGGAAAGATTAATAGCAATTTTCCCAAAAGTGATAGAATTAAAATTATAAGGAAAACTATTTTTATTTTCCCCACTTTGTATGTGACACGAGTAACTAAATCTTTTACATTCTATATTGTTGCAAATAAATTAGAAAAGGCAGGTTACAAATCAGCAGACTTCAGTACCAAAATGCAGAATTATATGTTATTCTCATGGTACTAAGGTATATTAAAGAATATCAATATAGTCACTGATTTGCAACATGCAGAAAGATTTGTCTTACATATTGATACCAGATAATACAGAACTGACTTCATTTTCATTCAGGTTCAAGATATAATCAGGAAAATCATAGACATTTTCTCATATACATAACACACATCCAATTCCTTATGGATCTGCCAGGTCCTCTAGCACAGGATAAAACTGAAATTGATTGATTATTGATTGAAAATATGTTGAAGGACTCAGAATATCATAAGAGACACCATGTGGATAGCAAAGGCTTAAAGAAAGTGTTTCTTTATTACAAGGAAACAAGCTAAAGAGATTATAAAAAGATGTCCTACTTGCTCTTTTATAACAAAACACTGCTACCTGCAGGGAGTAACCCAAAGGGTACTCGAAGGAATGAGATCTAGCAGATAGATGTGTTCCACTTTAGAGAATTTGGAAAATTAAAATTTGTACATCACGTCATTGATACTTATTCAGATTTTCAATGGGCAACTGCTTTGAGCTCAGAAAAGGCTGATTCATTAATACAACATTTATTGGAAGTTATGGCCATTATGGGTATGCCTGCATAAATAAAAACAGATAACGGTCCAACATATGTCTCTAAGAAAAGAAAGCAGCTTTTTTTTAGTATAATATAAAACATATTACAGGTATTCTAAACAATTCTACAAGACAGGCAATTATATAAAGTTCAAACCAACCTATAAAGGATATGTTAAGCAAACAGGAAGAAACGGACAATACTTCCTGAAATCAATTGCATAATGCTTTACTAACCTTGAATTTTCTTAATGCTAATGAGAAAGGAACAACGGCAGCAGAAAAAAACATTGGATAGTAGAAAAAAAAACCACTTCTGAATTAAATCAGCCAGTATGTTTCAAGGAGATGCTGGCCTCAGAATGGAAGCCAGGAGATGTGCTATGTTGGTGAGGAAATTTTGCTCTTGTTTCTACAGGAGAAGAAGAGCTATGGATACCATCAAAATTAATAAAAATTTTGATTTGAGAAAGAGAAACCTCTTAAGACAGAAAAATCACAACTCATTTACAGAGGTGACAATCAGATAGCTGATAAAGGAACCTCATAAGTGTGGGGGCAGAGTTCTGTTTTTATCTTTGCAGAAAAATACTCATCTTCAAAATGTCAAGCAACCTTGGACATTTAGATGCCTAAAGAAGAAAAGAAAGCTATACAGAAATGATCACCAAGCAAAGATAAATCTGACTTATGGTACCATATCATCTATAGGGTAAAATTTCATTACTTGAGCACATACACACACATGTATGTAGAAATATAAATATGTCTGTCTCTCTCTGTGTGTATTATACATATATACTTCTAAGTATAATAAAATGTAAATCACTTAAAATTCAAAGCTGGCTTTGTAGATAGACAATGACTATCCTCTAAATACAAGCGTGCTATTAAAATAAAAATTCAGAAATGCTATACCTTCTTACAAAATTCTAGCCAGAACTTCAAATAAGAGCTTAAGAAAAACCCCACCGAATACTCAGAGAGCTTAAGTAAAGCCTCACTGAATACTCAGAGACCATCTGCAATTATACCACACAGTAATCTTGAAACTTAACCAAAAGTTTAGTTTTACAGGATCCCGTAGTAAGATATCACCCCCATGATACCTGGAAAAAATTCTGGAAGATGACATTTTCTTTCCCAAAAATGTTTGCTCTCAGGGTTAGGGACATCAATCAGATGTTGATTATAACTGGAACAGGATTGGGGACTGGTTGTAAATTTTGTCAGCTCAGAGATCTCTTTTGAAACAAAATGAAAGGAAAAGAAAAAAATGGAATATAAATATGATGAAATAGAAGGGTATATTATTGAATCTACTTTTTAAAAGCAGCTATTAATTTTAAATGTTTAACATTGGTTTTACTATTGTATATTGTATGAAAATTTTGCATATTGATACAAATTTGAGATTTATTTTGTTAAAACATATTATACATATATTTCTAATCTTTTCTAAATATTATACATATACAGCTCATTTCAGAATGTAATACACATCTCTAATCCTTGAAAGTTATTATTAACAACTGTTAGGATAATAAATAAATATAGGTTAGTAGTTAATTGCCTAGTTTAATCAAACATGTAGTCATATTAGGTATGTTTTTAAGGTCAAACAAAGATATAATTTAGATAGATAGATCACCTTCAAACACTTTAGTGATCTATGAAATATGGCTTTTAAGATTTTTTAATAATCTAGGTCCTTCTTTTTAATGATAATGACATGTCTGCTCCTGGAAGCACCAATCTACTGAAGAAAAGATATTGGACATCAAAGAAACTCCATATGGGGTTTACATTCTTTATTGCAAAAGTAAGCCACTGGGCAAGAAAATGTCCCTTCCTTGACTGCAATTATTATGCTTTCTAAATTAGACAAGCAGGACACAAAATATCCTGCTTCATAGAAAAGTTTGCCGGATATGCTTGACCTGTAGGCCAAAGATTGATGCCTTAATGTTGTAGAGGAATTTTGGGTGACTGTTTAGGTAGCCAGCTATTTCAGTCATTATATCTTTTGGAAAACTCTTGCTTGCACTTCCTGCTTACTCAGTTAATATTAATTCCTTCTTGGGTCTCTGAGGAATTTGAAGATTAGATATGTATAGTTATAGTTTACCAGACACAGAAAGCAAGTTATGATAGAAAGTAAATTAGTTATAAGACTTTGGACTCACCAAGATATGATAGATAGGTAATATTTTCTTTAAATTTGTCAAATGCAAATGGACTATTCATTTTTAATGCATTTATTGCCTGAATATATTGTATATAGTCATTGTACCTATTGTATATAGTTTTCTTATATTAGTTATAGACTTCTTTTTTATTATAGACAAAAGAGGAAATGCAACAGCATTTCAACTGTATTTTAATAAATAAAGACTACCTAAAGATTTGAGAGTAAAATTATCCCATTTCTCAGCTTTACAGACTAAGTTCTGGTAACACACACCTTTAATCCCTGTAGCCATAATGACAAGATGCCCTAATCCCAATAGCCACACTAGTTGTCATAGAAATAGGGGGTTACACACCTTTAATCCCAGTGGTGTGTGTCTTTAATCCTAGCCTTATAGTGTAATACAAGATGGGGTGGGGAATCAGCTCTCAGACACAGTCTTATTCTGAGATTTTTGCATGCAGTATTGCCATTTTTGACTGAGGTAGAGATAAAAACCAGTGCCTAGCTATTTTACTTCTCAGATCTTCAGGCTGAACCCCAATTTCTAACCTTGAACATTTATTAACCATGATTAATTATATTGTTCTGCAGAATACCTAGTGGTGTCTCATATTTCCACAATGAAGCATATGCATCCTGATTGGGGCATCCAAAGTTAAAGGACAAAACGTGTGTGACAGTGTGTAGCAGGCCTTTCTTTGGACTGTCAGCCCTCAAATAATGACATAGACTTTTTATTAACTGTGAAGTATTGGACATAGCTTAGGATTGTTCCTAACTAGCTTTTAAAACTTAAATTAACCTGGTTATATTAACTTTTTTTTTTGCTATGTGGTTGGTTATCTCTCCTCAGTACTGTATGTTGGATTTCCTCTGCATCTGGCTAGAAAATATGCTGAGCCTCAGATTCCATTTTAGACTCCCTATGTCTCTGTGGAGATCTCACCTATCATCTTATGCATATCTATTGGCTGTTCAACTTTTTATTCAACTAATCAGAAGGTGCTTTAGGGAGGGGAGGAAGGACAGAGACACTTCTTTACACAGTATACAAAATGATATCACAAGAAGACACATGAAATATATATAGTTCTTGCATGTTTGACATCATGAAAAATATTTTAATGTGCAAAATCTGTGTTCTCTAAGAGTTTATAATTTATCACTCATACCTTTTTGACCCTTCACATAGTAATTGAAATGTGACTTTGGCAATTAATTAATACAGTTAAATTGCATCATCAATATGGAAGTCATCTGATTAAATCATACACAATGGTATACTTGGTAACACTCTCCTCGACTTGCATCCTTCCCATCATTACTCACTTGTCTGTTTTTAACCCTAAACCTGTGCACCCTGTAATGCAATAGCATATTTGAAGATAGCCATAAAGTTATAGGATATCTTATTCTGAAGGTTTTAAAACTTCAGAATACAAACACAAAAATACACAAGAAAAACATAATTGTAAAGAAAAAAGACCAATAAAACTCACAACAAAATCAACTCAAATAAAAATAATAATTTGTGAAACAAAAAATCAAAATTTAGAAAAAAAAACCTATCTTCAAAGTGCAACTTGTTGTGCTTTCTTGAAGCTAACAAAGGAAGAAATGGATGATGCCTCTGATAAATGCATAAGAAATAAAAGTCTGGACCAAATATAACATTAAGATTTAAAACACTTCAGTCGATTAGCTTTATTTAGAATAATATATTCATTGCTTAATATAATTTGCATAGACACAGATTTAGTGATTATCTCTAAAGTTTACATTAAAGATAAGATTGTTAAATATACAAGGAGGAAATGGTTACTTAAACCACTAAATAAACACAAGTGCTCAGTTCTTCTGAGCAGATGGGAAAAATACATTTTCTTTAAAAATTTTGACTAAAGAATACCAATCCAAACCCACTCCCTCCCCTCCCCTGCTCCTTCCACATACTCTCTCACTCCACCCTCATCCAATCCTCAGAGAGGACAAGACATACTGCCATGTGGAAGGTCCAAGGCTCTCCATACTATATCCAGGCTGAGCAAGGCATCCATCCAAAGAGAATAGGGTCCCCAAAAGCCAGTAAATGCATTAAGGATAAATCCTGGTGCCACAGCCAGTAGCCCCTCAGATGGCACCAGCCATGCAACACACAAACACACTCAGAAAGACCAGTTTGGTCTCCTGCTTGGACCATTCTAGTCCAACTTGAGTTGGTGAGCCCCTGCTAGCTCAGGTAAACTGTTTCTGTGGGTGTACCCATCATGGTCTTGACCTCTTTGCTCATATTCTCTCTCCTCCCACTCTTCAAGTGGACTTTGGCAGCTCAGTGCAGTGCTCTGATGTGGGTCTCTGACTCTGTTTCCATCACTTGCTGGATGAAGGTTCTATTGTGATATTTAATATATTCATCAGTCTGACTACAGGGCAAGTCAAGATCAGGCCCCCTCTCTTCTATTGCTTATGGTCCTAGTGGGGTCATCCTTGTGGATACCTGGAAACTTCTCTAGAACCAGGTTTCTGCTAACCCTATAATGGCTCTCTCATCTTTGTCCTTCCTCCATCTTTACTATCCCTTTCACTCAAGCTCTTCTCACACCTCCCTTCTCCCTTTTTCTTCCCTGTCCACCCCCCCTTTTCTTCCCACCTCCATGCTTCAAATTTTTTCAGGCAATCTTGTCTGTTTCCAATTTCTAGGTGGATCTATACATGTTTTTCTTTAGGTTCACCTTATTACTTAGCTTCTCTAGGATCATAAACTATAGGCTCAATGTCCTTTGCTCATAGCTAGTATCCACTTATGAGTGAGTACATACCATATTCTCAACAGAAGAATCTTTAATTGCCATCCTTAGCCATCAGGGAAATGCAAATGGAAACATTTCTGAGATACCAGTCAGAAGGGCTAAAATAAAAAACACTAATGATAGCTTAATGCTGGAGAGGATATGGAATAAAGGGAACACTCATCCATTGCTTTTGGGAATTCAAACTTGTACAACCACTTTGGAAATCATTATGGTGGTTTCTCAAAAAATTGGGAATCAACCTTCCTCAGAATCTAGCATTACCACTCTTGTGCATATATCCAAATGATGCTCAATCATACTACAA
>JAQHUG010000096.1:3733963-3747165 GCA_028555095.1 Dicrostonyx torquatus
AGTGGATACTCAGTGTAAAACAAAGTATATTGAGCCTATAGTTCATGATCCTAGAGAAGCTAAGTAACACCGTCAACCCCAAGAAAAACATACATAGATGTACCTGGAAAGGGAAAATGGACAAGATCACTTGACAAAATTGGGAGAATGGGTGTGTAGGAAGAAGGGAGGGCAGAAGGAGAAGACAAGGGTTGAAGGGGAGGGAGGGGAGGAAAACTTGAGGGAATGAGATAGTCGAGATTGAAGAAGGCCAGAGATGGAGAGCAAGGAAAGGGGTATTTTGATTGAGTGAGCCATTAATGGGGCTAGCAGAAACTTGGGACTAGAGGAATTTCAAGGAATCCACAAGGATGATGATCCCAGCTAAGATCCTAAGCAATAGAGGAGAGGATGACAGAACTGGTCTTGTTCTGTAATCAGACTGATGAATAGCTTAAATATCACTATAGAACCTTCATCCAGCAACTTATGGAACCAGAGGCAGAGGCCCGCATCCAGAGCACTTGACTGAACTTCAAAAGTCCAGTTGAAGAATGGGAGGAGTGAGAATATTAGCAAGGAGGTCAAGACTATGATGGGTACACCCACGGAAACAGTCTACCTGAGCTAATGGGAGCTCACCAATACCACCCTTACAGGGGAAGAAACAGCACAAGTCCAAACTAGTTTTTCTAATGTGGGTGACAGTTGTATGGCTGGGCCAGACTGCGGGACTACTGGCTGTGGCACCAGGATATATTTCTACTTCTTTTACTGTTTCTTTTTCTTTCTTTTCTTTTTTTTTTAGAACCGATTCTCTTTGGATGAATACCTTGTTCAACCTAGATATAGTAGGGAGGGTCTTGGACCTTCCTCAAAGCAATGTGCCCTGCCCTATCTGAGGTGGGGGGTGAGATGCAGGGAGCAGTGGAAAGGTAGTTGGAATGCCAGGTGGGAAAGGATTGGCCTGTAAAATAAAAAAAAGATAGCTTGTTTTCTTTTTAAAAAGATACAAAATAAATAAAAACAAGAGTAAACAAAAAAATCAACTTATTTTTAATGTTTGTCATTTTCCATTAAATTGAGACTTGAGTCTGTTTTTAAAGCAGTTATATAGAAAGGAGAGATTTATCTCTGATTTTGACATTCATCTTTAGTATTTCTTAAAATTTTTCCTCAATTTATCAATCACTGCCTTATATTTTAGTTTCTTTATTTTTTCTACTTGTATATTTTTGATTGTCTTGTAATTTCTGCTTTTAAAATATATGCTTCAACTTTATTCTCCTGCATTGTTATCCTGGTGTTTACGGTCAGTGTTTTTTTTTAATCAAACTGAAGTTTCATTAACATCTGCTTCATTCCACTAATTTAGGAAAGTTCTAGGCCTTAAATTTCTCTTCAGATCAGTTTCACTGACTTTCCAGTTTATTGATGTTGTTTTTAATTATCTGTTTACATATTTCTTGTTAATGTGGTGAAATAACAAAATAATAATAAATCTATTTTTATTATTTAGTTAAGGGATCTCATAGACCACCCTAAACTATTCAAGTTTTTGCCAATGCTATGGGTTACCCCAATAAACTTCATGAGAAACCCTTCTGATGATGTCACATAGAGAGATCTATCTGGTACTCAACGGGGATCTTTACCCCTACTGCCTAACATTCACAGTGCTGTGTTAAGAACAGCGTGTTATTGGAGGAGAAAAATAAACTTCACTCTTGCCCATTTACAAATGCTGTGAGCTATCAAAGTGCCCAGTTCTCAAGATAGTCCCTTTGGTGAGCTAGTGGAATGGATGCTAGGGGACTAACAAGCACCCTGGTTGAATTGGAGGCTCTCTCAATGAAAGAGAAGCCATATTTTATATTATCAATGAGGGCTAGAATTTGAGAGTAGATAGGCCTTGGGCTCCAGGAGAAAATCTACTATTCATATTTTGATAAATGAACATAGCAATGAAATAACACCTAATGACACATTTCTGTACTCGTAGGCTATTGCATCATTCAAACCACATCAGAGAAGTTTCTTCTTGTTGTAGATAGTAATTAACTCATAACCCCAGAAGTGGACAATATAAAGAGAGTGAGACCCAGTCCTGTACAGGATAAGATGCTTTATCATCCCTTCACAAGTGCTCAGGGATATGTGCAGATGAGGGGACAGAATGATGGTAACAACCAGAGACAGTGTATATATATATATATATATATATATATATATATATATATATATATAAAATTGTGTTTCCAGACACACTGGTCACATAAATATTAACTTCTGAGATTGTGACAGCATTTAAAACTCCTGTGTAATTTCAAACTTGAAATACTTCCAGAATGGAGAAAGGGAAGTGGACATGAAGACCTACACCTAGCTAAGAAGTTATTCACAGACAGTCGCTGTGTGGAGAAATAAAAATCACTTTTCTTCAATGGAGTGGCAAGGGATCAATCAACCACACTTATGGCAGGCTCTATGCTCAGGAGCAGTTGGGCAACATAAAACTGAGTTCATGATTTTTAATAACAAATTTTCATTGTTGTTTTTTAAGAGAGAGAAAGAAAGCATCAAGTTTGGTGGGAAGGGAAGGTGAAGGACTTGGGAAGATTTGGAGGATGTGAAAGCATATGATAAATAAATGAATAAATGAATAAATAAATGTGAAAGCATATGATAAATAAATCTATGAATTTCTCAAAGAATAAAATTTTAAGACATAGTATTAGAGATTTTGTATTGAAAGGTATGCCTAGTCTTTCTCACTTCTTTTTTAAAGTTGTGTGAGCACAAGATTTTGTCAGTCATTTCATTTTAGCCTGAGAATCGCCAAGAAATGTATCTTGTTTACCAAGACTACAAATTACAATATCTTCCAATTTAGATCTCTGGGAATTTCCTCCCATATCGTTTATTTTAATAGTAATTTTGCATCGTGCAATCTTTATTAAGGGTAGGGTTTGTTTAACTTTTACTTAAAGCAAAAATGATTCCTCTATTACAATATTGCTTTAAGACTCACTTTACTGTTCCCAGTTGTGAAAAAAATTATGTAATTTATATCATCCTTTGACCTACTTAGTTGCATATATTTCTTAAATTTATTCAGGGAGTCCCTAATACCTCCTGCCAAATAATTGAAAATAGATACATTTTAGAAATGAGATATAATTTCCTTAAGCTGAAAATGATACTTAGAAAACTGTAACAACATTCTGAATACTTACTATTTGATGGATCTTAAATTCTTTTTATCTGCACTTTCCCCTGATATGCTACTTGATGTGACTAAGATTATCTTCTATAAATTAGCTGTAAGAAGTTATAGTGGCTTTCTTGTAGTCAAATATTTTAGTAAAGAATGAGCAGGAATTTAGCTTCTAGCAGTTGTTTCTAATATTGTTACTATAATTTCTTGAAGCATTGATAAAGCTATGAATAAAATCACTGATTGCACAATTATAGATGTTAATTAATTCCTACTTGATAGAATATTTTGAGAAAATTGTTATCTAACATGATGAACTTAGTAAAATCATGTTCATTGTCAAGAGTTCTTTGAATTATAATTCCATAAACAGAAAACATAGAGTGTAACTTTTCATAAATTTTGGAAACAAAAAAAGTGAGTGGACATATATAGTCACAGAATGCTTGAATATCTGACTCAGGGGAAGTGACCAGGTTTACAGTTGCTCTGACAGGCCTTCTCATTGGGTATGATGAGGTTCCATTTTCCTTACTACTTTTGTATCTAAAACATATATTCATTTATTTAAGTATCTATTTATTATTTTGTGTGTATACATTTATAGGGGGTCAATTTTTATGCCCCATACATATACAACAGTCTGAAGAGACCTGAATACGGTGCTGAATCTCCTGGAACTAGAGTTAGAGACAGCTGAGAGCCATCATGTGGGTTCTGGGAACCAAACCCAGGACTCCTATAAGAGCAGCAAGTGTTCTCATCACTAAGAAATATCCCCAACCTCTTTTATTATCCTTAAATCCCGTGCTTATTATCTCACACATGTTTTCTGACATTGATATCATACCATTTAGATAAAAAATTCTCTACATGCTTTCCTTAATCAATGACGTGCATCTTTTTTTTTTGTTTACCAGAAAGGCCTTTGGTCTCTGTACTTCCTTCAGTATACCTAAATATTTAATTTTCTCAGTGCTTAGATAACTTGAATTATGAAATATCTTAACCAATGTCCTATTGCTGTGATGAGACACTATGACCACACAACTCTTATAAAGGAAAGCATTTAATTGGGGCTGTTTACAGTGTCAGAGATTTAGTCCATTTTCATCATAGCGGGGAACATAGAAGAATTCAGGCAGACATGGTGCTGGAGAAGTAGCTAAAATTGCTACATCAAGAAAGACAGACAACAGGAAGAGAGTCACTGGGCCTGGCTTGGACTTTTGATAGCTCAAAGACCACTCCCAATAACACACTTCCTATAACAAGGCAATCAAAACTTGAAGAAGCTCACACCTCCAAATACCTCGCAAGGAGCATCACTCACTGATAACTATGCATTCAAACATGTGAGCCTCTCTAGGCCATATTTTATTCACACCACTATAAAAAAAACCTCACCAACAGCTTTGTGTCATACTTGAGTATCTTACTATAGACTCATTTATTTCAGACTCTGATTTCCTCTTCCATATATTACTTTTGAATTTCAGCCACTTGCTCCTTCTCAGCAGAAAAGACATTCCCAAAGGTGAGGTGCACATTCCTCTTCCTACTATATGCGGATGATTATTGGTTGAACTCTGTCTTGTAATATGTTACTAATTCATTGTATAAAGATTAAAAACTAAAATTAACTGGATTAATAAGGAATTCTTCAAGGGAGGTAGCTTTACAAAAAAGGGGAAAGGGTTCCTTTTTTGTTTTTGCTTTTTAATGGCGCTGTGGTTGGAAATTAGAGCACTATCAGTGCTATACAAGTATTTTACTATTGATAGACTCAACCTCACAATAGTGAATAGTACATAAATTGACAGCATATGTGGATTACAGTGTGGTTTTTCATGATATATGTTAGTACTATACAGTTTTCAAATCAGAGTAAGTAGTATTTGTCTCCATATAAATTTTTTGTTGTTATGATGTGAAATTGGAGATATGGAAGTAGATGTTCTCATTGCTTTGTAATGTTTTCAGAACTTTCAGACATTTCTTTTGATTTTGCCTTTAGTCCATTTTCTTATATGCCACACTGACAATGCTTACAGTAATGAATCCTTTATGCATAAGGTTTTTTATCGTACTCAGTGAATCTGTATGTCCCACTGCCCTCAACCATTCTTTCCTTTTTCCAGAGCCATCATCTTAGCAGTAATCTCCATGATCTTAAATATTTGTGTATTTTGTACCATCTATTAGAAAAATTCACACTGTAATGAGTCCCCAAATCTCACAGTAGGCAGGTTTATGAGGAAAAATTTCCATCACAGTCAAGCTAGTTGGTTAAGATTGCCCTAACAACGTGTCACAATCAAAGTAGCTCAAACAATAGGAAACCTTGGTCATAGATCCTGGAGTACAGAAGCACAGACTTAGTGTGTGGATGGGTAGATTTTTTTGTGAGAGTGGCAGAATGAGCAGTACCAGGCTTGTCTTGCAAACCTCGGAGTGATACCTACTTCCATACTCTCCACATAAACTTTGATTCGGTATTGCTGGTAATTTTGGTTATGTGATCTCTTTCTATGAAGACAATACATTTATTGAAAAGAACTCACATCCCTGATCTCATGTTAAATGGATTACATCTATCAAGGCCCGCTTTCCAACTATCCCACTCTGTGTGACTGCTGCTAATTCCTAAGGAATATCCTTTGTGGACAAACACAGCAAACCACATTCACCAACTCTTGCTATGTGCCTTGTAATTGTTTTTCATTATTTACATTGTTTAAGGCTAATTAAACATATTTCAAACTACCTGTTCAACTCTATACATTGAGATTTGTTTTAGAATATTAAATAATTGGAGAAGAGTCTCTTTACTCATTCTTCTGAGAAAAACAAACAGAATATTTGTGTGTGTACATGCGTGTGCATGTGCGTGCATGTGTGCTTGTGTGTGTGTGTGTGTACTATATGTCTGTGGGTGTATGTACCATGGAGCATATGTGGACATCAGAGGACAGTTTGTGGGGTTATTTCTTTCCATCCATCTTTACATGGGCTTCAGAAATCTGATATAGCTATGATTGTTTAGCAAGCACCTTTATCCTCAGAGCCCTCTTTTGGGCTCCCCAACTGAGTTCTCAATGCTTTTTATTTTCATTTTTATGAAAAACTTTATGATCTTGATATTTCTTCTTTTAATCTTCACCACCTGCTTTCTAGCAACCTTTTCCCATTTACAAATATACATGAGCTAATATGTCTCTTATTTGGCAAAAATAATTATAAGTTGACTACATGTCTTTGGTAACTTTTATTATTTCATTATAGTTCAGCTCTTACCAAGACAACTTCAATCTAGATTGTATATGCAGCATTTCTAAAAACTCCCTAAATTTATCTATGTTTGCTATGGTATGTCTTGCTTCCAATTTCCTTAATCTTCCTAAACTTCCTGGTATAATTAGTAACAGACATAATTCTCACACTTGTCTTTCTTGACAGACAAAGTCAATATTATTTTAACTGTCAGTTTATTCTTAGCTTTCATTTCTTATTTTTTGATTAACCATACATATTTCATATCTTTCCACATGTCTATCATGGTCCTTTGGTCACCTTTAATTCTTTCTTAACAGTGGTGGGTAAGTGAGATGATTTATACCTTCGCATGTCCTCTATAACTGTTAACATACAAAGTATACTTTGGCTTTCAATCTTTTTGATTCTTACCATAGGACATCTGCCAGAGTGATAGCCATTTATATCATGCAGATGCCAAACTCAACATATGTAAAACATCACTCTTGTGCTCAGCACTGTATGGACAGCACAATTCATTCTATGTGTCTTGTAGAGCATATTTATTGAGCTGTATCTAGCTTGACTAGCTGTGTTCTCCTTCTCATCTCCTACATATTTCATGTGAAGTATCCATAAGAAGGTGATTTTGTTTATAGTGGAACAGGAATGGAAACTAGTCAGGGGTACCACCTCACTGTCATACGCTTCTGGCATATTACGAAACATCTCTTTTCAGTTCATTAGCGATTTTACTAGCTGGGTGTCCCTGACCAAATTCCATTTCCTATGTTTCTACAGAGACTAGTTTCAGTGACAATGTTGTTGAAAATTTGCTTTACAGAAGCTCCTATCCTTCTCAAATCATTCTGAGTCTCTTCAGTGTCTTTGTTCTCGATTTCAGCATCTAATACAAAGAGTCAGTTTTTTTGTAATCCTATGTTATATGAAAGACTTTTCATGGGTAGATGTAACTCACCTCTTTTGCTCACCCCTTTTGATCATCCTAGATAGGGAAGCCTCAACATTCCAATGTGCCTATACCATCAAAATCCAATTTGGTGATCCAATGAGTTTTATTGGTGTTACTTATAGGATTATGGATGAAGGGTAACTTACAAGGGCAGAAATGGCAGAAAGGTAGGCACATCATCAAAGCACATGCCAGGCCGGTGACAGTTCACAAAACCTGGAAGTTTGGAGCACACTGCTAAATCTCAACAGGTTTGGAGTGTATTTCCAGGTGGCTCAGTTGGTTCATACGTCTAGGAAGTTCTGTTGGTTTTGTTTGTTTTAGGCTGTTGGGCTAGTTTCTGCATCTTGTCTGTAGGTTGTCTCATCACAGAATTTTCTTTACAGTTTGGCCGCTCTGACAGTGATTCTCAGATGACTTTAATTGCTTACTTTCAGGAGAGAGAATTCTAGTGAATCTAGTCAGACTCAGGAACTTCCAGGGGATATTTTGAGTTGGTTTCTTTCTGTTTTACAGAGCTTTTCTGTAAGGTGGAATGCTCCCATCTTGAGGAAATAGCTACAAAAAAGTCCTCTTTAGACTTTATTTTCTGAAGAATCTCGGATGAGACAATTCTGTATCCATTAATATAAAGTTATCAAGCACGCTGAATCTGTATATCCGAGTGCATGCTGTACTTTCAGCCGACTACCATTGCTCTGTTGGAACTTCTTATCAGTGACAATTAGTTCACAGACTTTATAACCTCTCTTTATGCTTGCAGGATGATTTGCTTTCAAATATTCTCCCAACTCTGTGAATGATCTTCGTAAGTTTTGTATGTGAGCATGGCACTTGTGTGCTTCAACATTGTCAAATTTTTGCATCTTGTTGAGAATAAAGTCCAACGATCTTTCATACACGAACCCATCTCCTCTGATAGCCTTGCTTCCTTCCTGGTTGTTAGGATTCCTTTGCCTCTCATCTGTTTTCAGTTATACAGTTCTCTAGTAGTTTTCCCCAAAATGGTAGGTTCTCATGTTCTTCTTCCTGCCAATATCCTCGTCTTGCATTGGAGCAATTCCCTCCCCACTTCCCCCCGATGTTAGCATAGCAAACCATAAATCATATTTCACATACTTCTGCAACTCTAATTTCCACAGTGAGGACATCTTCAAGATTGATGTGATAATTTCCACAGCTGTTTTAATAGGATTCTTAATCTTTAAGGTTTTCAGCTTTCAGGAAAATCCTTTTGGGATATACATCAATTTTCTCTTCTTATTGGATAGGTTTTTTTTATAAGTTTGCATTTTATATTGTTTTCACTATCTACTAAAACTAGCATTGGAAAAAGTCTTTCATCAATTCACTGAATTTTCTTCTGTGATTTTCTCCCTTAGATGAATGATTTATATTCTGAATTGCTCACGTTTTCACCTAACAAGGAAATTTAACTTTGATATAGTCAATTGAAGCATTCAGATTAGATCATTTAAATTTATTTTTATCCTGAGAATTTCAGTAACATCTTGTAAACTAATTTAAACTTAGATATCAATTAGTGTCTACTAATTAGTACTTATAGTTTTCTTTAAAAAAATCACTTCATTACATATCATTGTGATGGTGTAAAAACAACATTGAAATACTTATTAAGGTGTTCCTAAGTGGTAAGTCCTAATAATTCAGATAAAGGACACAGACTTAAAGCTTACTGGTCTGTTGTGAGTTGACAAAGAAACACATATGCATGCAAATGCAAGATTTAAAACATTTTTGGTAAGGAACTGCAATCCCTAGGTGGTCTAATTCAAGCAGAACATCGCCAAAAGGCACAGGACCCAGGCAGTGCTAGAGAACACTGAAGTCATCTGCCACATTGTCAGATGGAGGCGCTTCCCCACCTCGTAGATGAAGCTCATCACAGCCTTGACAACACTGGGTTCCACATCATTAGTTTCCATTTGATTCTATAGCAACAAAATAAGAGAAAATTAATTATAGTAGATGCTGGAAACCAAATAGTGGAATTAAAATCCCAGCATTCTCATTTAATGGCCACAAAACAAATTACCCTATTACAGCAGAACGGCTTTTTTAACCTCCTGTGTTGTGCTAGTTTCTGTATTTTGTACAAAATGTGGAACTTGTATTCTGAAATAAACAACTTTCTTTTTAAAAAATGAAGTCTGGAGTGTTAGGGACATGAATATGGTCAGAGATTCTCTCCAGTGTGCTAACTCTATGAAGAAACCATTTCTGGGTAAAATTACTGCTTCCCTCCATTTGCCTGGTAAACCAGTCACCCTTTCACTTCAGAAATCATCTTTTGGAGGATTCAAGCTGGTGAGGCAGACTGGTAAACACTGAGCCATGTGATGATTATACATTCCATTCAAATCTCACTCTGAGGCTGATAAAAGCAGGCAAGTGGAAAGGGATCTTTGGAAGTGGAGTTGACCCAAATTGCAGGCTGAGACCTAAGTCACAATTAGAAAGGTGTGAAAAGAAATGATAGTGGGTAATTATTGAATCTAAAGAATCTCATTCAACAAAGATGAGTCCTAATGTTCCCATCATAGTCAGAAGACAACAAAAGGACAACTCTTCTTCAGAAAATACTTTGAAATAATGATGCTTTCCTTGTCTTTTAGTCTCTAATAATAGTCTGTGTTAAAAAACTTTAGTAGTTTGAGTACAAGGGCATGCTAAATGGAAAATGATGTAATCAAAATGTTTTGACCCTGGGCCACTATTTTTTTTCTAATTTTATCTTTAACAAAAAGTATAAATTATAAATGACTGAAATCAGTGCTTTTTTTAACTCTTATTTTCTGTTGTGGGTGTAGCGATAGTTGATATGGTGGTGAGTTGCTCTAATTTTGTTTTGAGGTCTTTGGAAAATGTCTTACATGTTAGCACTTCCAATATCACTTTCAGGAGAAATGGTCTAGGCTGTTTACCGTAGATGTTTGCAGGAGCTTAGTACCTAAGCACCCACTTGTCCTAGGGATCCACCACAAGAAAACTAGCTTCTCATGGCTCCTGTGCATCTTCTTCCAATTTTATTTTCATCAACGAAACCAGTCTTTAACAGAGCCCTGTCTGAAGATAGGATAATATGTGTTATTCAGATGAGGCCCAGAAAAGGCAGTGTATCAGAACATGTGGTATACCCAAAAAATTAATTCTTATGTTTTTTGAAAAATTTATCCAAAATTTTAATTTATAACCTCATACATATTTATGAGGTTCACAGTGAAATAATTTTTATTATACTATGGAATAGCTAAATTAAATTCAGGCCTTTTTGTTTTTTAACAGTGTACTTGTTTAGAATTATTTTTAAAAAATTCAGGTATATACTGTATGCTGGGCATGCAACCACCATTTTTTAGTTTTTTTCTTTTTTTCAAAGTTTTTATTACATTTTTATTATTTAAAGCAATTTTAACTTTAAATATATTTTGATCATATTCTATTCCTTTCCCAATTTGTTCCAGGTCCACTCTCCATCCTTACCCACCCAACTTTAACTTCTTTGTCAAAATACAAAAAAAAAAAAACAAAAACAAAAACAAATATAGTAACAAAACTTCAAAAACAAAGAAAACAAAATAAAATACCTCCTCATTTCAAATAATGTATTTTGTATTAAAGACATTTGAAATTTTTCTTCCAGTAGTTTTGCGATGTTTGCTGCTCAATGCCTCACTATAATGTGGAGCCTCCAAACAAAGAAACAAAAAGACATATACATGTTTGAGATTTTGTATCCTTAAACCACCATCTTTCTATTCCTTGTACAACCTCAGTCTCCAATTATGCAGAAGCATTTTTTTGTTTATTGTGCACAGATCTTAGGAAGAACGAGACAATATACTTTGCAAAGATGATGAGTTATCTGGACATGAAAAGATTTTTCTAAAGAAAACATTATCCAGGCAGAGCTCAAAGAATAGTAATACCTACCCAGAAGTAGGTTCCATATCAGTTCAGTCCATAATGGTATGGGGTTCAATCAAATTAGCTGCATCTAAATTTCTCTGGTATGAGTCACTACTAAAAAAGAGGCAAATAGAGTAGATATCTGTATCCAACACCTTGAGATATTTGTAGGTGTTTGAGAAGGGGAAACATGAGATGCTAGCTTCAGTTTAGAATAAGACAAAGTCAAGATTACATGCTAAACAAACATTGCAACAACAGGGGAACAGTTTATTTCAGGTATTCAGTCAGATACGATGTAAGAGTATAGGAAAACCATTCTGTCAGATGCTATCATACAACACACAGGAAGAAAATTGAGAAAATATAGTCAAATTCTAGTCTATTTTCCAGTTCCTATCAGCTTTTGATTCAGCTTCTTTCATTGTGATCCTACTATATTATTGTGCAAGTCAGAGAAGTTGACTAGCTGTCAGTTGTTACTATATATTTTTCTATTACAATATGCTCACTGTACAGTGATGCTGATGGAAAGTGATAATATCTGTGAACTTCTTCAGTGTTTCCCTACTCAGATTTTTTTTACTGACTTTTCTGATAAGAAATGGCAATGTTAATATGTCATGGTTACAGCATTGCAAAGCCTTAGAACTGGGTTTAACCCAACACTGTTTGTGTTCTCTGTTGGTAAGCTGCTCCCAAGCAAAACAGAATTTTACACAGGAATCTTCCAGAGAATAGCATTTTGGCAAACTTAAAATCTTAGTTATATTTCTTGGGATGCTCACAGCTTTTGATTTGATTGATGGCAATATATGATAGAAGTCAAGTGACAACATAAATGACCGTGTTATTCTTCTTTATGAAAACATTCACTTCATTATTTGAGGTTCAATAAGATTACACTGTTCCTTTTATATACACAAAGCTGCCTGGTATCCCACTTGTGATGGAGAATAAATCAAAATAGGAGAGATATTAATATAGCTATGGCACATGCATTTTCAATAAAGCCCTTTAGATATCTTAGAAACATCCTGTTCTTCATCTAATGTGGAAGAAACTGCTTTAGTGAAATATTGAAATGTTTTGGAAGTTTAGCATTAGAATTTTCCCCTGCATTTAAAATAATTTGACCTATTCTACTTCCTGAAAGTTTGGACATTGTTATATCATAATAGCAAATTCAGTATTGAGTTTATATGCATATCATCCTCTTTTATTGCAATATGAGGAAAACATCTGAAGAAAGTGATGGCCAGAGAAGTGTAGGCTTGGGCTGACCACACTAGAATATTCTATGTCCTTTATGTGGGAGTACAAACAAATGAAGAAAAGTAAGGATACTTGATGTCTAGAGTCCTGTATATGATTTTATCTAACTATATCATCTCAACAGATCTTCTAAATATACCAACAATAAACTTTTAAGGAGAAAAAGTAAAGTATTTTTAAGTACTTTACTTTCATATAACTATTTGATATTGTTTTTGATTTTTTCTAGTTTTCACACAAAGATGCATGAATATTATTCAAAACATATGTTCATTTTCATCCACATTTTTTGTTATTGAGTCATAAATATATGTACATGTTTTAAAATTTAACCTCATATCAGGTACATGCTTGCAGTTTTTTACATTCCTCTGGTTTTATCTCATCTCCGTGTTGTTTTACTTGTCATCTAGAGCATAAATTTGCTTTGCTATGAACATAGTTGTACAAATGTTCTTGTAGTATGATTGAACATCTTTTGGATATATTCCCAAGAGTGGTATTGATCCTGAGGTAGGTTGATTCCCAGTTTCCTGAGAAACCGCCACAAAAAAAGTGGTTGCACAAGTTTGC